>JAODAL010000282.1:0-346922 GCA_025379985.1 Phyllomedusa bahiana | reverse complement strand
GAACTTCGGGAGAAAGGGAGGGCCTAACCACAAAAAGAAATCATGTGGTCAGCATGCAGGGTGCCCTGCCAGTCAGGGAGGTACATAAGAGGAGAGGACTGGTGAGATCTGAGCAGTGCCCTAGAGCCCGATGTGGCAGTACTGAGACCATCCACCATCTGTTCTGGTACTGTCAATATGCACAGGATGTCCTCACACAGCTCAGACCATTGATCACAGAGCTGACAGGTATTGCTTTCCTGACATGGGCTATGGTGATCTCTGGGGTTGGCCTTGCTAATAAAGATAAAAAGAAAGTCTGGTGGTTATTTATATTGTGTTTGAAGGAAACTCTGTATAAATGCTCGAAACATGTATCTGTATAAACGGGAAGAGTGGGATGTTCAAAGGACTGTTCATATTTTTCTTAGCAGGTTATATTTGTTTTATCTTCAGGATGTGCGAAAATTTGGTGCTGATGATGCAGAGGGAGTGTGGAAATTCCAAAAGTGGAAGCATCTGGTTAAAAGTTGAGGTTCTTTTTGCACTTTCATAATTGATTTTGTATAGTTATTACCTTTATTTGTACTTATGTTGCTTGCATATTGCATTTATATTGAAAAGTTTGTAATTTTGATTATATGTTAATAAAATTTATTTTTACAAAAAAAAAAAAGAAAAAAGATTTTTACTAAAGATTTCCGTGGAGGGGAGCAAAACTGAGTTTTGTAGCAATTTTTGGTATGCTCCAGCTTGCTGGGGCTTCCTTGTTGAGGTTGAAAAACAGAATGCCAGCATGGATTACAGGTAGGTGTGATTTGCATACTAAGGACGGCCCACCTCCTGCTGCCCTGAGCGCCGGGTGCATTGGGAGAAAAGGAAAAGACATTTTTGGGGGGATAACGGCTGCCAGGGGGGACCTGGAAAGGTGTGATCTTTTCTAGATGAGTGCTGTTGATTGTGTTTCTGGTGGTGAGTAGTCTCGAAGAGGTTTTTTGTTGCGCCCTACTCGGTTGTAAGTGGTCGCCCTGAGCCAAGAGGACTACAGTCATGGGGTCATGGCCACAGGAGGGCTGTTCATAGTATGCTCTGGTTTCTCTTCAGACTGAACAAATCTTTTGTCTTTTACTAAAGATTTCCGTGGAGCAAAACTGAGTTTTGTAGCAATTTTTGGTATGCTCCAGCTTGCTGGGGCTTCCTTGTTGAGGTTGAAAAACAGAATGCCTGCATGGATTAAAGGTAGGTGTTATTTGCATACTAAGAACAGCCCACCTCCTGCTGTCCTGAGCGCCGGGTGCATTGGGAGAAAAGGCAAAGACATTTTTTGGGGGATAATGGCTGCCAGGGGGGACCTCGAAAGGTGTGATCTTTTCTAGATGAGTGCTGTTTTTGATTGAATAAAGTTTATTTGCAACCAAATCGTCTAATACATACACACATCTGAGACGCAGCTCGGGAATAAATTACATTCACACAATAAAGCATACATACAGTCCATTCAATACAATACAATATTGCTACCACTTGGGACTTATGTAAATCCCATGCTAATCTATATCTATATTAGTACCAGCATGCAATAGTACACTATTATCTATGAACATATTTCTACTGTAAAACGTCTAAGTACGGTAACTAGCTTTAGACCTGTGTGGGAAAAGGTTATTGGGGAAATGGGAGGCGGATATGTGGGAGGGGGTGGAGGGTGTAAATACACAAAGGCCCGAAGCTTTATTAAAATGATATGAAACAGTAGAACGGGAAGGGAAGGGGGGTTGTGGGAAAGGACAATTATTAAGAAAAATAACCCAATACGGGCTTATAAACTTTTAAAGGTTTGGGCGTATCCTGTAGTCATCCAGGTTTGAAATTGTCTCTGGCTGGTGTAAATTTACCCCGCGAAAATTTCTTTCCCACCGACTTTTCTTCTTTTGCGCGGGGTTTTAAGGGGGTTTTTCCTGGGGGCCTTTTAAAAGGCCCTTAAAGCAGTTAAAAAGGCCCCGGGCCTCCTGGATGGCCAAAAACTGTGTGAAACCCCGGAAAAGAGCCAAAAAAGAAACGGACTTTGTGCTTTTATGTTTCCGGGGTTTCGGAGCCCAAAAAATAACCCCTGAAAAAAGGGGGCCCTTTCCCAAAAAAAGTTTGGATTGCGGCTCCTCCAAAAAAGGGAAAACCCCGGGGGGGAAATTTCCCGGTTTTAAACTCGGGTTCCCGGGCTTTGGCATGAAGGACCTGAGGGGCATTTCCCCCCTGGATAGCCATCCATAAAATGTCCTTGGGGTTTCGTTGGTGTTTCCGAAAGAAAAAACCCAACCCCCAAAAACCTTTGGGGAGCGGGGGTTCCCCCGGGGAAATCGGGGGGATCGTCCCCCAGGTGTTTTTTGGCTCTGATAAGCTTGGGGAATTACCTTGGTTTTCCCAAAAAAATCGGGTTTCCCAACTCCCCCGGGAGGGGGTTGCTCCCTCACAAAAGGGGGTGAGCCCCAAAATTAAAACCCAAAAGGCTTTCCTCCCAGTTGAAAGGGAAGGGCTATCCCATGATCCCACCCCAGGCACCCCAAAAGGGGGCCCAGAAGGAAAAAGGGGGAAAAAGGGTTTCTCCCCACTGACCCCGTTTTCTTCTGGTTGTGGGGGCGCGGATGCAATTGCAAACAAAAAAAAGCCTCAGCAGGGTGGGGTTTATTGGGTCCCTTTTTCCCCCCCTTTTAAAGGGGTTTCCTTGTGGGAAAACGCCCCATTTTGGGACTCGACCCAATCTTCGGGGCCCCAGATGAAATAAAACCCCGGCCCCGGGGTTAAGGGCCCGAAAACGGGGTGGCAAAGGGGCGGGCCAGGCCCCCTGCGGGGTTTTGTAGAGAAAAACCCGGGCAGGATCTCGTTACCCCAGGGCCCAAAGTTTTTCCTTCCGGGGTGACCTCCTGAACCCCAAAGACCAAACCCTTTTGTTTTGGGCCCTTTTTAACATGCGCTTTTGGGAAAGGGTTTTTTGGGGCCGCCCCTTTTCCCTTAAAAACCAGACTTCCAGGATCTTGATGAAATAGGGGTTGCACTAAAAAAAAAAAAGGGGAAAGGGGGCTCCCAATTTCCGAAGATCATGGCCCTCCGACTTCCCGCGTTGACCTTTGCACCTTTTAGCCCCCCCGGGAAACTCCTCGCAGGTTGGAAAAATTTCCCGGGTCACGATGGGCTGGTCGGGCAGAAGGGCCCGTTCCACGCGTCCATGTAGAGCGAGCACTTGATTCGTTAGGGTCCGGGTCCCGGTGGGCGGTGACCCCTTTTGATTTTCCTTGGGGGCGGATAGCCCCCCGGGAAAGAGCTCTATGCAACACAAAAAAAAGGGAGGTGAAAGGGCCGCCTTGTCTGCCCCCCGGCCAAGATGGGGAAGGGGTCAGTTTTCCACCCGTTTTCACCTTTTACCGAGTTTGAAAATGTCAAAATAAATCGGGTTTAAAAATAAAAGAGCAAAACCCCATATCCCCGGGAAACCAAGTTGCCCCAAAAGCCTTCCCCAAATGAAGACTTTGGGGGAGACCCCCGGGGTCAAAGGGGCCTTTCCTGACCGTTTTGCCCAGTGCCGGGGTGTGCGGGGGCCTGGATGTAGTGGCCCGGTTGTCCCCCCAGAGCGGGGAATTTTCAGCGACCCTTTGGCGACCGGAAAGGGCCGCGGGGTTGGGTTTCCGGGGTTTATGCCCGTCGATGACGGATTTTAGTATTCGCTTTTCCTTTGCCGGATCTTGTGGTTTTTTCGTTTTTTAAGCGGGGAAAAGGGGGGTGCCTTTCTTGAAAATCCACCTTTTCCTTGCGTTTAAAACAAAATGGTTATCTTCCCCTCTTCAGCGATAGAGGGATTCTGCCCTCCGCCGCCATCTGTTTATAGACCCCCAGAGGTCGGGAAAGATCGGTAAAACCAGCGCGACGTAAATTTCGGCGGGGGGGGGGGACCCGTCGTTTGCCGGGCGCCCCTGCGGTTCAAAAGAATTTAGGGGGCAGAGAAACAGCCCCTTTAAAAGGGAAAGGGGGGGCATTCAGGGTTGGAAGCACCTGCGGGATCAAGAGTTTTAAGGGGAAACCTGCCGGGGAAACTTACCCCGCTATGTCTTCTTTGGGTTTAGTTTTGGGGGGTTTAGAGGTTCCGATAGAAGTCCGAAAAACGACCCTCATATTCCCCCTTTTAAGTTCTCAGGGCTTTTCGGGGCTTCCTTTTTGAATTTAAAAAACGGGAATGCCAGCATGGATTACGGTGGGTGTGATTTGCATACTAAGGAGGGCCCCACCCTCCTGCTCCCTGAAGCCTGGTGCATTGGGAAAAAAAGGCAAAGACTTTTTTTGGGGGGAAAGGCTCCCGGGGGGGGACCGGGAAAGGTGTGATTTTTCTAGATGAGTGCTTTTTTTGTTTAAATAAAGTTTTTTTGGCACCAAAAACCCGTCAAATTTAATAAAACACATCTGGGGCCCGCAGCTCGGGAATAAATTACATTCAAAAATAAAGCATAAATACAGTCCATTCAATAAAAATTTACAATTTTCCCTACCACTAGGGACTTATGAAAATTCCCTTTTTGCTAATTTTATCTTTTTATTTACGTGAGGTTTAAGGGTAATAGGTGTAAAAATGTGTGTTTCAATAAGCTAAATTTGTTTATAAGAAAATACCAAGCTTTCCTCCTTAAAAAGGGCCCCTACAGATATCCATTTTAGGCCCATGATTGTGCAGGGAATTTAGGGATTCAAAATGGCCGGGGATTCCACGTATATATCCTGCCAAAAGCAAATGAGTTTCGAAAAAAATGTCCCAAGAAAAGCAATTTGGGGTTACATCTGCATGGGAAATACTTTGAACAATAGAGGGAAATTTTTGCTCAACCCCTTCCAAAGGGGCTGTCCCCCTGCGAAAGGGTCCCCGCCCACTGTTTCCCCTATAAACTATGGGTGGCCCCGCGGAAAAAAAGGAAAAAAAAATAGTGAAAGGATAAGATTGAAAACGGAAAAATCGGGGTCTGGCTCTTTCTTTCATTGGGCCGGGGGCCCCCGTGCACTTAGACACTGATGGGAGTACCGGGGGTGGGAACCCGGAGATCCATTTTCGCTTTTCGGGCCCCCGACAATTTCCGCCCTGCAATAGTACACTATTATCTAGAACATATTTCTTCTGAAAAACATCTAAATTCGGTAAAAATAGCTTTAGGGCTGTGGGGGGAAAAGGTTTTTTGGGGAAAAGGGAGGCGGGAAAATGTGGTTTAGGGGTGGGAGGGGTTGTAAAATTTAAAAAAGGCCCGAAACTTTAATTTTAAAAAGATTGCACAGTTTGCACGGAAAAGGGGAAGAGGGGGGTGGGAAAGGACAATTATTTAAACAAATAAACCCAAACAGTATATAAGCATTAAAGATCGTCGTTTCCCTGGGAGATCTTCCCGGCTGTATTTGTCTCTGAGTGGGTTTTTGAATTGCCGCCGACAATCTTGCACCGAAAATTTCTCTCTGTGGAGGGTTTAAAGGGGGTTCCTGGAGGGTACATGAGGGGTCCTTAAAAACAGTTATAAGGTTTCCGGTCTCCCGGTTTGGCCAAACTGTGTGTACCCCCGGAAAAAAGCCATAAAGCCACCGGGGGGCGGGTGTTTATTTGTTTCCTGGGGACGGAGTCCTTGAGTTGTGCTGTTTGGAAGTTTCCCAAAAAAAAGCTGAAACAAAGGGGGGTTTTCCCCGGGAAAAAAGGAGTGCGGTTATTTCCCCCACAAAAGGAAAACCGGGGGCAAAAACCGGGGTTTTACTCAGGTTCCCGGGGATGAAAGAAGGAAACTGAGGGGCGGGCCCCCTGGATAGCCAATTTTTTGACATGTCCTTGTGCTGTTGGTGATCCCGCAAGAAAAAAAACCAATTTCCAAAAACCCTTGGGCTGGGTTCGCCCCGGAAAAAAAAAAAATTTTTTTTTGGGGTTTGTCTCCAAAAATGTTTTTTGGCTTTATGGGTTTGGTTTTTTATTTGGGTTTCCAAAATCGGGCTTTTAACCCCCCCGGGTGGTGTCCTCACGAACGGGGCGTCCAAATAGAACCCGGAGGGTTTTCCCAGTTTTAAGGGGGGTTTCCCCCCCTGATCCCCCCCAAAGGGAACGCCAAAAGGGGGAGGAGAAAAAAGCGGGAAACGGATTGCCCACAGAGCCCCCTTTTTGGATGATGGGGCGAAAAGATTTCCCCCTTTGCCCAAAAAAAAGGGAAACCCCCGCGGGTGGGGATATCCCGGGTGCCTTTCCCCCTTCAGGGGGGTCCTGGTTGAGAAAAGCTCCCCTTGAATCGATCCATCTTTTGAGCCCCAGATGAAATAGAACACGGCCCTGGTTAAAAAGGGCCCGGGGCACACGGTGGCGGGGGGGGCAGGCCTTTTCGGGGTGTAGAGAAGAATTTGGCAGGGTTTTCGTTTTGCAGGGGCCAATGCTTTACCTTCCTGGGTGAGCCTCCCGAGACTCCAAAGATCGAACCTTTTATTTCCTTTAACAAACGCTTTTGCCAAAGGGCTTTAGGGCCGCTCCTTCTTTACCCAACCAGACTTCCCCGGTCTTGATGAAAACCGGTTGCCTGAAAAGGGGGGAAAAGGGGGGGGGGAAAAAAGGCTGCCCAATTTTCCGAAAAAATCATGGCCTCCCACTTCCCCCGTTGCCTTTGCACCCGTAGCCCTTTCCGAAAATCCTCGCCGGTTTTGGACGAGTCGGTAAAAATTCGTGGTCGGCGCAGAAGGAAACCCTACGTCGTCCAAAGTAGGGGGAAATTGAATTCGTAGCGTCAGGGTCCCAGTGTGGTGTTTAATTTATCTCTCCCTTCTGGGGATTGCCTCGGCGAAAAGCTTATGAAAAACAAAAAAAAAGGAAGGGGTGAAAAAGAGGACAGCCCTTTTTCTGACCCCCAAAAAAGATGGGGGGGGGGTCAGTTTTTCCCGCCCTTCACCGCACCGAGCTGAAATGTCACAATTTAAAAAAGGTTATTGACAGAGAAAAAACTTTTCGCCCAAACCAAGCTTGCGGGAAAGCCTTACCCATGAAGCGTGGGGAAACGGGGCGGGGGCCCTTTTCCCTGTTTCCCGACTGACCAGGGCCCCGGGGTGTTTCAGCGGCCTAGGATGTAAATGGACCGGTCCCTCCCCAGAGCGGACTATCCGGGGATCCTGCGCCCGGAAGCCGCAGGTCTGGTCTGGGGTTTATGAAAACCCCTCCGATGCAGATTTTGGGCCCATTCGCCAATTTTCCCTTTTCCCCGGATCTTGTTTAGTCGCGGTTTTAAACAGGGAAATTGGGGGCCCCCTTTTTGAGATAAACCTTTCTCCCCTTTGGGGTAAACAAAATGGTTTTTCATGCCTTTCGCCGGGTGAGGCATTCTTTCCCTGCCCCCAAACTCGCTTTAGCCCCAGCAGGTCGGGGCAGATCAGGTAAAAAAACCCCGAAGTTTTAAAATTCCCGGGGGGGGAAACCCTTTTGCTGCCCCGGGTCCCCGCCCGGGTTTTTAAGGTTTTTGGGGGCAGAGAAAAAAGGGTCTCACCGTGAAGGGGGGGAGTCAGGGGGGGGCACCTGGGGATCAAGAGTGTTAGTGATCCGCCAGGAACCCTTTTCCGTATGTCTTCGGGCGGTGATTTGGGGGGTAGAGGTTCCGATTAGAAGTCCCGAGGGGAACCCCCATCAATTCCTTTTCCCTTTCCCGTTTTTCCCTGCTCTTGCTGGGGCTTCCCTTTTTGAGGTTGGAAAACAGAATGCCAGCTTTGGGTTACAGGTAGGTGTGATTTGCATTCTAAGGGGGGACCCCACCCCCTGCTCCCTGAGGGGCGGGGTGATTGGGAGAAAAAGGGAAAGACATTTTTTTTGGGGATAACGGCTTTCCCAAAGGGGGGCCTGGAAAGGGGGTTTTTGATCTTTTCTAGATGAGTGTGTTGTTTTGTTTCTGGTGGGGGGTTGTCCGAAAGAGGTTTTTTTGGGTTTCGCCCCAAACCCCCGGGGGTAAGTGGTCGCCCCCGAGCAAGAGGGCTGCAGTCATGGGGTAGGGGCCCCCAAAGGGGGGTTGTTCATATTTGCTTGGTTTCTTTTTTAGCCGAAAAAAAACTTTCGCCCTTTTACTAAAGTTTTTCCGGGGGAGGGGGGAAAAAATGAGTTTTTTTTAGCAATTTTTGGTTTTGTCCAGCTTGTGGGGTTCCTTGTTGAGGTAGAAAAAAAAATGCCAGCCCTGGGGTTACAGGGAGGTGTGATTTGCATTTCTTTGGACAGCCCCCCCTCTGCTTTCCCCGAGCGCCGGGTTTCTTTTGGGAGAAAAGGCAAAGAAAATTTTTTTTTGGGGGGGTAATGGCTGCCAGGGGGGACCGGGGAAAAGGGGGGATCTTTTCTAGATGAGTGCTGTTGGGTTGTGTTTTTGGTGGTGGTAGTCTTGAAGGGTTTTTTTTTGGCCCCCCACCCGGGTTTTAATTGGGCGCCCTGGCCAAAAAGGGGCTGCAGTCCCTGGGGTTTTGGCCCAAAAGGAGGGTTGTGCCTTGTATGTCTGGTTTTTCTTCAGACCCCCAAAAAAAACTTTCGAATTTTACTAAAGTTTTCCGTTGGGAAGGGCAAAATTTAGTTTTTTTAGAAATTTTTTGGGATCTACGCTTGGCTGGGGCTTCCTTGTTGAGGTTGAAAAACAAATGCAGCATGGATTAAGGGGGGTGTGATTTGCTACTAAGGCGGGCCCAACCCCTGCGCCCCCCGAACAGGGTGCATTGGGAGAAAAGGCAAAGGGTTTTTTGGGGGGGGTAACGGCTGCCCCGGGGGACCTGGAAAAAGGTTTTGGTTTTTTTCTGATGTGTGCTGTTTTTGATTGAATAAAGTTTTTTTGCAACCAAAAAATCTTAAAAAAATTCACACATCGGACGCAGCTAGGGGAATTTAAAATTTCAAATTTACACAATAAAAAAAATACATTTCAGTCCATTCAATTTCAATACAATTTTCCTACCAATAGGAAAATTATGTAAATCCCATGCTTAAAACTAATTATTTTAGTACCAGCATGCAATTGTACACTATTATTATGAACATATTTCTACTGTTTAAAAGTTTTTAAGTACGGTAAACAAACTTTAGACCCCGTGTGGGAAAAAGGGGTTTGTGGGGAAATGGGAGGCGGTATGCGGGGGGGGGGGGGTGTTAAAAACATAAAAAAAAAAAACCGAAGCTTTATTAAAATGTTTTGCCAGTTGACCAAGGGGAAGGGGGGTTTTGGGAAAGGGGCAATTATTAAAACAAATAAGCAAAACAGCAATAAACATTTTTAAAGATCGTCGTCTTTCCCCGCAGATCATCCGGCTGTAATAGTCTCTTTAGGGTGGTGTGAATTAGCCCCCGTCAAACTTCAAGACACCTTCCTTTGGGCAAAGGGTTAAGGGGGTTTCCCGGAGATTTCCCTAGGGGCGTCCTTTTAAAACAGTTCAGAAAGGGGCCAGGGGCCCCCTGGATTGGGCCCCCAAATGTGTGTACCCCAGGAAAAAGCCCATAAAGCACGGAAGCTGTGCTTTTTTATGTTTCCCGGGTACGGAGTCCCTTTAGTTCGTGCTGTTGGGGGGTCCAAAAAAATCTGAGCCAAAAGGGGGATTCCCAGAAAAGATGGAGTGCGGTTTTCTCCCAAAAGGAACCGGGGTGCAAACCGCGTTTTACTCAGGTTCCCGGGCCCTTTCAAAGAAGGCCTGAGGGGGAGTCCCCCCCGGATAGCCATCCATGGACTTTTCCTTGTGTTCGTTGGTGATCTGCAAAAAGAAACCAATTTCCAAAACCCTTGGAGCGGGTGTCAACCCCAAAAACGGGGATCGTCTCCAGCGGTTTTCTTTGGCTCTGATAAGCTTGTGGTTTTCCTTGGATTTCCACAAAACGGGCTTTTAAACCCCCCCCAGAGGGGGCTCCCTCAAAGAAAAGGGTGAAGTCCAAAAAGAACCGGGTCTCCAGTTGTAAGGGAAGGAGCTATCCCCCGATTCCCCCCCCAGGCCCCCGCCAAAAAAGGGAGGAGGAAAAAAAAATTTTGGGAAAAGGATCTGCCCCCCAGAGGCCCCTTTGGTTTATGGTGGGGTCGGATGCAATTGCAAACAAAAGAAAAAGCATCGGCCCGGGTGGGGTTTTTCCCGGGGTGCCTTTTCCCCCCCTTTAAAGGGGGTCTTGTAGGGGAAAAGCTCCCCTTTAAATAAAACCCCCTTTTTCGAGCCCCAGAAAAATAGAACCGGGGCCCCCGGGGAATGGCCCGACACACGGGGCGAGGGGGGGCCAGGCCTGTGCGGTTAGAGAAGAAACCCGCGGATTTTTGTTACGCCCGGCCCCAAAGGGTTTTTCCCTTTCCCGGGTGGCCTCCCGAGGGCTCCAAAGGCCCCCCCAAAGTTTTATTGACCTTTAACAACGTACTTTCCAAAGACCCTTTTTTGGCCCGCTCCTTCCTTAAACCCAACCAAAACTTCCAGGATCTTTTATGAAAACCGGTTGCACTGAAAAGGGGAAAGGGGCGGGGGGAAGACGGATGCCAAATTTTCCCAAAATCATTTGGGCCCCCGACTTCCCCCAGTTACCTTTGCACCTTTTAGCCCTTTCCGGAAAATCCTCGAAAGGGCTGGGGGGTGCCGTCCCACCCTTTGTGGTCGGGAGGAAGGGAAAACCGTCAAGTCGTCCTGTTGAGCGAGCACTTGATTTTAGCGGGCCGGGTCCCGGGGCGGTTTATTTCCCCCTGTCTCTCCATTCTGGGGTTTGCCTGGGGAAGAGCTCTATGCAAAACCCCAAAAAGGAGAAAGGGAAAAAAGGACAGCCTTGGGCCCGGGCCCCGGACAAAAAATGGGGGGGGGGTCAGGTTTTTCCAGCCGTTCACCAGCACCCGGTGAAAAGTCAAAATACATAGGTTTTTTGACAGAGCCAAAAACATAAACGCCGAAAAACCCAAACTTTCGCAAAGGGTTTTCCATGAAGGGCGGGGGGAGACGCCCGGGGTTTGAAGGCCTTCTCCCGGGGTCCCCGACTGCCAGGGCCGGGGGTGTTTCGGCCCGCCCAGGATGTGTGGACCGGGTTTTTTCCTCACCAGGAGCGGGGGCTATCCCCGATCCCGGGGACCCGGAAAGCCCCGGTCTGGTCGGGTTTATGGGGCCCGTTCCCTGACAGATTTTAGCCTTTTTTGCCATTTCCTTTGCCCCGGGGTTTGTACGACGTTTAAGAGGGGGAAATTTGGGGCCAAAATTTTTGAGTTTAAAACCCCTTCCCTTGCGCGGTTTTAAAAAAAATGGTTTTTCATGCCCCTCTCTCAGGATTTGAGGCATTCTGCCGCCCTTTTCGCTTTAGACCTCCCGCAGGTCGGGACAGATCAGGTCCCCAAACGCGGGGTTTTAAAGTTCGGCGGGGAGGCCGTCGCTGCCCGGGTCTGCCCGGTTTTTAAAAGGTTTTGGCGGCGAGAAAAGGCTCCCCTACCGTTTTAAGGGGGGGGATTCGGCCGGCAGCAAATGCGGGGGGTCAAGGGGGTGTTAGTGATACCTGCCCGGAAAATTTTCCGATGTCTTTTGTTTGGTAGATTTGGGGGGGGTAGAGGTTCCGGGTTGAAGGGAGAGACCCTCTTTACTTTTCCCCCTTCCACCCGTTTTTCATGCTCTTGCTGGGGCTTCTTTGTTGAGGTTGTTAAAACCAAAAATGAAGCTTGGGGTTAAGGTAGGTGTGTTTTTCATACTAAGGATGGCCCAAAATCTGCTGCTCTGAGGCCCGGGGGCATTGGGGGAGAAAAGGCAAAACATTTTTTGGGGGACAATTTTCTGCCAAGGGGGACCTGGGGAAAAGGGGTGATTTTTTCTAGATGAGTGCTGTTGTTTTTGTTTTTTTGGGGGGTGGGTAAATCCCCGGGAAAAGGTTTTTGTCGCGCCCAACCCCCTTGTAAGTGGTCGCCCTGAGCCAAGAGGACTGCAGTTTTGGGGGCATGGCCCCCAGGGGGGTTGTTCGTAGTATGCTCTGGTTTTTTTTCAGGGCCCAAAAAAACTTTTGCCTTTTACTAAAAATTTCAGTGGGGGGAAGGGAAACAAAACGATTTTGTAGTAATTTTTTTGGGATGTTCCAGCTTGTGGGGATTTCCTTGTTAGATTGAAAAACAGAATGTAGCATGGATTAAAGGGGAAGTGTGTTTTTAAAAATAAGGACGGCCCAAAATCCCGTGCCCCCCAGGGCCCGGGGCATTTGGGGGGGGGAAAAGGGGTTCTGGGGGGGCCGGAAAAGGGGTGATCTTTTTTAGATGAATGCTGTTGATTGTGTTTTTGGTGGGGTTGGGAGTAGTCTCGGAAAAGGTTTTTTGTTGCACCCAAACCCCCTTTTAAGTGGTAGCCCCGAGCCAAGGGGAAATTGGCCCTCTTTGGGGGTTTTGGGCCCAGGAGGGTTGTGCCCAGTAGGGTTGGTTTTCTTTCAGACCCAACAAATCCCTTTTGCCTTTTAATAAAGATTTCCTTTGGGGGAGGAGCAAAAACTGGTTTTTTTTGCCCAAAATTTTTTGGGATGCTCAAACTTGCTGGGGGCTTTTCCCTTTTTGAGTTGAAAACGAAAAAGCCCGCATGGATTACAGGGAGGTGTGATTTTCTATAGGGCGGCCCCCCCCTGACTTTCCCCCAACCCGGGGGGGGGGGTGGGATTGGGGGGAAAAGGGAAAAAACATTTTTGGGGGGGAAAACGGCTGAAGGGGGGAACCCGGGAAAAGGTGTGATTCCTTTTTTTGATGAGTGCGGGTTTTTTGGTTTAATAAATTTATTTGCAACCCAAAAAGTTTAAAAACATACAAAAAATCCGGGGACGGAAACTCGGGAAAAATTAAAATTTTTAACAATTAAAACATACATTCAGTCCCTTCGATACAATTCAATATTCCCCCCCCACTAGGGACTTATGTAAAAACCCATGTAATCTATATCTATAAATTTGTACCAAAACATGCAATAGTAAATATTTTTATGAAAATATTTTTTTCTGTAAAACGTTAAGTAAAGGTTTAAATAGCTTTAGGGCCCGTGTGGGAAAAGGTTAGGGGGGGAAAAGGGAGGGGATATGGGGAGGGGGGGGTTTATAAATAACAAAAGGGCCCAAACTTTATTAAAATGATTTTGACAGTAGGCACGAAAGGGGAAAAGGGTTGTGGGAAAGGAAAATTTTTAAGGGAAATAAAGCAAAAACGAAAAAAAGCATTTTAAAGATCCCTGTTCCCTGCGTTTTTCCAGGCTGGGAAATAGTCTCTGAAACTGGCTGTGAATTAAACCGCCGAAAAATCTTGCACCGAATTCTTCTCTCTGTGAGGGGGTAAAAGGAGGGGGGTTTCCTGGAAAATCCTAAGACGTCCTTTTTAAAACCCGTTCATAAGGGCCAGGCCTCCTGGATGGCCCCAACTGTGTGTACCCCCGGAAAAAAGCCCATAAAGCACGGCGGGTGTTTTTTATTTTTTCCCGGGTACGGGAAAATCCTTGAGTTCGTTTCTGTAGGGGGTCCAAAAAAAAAGCTGAGCAAAGGGGCCCCCTCCCAGAAAAGATTTGGGGTGCGGTCTCCTCCACAAAAGGGGCACCCGGGGGAATACCGCGTTTTACTCAGGTTCCCCGGGGGTGCTGAAGGGCCTGAGGGGCAAATCCCCCTGGATTGCCCTCCTTTTGGGGGGGGCTGTTTCCTTTTGTTGTTGGTGATCCTGCAAAGGAAAAAAACCCAAATTTTCCAAAACCCTTTTGGGGCGGTGTCGCCCGGCAAATCGGGGATCGTTTCCAGGTGTCTTTTCTTGAAAATAACCCCCTTTGGGTTACCTTGGATTTCCAAAAAAATCGGGCTTCAAACCCTCCAAAATGGTTTCCCCTCACGGAAAAAAAAAAAAAAAAAACCCGGGGGGACGTCCCCAAAAAGAACCAAGGCTTTCCCCGTTGTAAGGGAAGGAGCTATCCACTGATCCCACCCCAGGCCACGCCAAAGGGGAAAGGAAAGGAAAAAAAGGGGGAAAGGGGTCTGCCCGCGGGGCCGCTCTTCTGGATGTGGTGCGGCGGGGGCCCAAAACGCAAAAAAAAGAAAGCCTCAGCAGGGTGGGGATATCCGGGAAGCCTTTCCCCCCTTTTAGGGGACCTTGTAGGGAACGCTCCACTTTACTCGATTTCCTCTTCGAGGCCCCCGATGAAAAAAAAAACGGCCCTGGTAATGGGGCCCCAAAAGACGGTGGCCCAAGGGGGGGGAAGGCCTGGGGCGGGTTGAGAAGGGAAACGGCAGGAAATTTCGTTAAAGCGGACCAATTTTGGGGTTTTTAAACCCCTTCCAAAGGGGGAGCCTCCTTTAACTTCCCCCAAAACCCAAACCCTTTATTGCCTTTAACAAAACGCCCCTTTCCAAGACTTTGGGGCCGCTCCTTCCTTACCGGGAAACCGACTTCCAAAGGGTCTTGATGAAAAACCCCGGGTTGGGACGGAAAAAAGGGGGAAAAGGGGGGGGGGAAGGGCGGCTTTCCAAATTTTCCCCAAGATAAAGGCCTTCCCCACTTCCCGCAGTTGCCCTTTTCACCTGAAGCCCTTTCCAAAAATCCTCGCAGGTCTGGGAAAGAATGCCGTCACCGGGTTTGCTGGTTTGGCGCAGAAGACCGTCACGTGGGCCATGTAGAGCGGCACTTGACTTTTTAGAGTCCGGGGCCGGTGCGGGGGATCCCTTTATCTTTTCCATTTGGCGGGGTAGCCTCCCGGGAAGAGCATATGAACCCCACAAAAAGGAGAGGTGGGAAAGGGGGGCAGCCCTTTTTTCTGGCCCCGGAAAAAGATGGGGAAGGGGGGCGTTTCCGCCGTTCACCCCGCACCGAGCTGAAAAAGTTTCCCAAAACCCTCAGGTTAAAGGGGCAGGAGAAATTTTCCCGAAACCAAGTTGCGCAAACCTTAACCCCGAAGATGTGGGGAAAAGGGGGTCGAAGGCCTTTTCCCGATCCAGGGAAAGGGCCAAAGGGCGCGGGGGTGTGCGGCGGCCTAGGATGGGGGACCGGTCCCTACCGGGAGACTATCCGGATCCCGTGGGCCAGGGAAAGGAAAAGGGCTGCTCCGGGTTTTTTCCCGTTGATTCGTTTTATTTTGCCTTACTTTTTCCCGGATCTTGTAGTCGACGTTAAACAGGGATTTAGGGCGCCGTTCTTGAGTTTGCACCTCTCTCCTTGCCCTTTAAACAAAATGATTATCGCTTTTCTTTTTCCCGCGATAGAGGCATTTGCCCTCCGCCGCCAAACTCGCTATAGACCTTTTCCCCGCAGGTCGGGGGGGAAAAATTTAGGGGCACCCCAGGGGCCAGTAAAGTTCGGCGGGGGGGAGACCGGGCGCTGCCCGGCGTTTTGCCGGGGGTTTTAAAAGGTTTTTGGGGGCAGGAACGGTCCTCTACCGGTGAAGGGGGCTCGGGGGCAGCACCTGCGGGATCAAGAGTGTTAAATGATACCCGCCAGGAAAATTATGGGTAAAGTCTTGTCTGGGAGATTTGGGGGCGTAGATGTTCCCATAGAAGTCCCAGACGGAACCCCCTCATTCCTCCTTTTCACGTTCTCATGTCTTGCTGGGGCTTCCTTGTTGAGGTTGAAAAAAAAAAGAATGCAGCTTTGGGTTAAGGTAGGTGTGAAATTTTCCCAATAAGGCGGCCCCAAAAAAATGTGCCCTGAGCGCCCGGGTGCATTGGGGGAAAAGGGGAAAAAACATTTTTTGGGGGATAAGGGGTGACGGGGGGACCTGGAAAAAGGGGTTGGTTTATTTTTTTATAGATGAGTGCTTTTTGATTGTTTTTTTGGTGGGGAGTTCTTTGAAGAAAAGGGGTTTTTTTTTGCGCCCCAACCCGGTTTTATGTGGGGCGCCCCGAGCCAAAAGGACGCAGTATGGGGGCATGGCCACAGGGGGTTGTGCCCAGTACGCGCTGGTTTTTCTTCAGAACCCCAACAAATCTTTCGCCTTTTACTAAAGATTTTTCCATGGAAAAAGGAGCAAAACTGAGTTTTGTAGCAATTTTTTGGGATTTTTCATCCCGGCTGTAATAGTTCGGTGGCTGTGAATTAGGTGTGACAATCTTTTCCCCTGGGCCCCCCTTTTCCCCTTTTTTTTTTTTTTTTTTTTTTTTTAATTTTTTAAAATATTTATTTAAAAATAAATTTTGTTTATAGAGGAAAAAAATACCCCGGACAAAAGTCCAAAAATATAATCCCAAAACCAAAAACCCGGAAAACAATAGTAAGCCCTTTTAGTATAGGAAATGCAAAACACAATGCTTGTAAAACCCAAAACAGATAAATTACAAAACCCTTTTTTAACCCAAAATTTTTTTCCTTTTTATATTAAAGGGAATGAAGTAAATTTTAAAAAAAAAGTACACAGGTAAGAAAGTAAAACATAGGGCATTAATTAGCAAAAAATCCCGCTCTTTAAAAAATTTCCCCTTTTTTTCTTGTTTTTAGTTCCCAAATTTACGTGAAAATTTTATATTAACCCTTTTGAAAAACCCCTATGAAGTTTTGGTGTGGGGGTGAATTCCAAAAAACTTGCAAAGGTGAGTTGGTTTAGAGATGGGGCCCCCAATTTCTCCAAAAAATTTGGGGTTCCCGGTTTACTTCGCCCCAATTTTTCCGGGCAAAATTTGTTTGGTTCCCAATTACTTCCCGGCACGAATCACGTTAAAAAACAGCTATTTTTCCCGGCTGCAAAAGAGCCCCGCAGGGTGCTGTTAAAAAACGTTTTTGCCATGCCCTTAAAAAATGCAGAGGGAGGTTTGGGTTTTGGTTTTCATACAAAGTTGTGTTTTAGTTGACACGCACATGATCCGCCCCCCTCTTTGAATGCTTAATATAAACTTTCCCCGGGCACTTAAGAGGGCAAAAACCCCCAAAAAATCAACCGGGGAATGTAGCCTGAATAAAGTCATGCTAGCCGAAAAGCTGGAAAAAAAACAAGATGTGAGCTCTACGGGTGGCAACATTAGTGATAGAGTAGTGGAGGATGGGCCGGCCAAGCAACAGCTGCATGAGGTCAGGCAGTGGCACCATGACATTTGGCAGGGTGGCAATATACAGTATTAGGGCCACAGAGTGGCACAATCACACAGGGGGGAGGTCATGGCAGCAGCCAGCAATGAAGGTCAGGCAGTGGGCCAATGACATTCTGGAGGCGGCAAACAGTATTAGGCCCTAGAGAGGCCACAATCACACAGTGGGAGGTCACGGCGGGGCCCAGGCGTATGAGGTCAGACAGTGGCACAATGCTTTTGCATTATGGCAGTGGCAAAAACAGTATTAGCCACAGAGTGGCACAAGCACACAGTGTGGAGGTCACGGCGGCAGCAGTATGAGGTCAGGCGCGTGGCACAATGACATTATGGAGGCGGGGCAAAAACAGTATTAGGCCACAGCGTGGCACAATGATCACAGTGTGGAGGGTACGGCAGGCAGCAGAGTATGAGGTCAGACAGAAAAAAAAAAAAAAAAACCCCCCCCCCCCCCCCCCCCACAAACAAAAAAAAAAAAAAATGGCCACAATGAACATTTAGGAGGCGGAAAAAATGTATTAGGGCAAAGAGTGGCACAATCACTCAGTGTTTGGAGTTAACGGCGGGCTGCAGTATGAGGTCCAGACAGTGGTCAATGGCATTCTGGAGGTAAGGCAAAACAGTATTAGGCCTCAGAGCTGCACAATGATTACAGTGTGGAGGTCCACGGCCGGCAGCTGTATGAGGTCCAGACAGTGGAACAATGTCATTATGGAGGCGGAAAAAACAGTATTAGCGCCACAGAGTGGAACACAATGATACCGTGGAGGTCTCGGCAGCAGCAGTTATGAGGTCAGACAGTGGCCACAAATGGGGACTTTATGGAGGGCGGCAACAAGACAGTTATTAGGACAAGAGTGCAAATCCACACAGATTGTGGACGGTCACGGCGGCAGCAGTATGAGTCAGGACATTGGCCACAATTGGCATTCTTGGAAGGGTGGCAAAAACAGGAAGTAGGCCACAGCAGTGGGACAAAGTCACAGTGTGTAGGTCACAGTAGCAGCCACAGCAGCAAGCATAGGTTCAGACAGTGGCACAATGACATTCTGCAGGTGGCAATATAGTATTAGCCACAGAGCGGCACTATGACTGAGAGCACGGAGGGTCACGGCGCGGCAGCAGCATGAGGTCAGGCAGTGGCACAATGACAGAGTGGAAGGTGATGACAGGTGCAAACAGCAGAGTGTCAGAGAGTGGCACAATGACATTCTGGAGGTGTGCAAAACGTGTACCAGGCGCAGAGTGGCACTATGACACAGTGTGGAGTCAACGGCAACAGCAACAGCAGCGAGCAGCCATGAGCACATAGAGTGGCACAATGACAGAGTGTTGAGGTGGGTGGCAATACCAGTCCTGGTAAAGACGGTGGTAGGCAGATGGAGGAAACTATCAGCAGATGTGTGGCATCAGGCGGGTGGCGGCATCAGAATAGTGGCTGAGGCAGGTATTTTAAAACCCAGACTGACGCCTAAGGCATTGGTGTGTGGAATCTGGCCGAATCCACGCCTGTTTCTTGACAAAGGTCAGTCGTTAACTTTTCCCCGTGGACAAGGGGGTTCTCCTTGGGGAAACGATGGCCCCCCCGCACTAAACCCCCGCTCTGATGCCACATACTGGCCGGGCAGGACAGCTTCTCACTGCAAATGGGCAAGTTGCGGCCACACATCCAGTTTGGCTGCCAGTAGTCCAGCGGATCTTCTAATGGGGTGGCAGAGTGCTGTCCAAGTAGGCCAAACCTGTTGGTTCAGGGAATGGTCCATGTGCTGCTGCTGCTGCTGCTGGTGACTGCCCCCCTCACTAGGCGGGTGAAGGAAGTTTCATTAGTGACTCCAGACTTAGGTTACTGCTGATGGAGCTTGTACTGCTCCTAACCCCCACCTTCCCCAGCAGCCGGGGCAGTAGTACGTGAGCGCTGAGGAACCCCCGGTCAGACCTGTCAGAGGAGGGACGATGCCGCCATAGGCAGGGGCCCAAAACTGATTACGGAGGATTTCCTTAAATTATTTGAGTTTGTCTTCCCTCTCATTAGCTGGGAAAAAGGCTCCCAGTTTGGACCGTTAGCGAGGGTCCAATAGGGTGGAGAGCCAGAAGTCATCCCTCTGCCGGATGTGGACTTTTCGGCTGTCACTAGCAGGCAAATAAGCATGTGCGGGACTTTCTGCACAAGTGACTCCGAGGGGCTCCCTGCCTCCATTTCCACTGTATACTGCCCGGTGCTTGGGAGTCATCTCCCTCGTCTTCCTCATCTCCATCCACCTCCTCCAGTGCTCCTGCTCCTCCTCTCTTGTCACCTGGGTAGAAAACCCACTCATTTCACCAGACAACGCTTCTGCTCCAATGTCCTCCTCCTCCTCCTCCTCCATCTCAGTCCCCCCCGGACTCATGTGGCCACGAGATGTAGTCGCCACATCTCCAGTCCCCTGCCCAGACAGATTTTTCAGCATCTGTTCCAGGACATGAAGCAGTGGAATGACGTTATTTCACCCCGTAGTCCTGGCGACTGAAAAAATAACGGGGCCCTCCTCGAAGGGGCCTCAACAAACGGCAGGTGTCACGCATGAGCTCCCAATGGCTGGACATAAAAGTTACACAGGGGAGTACTTCTGTCTGCCTGGATCATCAAAAATCGTTAATGGCCTTTCTCTGTTCTTTACAGTCGGTCCAACATGTGCAACCTGGAATTCCAGCGGGTGGAAACTTCGCATATCAGAGCGGGTTGGGGGAGGCCGTTCTGCCGCTGCAACTCGAGGAGGGTGTTCCTGGCTTTGTACGAATGGATCATGTGCATGCACAGGTTCCTGGCCATTTTCAGTATGTTCTGAAGATCGGGGGAAGACTTCAGGAACCTTTTTACAACCAGATTGAACACGTGCGCATGCAGGGCGCAGGGGACATCCCTCCTGGGTGCAGCGCGGACACCATTTTCCCTCCCTTGTCCGTCACCATGGTTCCGATTTGCCGTTGGCGCGGAGAACGCCACACATCTTCATCTTGCTGCATGACGCGGAGCAGTTCCTCCCTGTGTGACTTCGTTCGCCGAGGCAAGTAGGTGTAGAACTGCGTGACACCGCTGTCCCCTACACATGTGGTATGATGGAGCAGTACTTGTGGAGGGGTGAGATGGTGGTGGTGGTGGAGGGGAGGAGGCGGACCCTTGGCGCAGGAGCAGCAGTTTGACTAACGTGGAGGAGAAAGCGGCGTCTCCTGTCCAAGTTGTTGGTGTGCCTGGGAGGAGCACATTCAACCAGTGGGCCGTTTAAAAGGGCTTTTACTGGCCCTGACCGTAGTTACAGCTCCCGACGTCCGCGCTGCCGTGTACCTTGGACCAAACCGATAAGTCAAGGGCTGACCCCCTTTTGTTTTTACATATTTATGAAGTGCTGGTACTGCCTTTTTGGAAAAAAAATTACGGTTGGAAATCTCCATCTCGGTCGGGACAAGCCATTAGTTCTCTGAATGGTGCAGAGTCCACATTTGGAAAGGGGGGACTGCAGTACCAACAACTTGGACAGGAGCACGGTCAGCTGCTGCACCTTAGGATGGTTGGACGCATACTGTTGTCTCTTTACAATCGCCTCTCTGAACGACTGCTGGCGCCATGAGTAGGAGGGGAGGAGCATCTGGACCGGGAGGGATGTCAAAGAGAAACAGCTGCCTTCTGCAGAGGTGGTGGGCCTTGACTGGCTGAAATTTGGCATGCGTGCCCCTGGCCGCTGTGCTGTGCAGCGGCAGGTTTGGGCCACCACATCTGAGCCACGTTTCTCCCGGCCACCGGATGGTGACGCTGCATGTGTTGACGCAGGGCGTTGTGCAAAAGTTAGCTCCCTGGCCCCGCTTCACTTTCTGCCCCCAGATTCTTTCTATACCCATATTGGTCTCGGTGTCTTAGCAAAGAAACTGCCACACCGCCCAGTAGCTGATTTTACCGCCATCGCTCCGCACTGAGTGGCTACTGCCGCCGCTGCCTCGCTGAGCCCCTGTGCCGCTACTGGCTTGGACCCGCGAAGCGGGTTTTCTACCCCGTGGCCGCTTGGCTCCCGACCTCACACTGCTGCTACCCCGCTGACTCACGGCCACACAACCCACTTGCTGGCTGCGCCGCTGCCTGACGCGCAAGCTGACGCCCCCTTCTCTGACGATGTTTAAGCCTTGCTTACCGGCTCCCAAGTGCGGTCGGCTACATCATCATCTATTTGTGTTTCATCGTCACTACTGTCCTCATCACGGTCTTGGGAGCCGAGGCTGACCTCTCACCACATGACCTCCCATGCCACTCTCCCAATCTATACTTTGCCCCCTACTGCAAGAGCTGGGGATATTGGCCCCATTTCTTCGCTGCCCAAATAGCTGCTGACTGCCCTCCTCAAATTGTTCATCCTGCTATATAGTGGCGCTGAGCCCAGCCACATAGTAGATTTCCCTGGCTGAGGGAACTGGATGGGAAGAGGGGGGCTGAGGAAAAGGTGAGGGCCGCTGACCCGCTCCCGGGCCAAAAGCCACTAAGTGTTTGTTGAGGTTCCACCGACTCTTGGTGGGGTTGTCAGATGTCATCTGGGAGGAAAAGGATGCTAGTCAACCAATCAAGAACCTTGGGTTGTGAACAAACACGGCCGCTGGGTGACAGCGGGCCCGTTGTGGCCTCACCGAGTGACCCCTGCTGCGACGTCCCCTTGCTGTGCTGCGACCTGGGCCCGTTTCAGAAATGTTTGTGCCACTGCCACTCGCAGTTGCAGAGCCTGCCACCTCTCTGTTGACATTTCTGTTTGTTCTAAAATGTACAGACACTGTGTGATGAAGCTATTGTATATGATAAATATACAACCTGTTTTTTGGACTCAATGAACCAGTAACTCATGCGTTGGGTAACCTTGGATATAATGCGCTCCACAAATGGCCTGGAAAAATATTTAGTGTATTGTGTCGTTTTTACAAGCACTGTGTGTTTTACTAATGTAAAAGCACAATAAGGCTTAATTAAACCTCTCGTTGTGAATTATGTAAGAAAAAATGTTATATATTTCGGTGTTGAAAAGAGGTTTATTTTTGTCAGCACAGCAGCAAAACAAGCTTATTTATACCCGGGATGTAAAATTGCGCCATAAGAATTGAGCCGATCAATCTAGTAGGTGTTACATTGCGTGTTTTTTACGCACACAACATAGGAGATACGTTGTAATTTGCCTTTTGCTTGTGAATTAGGTACAAAAAAATATTATATTATATTTGGCGATTGAAAAAGGGAGGTTTTTTTTTGTCAGCACACGCAAAAACCATCGCTTAATTAACCCTGGATATTGTAAATTGCGCAAAGAATTGGCGCACAAACTAGAATAGCGTGTTACAACGTTGCGTGTTTTATACGCAACAACAAGGGATACAGTTGTAATTTGCTTTGTTGTGAATTAGGCACCAAAAAAAATATATATATATTTGGCGTTGAAAAACGACGTTTATTATTTGTCAGCACACACCAGCAAAAACAAGCTTAATTAACCCTGGATTGTAATTGGCGCCAAAGAATGAGACCGCACCAAACTAGTAGGTGTTAATTGCTGTGTTTTCTACGCCACACAAACAAGATATACAGTTGTAATTTGCCTTTGCATGTGAGATTAGGCTACCAAAAATTATATATATATTTGTGGTTGAAAAAGAGTTTATTTTAGTCCAGCACACAGCAAAACAACGGTTAATAACCCTGGATGTAAATTGCCGCCAAAGGAATTGAGCCGCAACAACTAGTTAGCGTTGTTTCAACAATTTCGTGTTTTCTACGCACAGACAACAAGTGATCAGTTGTTAATTTGCTTTGCTTGTGATTTGGTACCAAATATATATATTTATTTGGCGTTTTGAAAATAGACGGTTTATTTTTCGTAGCACACCAGCAAAAACAACGCTTAATTAACCCTGATTGTATATATGCGCCTAAATGAATTGAGACGCACAAACTAGTAGCGTGTTTAAATTGCGTAGCTTTTCTACGCACACAACAAGAACGTACGTTTAATTTGCCTATGCTTGTGAATTGGCTACCAACAAAACAATATATATTATTTGGCGTTGAAAAATAAGGGTTTTATTTTGCTCAGCACACCAGCAAAACAAAAGCTTAATTAACCACTGGACTGGATGTAAATTGCGATCAACGAATTGATAATGCCGCACAAAACTAGTAGCGTGTTTACAATTGCGTGGTTTTCTTACTGCCACACAAACAAGAGTTAAGTGTAATTTGCCTTTGCTTGTGAATCTAGGCTACAAAAAATATAATATATATTGGCGTTGTGAAAAAGACGGATTAGTTTTTGTCAGACACCAGCAAAACAAACGCTTAATTAACCTGGATGTAAATTGCCGCCAAAGAATGAGCGCACAAACTAGTTAGCGTCGGTATACAATTGGTGTTTTTCGCCAGCACAACATCGAGGATACAGTTGTATTTCGCTTTGCTTGTGAATTAGGCTACCACAAAAATTATATAGTATATTTGGCGTTGAAAAATGAAAAGCGGTTTATTTTTGTCAGCACAGCAAACAACGCTTAATTAACCTGGATTGGTAAATTTGCGCTCAACGAAATTGCGCCGCACAATAAACTAGTAGCGTGTTACATTGCGTGTTTTCTAACGCCACAACAAACAAGAGAAACTGTGGTAATTTGCCTTTGCTTGTGAATTAGGCTACCAAACAAATATATATATATATTTGGCGTTGAAAAGACGGTTTATTTTTGTCTGCAACCAGCAAAACAACGTCTAATTTAAACCGCTGGATGTAAATTGCGCCAATGAATTGAGCGCACAAATAGTAGCGTGTTACATTTGAGTGTTTTTCTAGCCCACAACAAGAGATACAGTTGATAATTTGCCTTAGTTGTGAATGGCTACCTAAAACAAATATATATATATTTGGCGTTGAAAAGACCGGTTTATTTTGTCAGCACACCAGCACAAACAACGCTTAATTAAACCTGGAATGTAAATTGCGCCAAAGAATTGAGCGCACAAACATAGTAGAGTGTTACAATTGCGTGTTTTTCTACGCGCACACAACAAGAGTGATACGTTGTAATTTGCTTTGCTTGTGAAATAGGCTACCAAAAAATCTATATATATTTGGCGTTGAAAAAAACGACGGTTTATTTTTGTCACGCAGCACCAGCAAAACACGTTAATAAACACCCTGGAATGTAAATTGCGCCAAAGAATTGAAGGCGCACAAACTAGTGCGTTGTTACATGCGTGTTTTCTACGCCCACACAACAAGAGATACAGTTGTAAATATGTCCTTAGCTGTGAATTAGGCAACAAAAAACTATTATATTATAATTAGGCGTTGACCCCCAGTCTGTAATATTTTTGTGCACATCAGCAAAACACGCTTAATTAACCCGCTGGATGGTAAATTGCGCCAAAGAATTGAGCGCCCACAAAATAGTAGGTGTTTACCATTGCGTGTTTCTACGCCACACAACAAGGATTACAGTTGTAATTTGCTTTGCTTGTGAATTAGGTACCAAAACATCTATATATACTTTGGCGGTTGAAGACGGTATATACTTTTGTCAGCACCCCTCCCAAACACCGCCTTAATTAACCCGGATTTAAATTTGCCGCCAAAGAATTGGAGGCGCACAAAACTAAGTAGCTAGATACAATGCTTGTAATACTACGCCACCCACAGCATATAAGTTGTAATTTGCTTTGCTTGTTGAAATCTAGGTACCAAAAAAATATATTTATATTTGGCGTTGAAAAGACGGTTTATTTTTGTCAGTCACAACTCAGCAAACACAACGCTTTAATTAACCCTGGATGTAATTGCGACAAAGAATTGAGCGCACAAACTAGTAGAGTGTTACAATTGCGTGTTTTCTACGCCACACAACAAGAGGATAAGTTGTAATTGCACTTTTGCTTGTGACCATTAGGCTACCAAAAATATATAATATATTTGGCGTTTGAAAAAGCGGTTTCTTTTTGCTCAGCACACCAGCAAAACAACGCTTAATAACCCCTCGGATGTAAATTGCGCAAAGAATTGTGCCGAACAAACTAGTAGCGTGATACAAATGCGTGTCTTTCTACGGCACACAACAAGAGATTAAGTTGTATTTGCCTTTGCTTGTGAATTAGTGCTACCAAAAAAATATATATATATTTGGCGTTGAAAAATGCGGTTTTTTTGTCTGCACACCTAGCAAAACAACGCTTAATTAACCCTGGATGTAAATTGCGCCAAAGAATTCAGCAGCCAAAAATGAAGTGGTATTTGTATTGTAAAAACGTGTTTCTTTAAATGAATACAACAGGGGAAACTGGCTTAGATCCCCCTTGGATATTGAGTTGTATATGTAGCCGCAGTGGCGCACAACTGGTATTTCAGATCCAATACCCCAAAAATCAGAAATAGACATTTCAGAGAACAGTCTCTGAGAACAAGCTGAGACACCCCACAGATAATGTGTATAAAATCTGATCTCTCAGGATAGCGCTATCTACCAGCCTAGCAGCACATCCCTGTCCAGTCACAGTGAGAGGAGTGTGTGCTCCAGCGGCGCGATCGGTTTACCTATAGTGCGTGGTGACGTCACCAGAAATCGCCGGTCTCTGATTGGCTTAATCTCTGCACATGTTCATGAGCTATGCCCTTCTTCCTCCCAGAGTGCTTTGCCCCATGTTGCGCAAATGTGCTCGCAAAGACATTTTATCAATACAAAAAGCACACTCGTTCACCGAAGTACCCCAAAGTGCTGACTTCAGGTCCGACGTAAGGTTTTCCTGAAAATTTATAAACGAAATTCACTTCGTTTAGAATAATTATGCCCAGCTTGGTTATTAATTATGTACGGTGCAGAGATTTAGAATAATATTTGCTTTCATTCTGTTGCTTGTTTAATAAGTGAATAAAGACTAAATTACTTGTACAATGTGTCATAATTAAAAGGGTTGTCCAGGTTATTTTTATTAAATATTGTTAGGCTACCAGTGTCCTCAAAAAATAAAATAAAAAACCCCATACTTACTTCCACTCTCACTTTTGTTTGAAAACATGTTGTGTTTCCCTGTTTTTTGTAGCCCTTTTGGGGCTACTGGGGTTTGGGCTTGAGACCATGCACCCAATGATGGCCCAAAACCCATTTTCTGATTTTTTACCTTTTTGGGGGCCTTAAATTTCCCTCAGTAGCCAAACAAATTATTTAAAAAAAAATTTTCCCTGTACAACCCCATTAATATTGATTGGGATAAATGATTGGTAGGCTCCCCCCAGTAAAAAGGGGGCTTCGGGACAAAACAATGGCTTTCTTTTTTATTAGTTGGAACGGGAAAGGGTTTGTTTTTAAAATCCCCCAAAAAAAGTAAAAAATTTGGTGCACCCTTTTTCGCGGGAAAACTTTGGGGTTATGGACTTAAAAGGGGAGTTGTCTCATTACAAGTTTTTCCCACCCCACTTTCAATGTTTTTAAAGAAGAAAAAAGGATTTTTGAATTGAGGGGTTTTCTTCCTGCCTTTCTCCTCCCTCTTCCCCCTCCCCCGCAACACAAAAAGCTCCCCTCTGTAACTTCTATACGGGCGGGGAAAGGGGGGGCAGGGGGATTGTCCCAATTTAAAAACTGTGTGTGCCTCCCTTTAGTTTTTCTGCAGGCACCCAAAGATAAAGGCGTATTGGGGGCTGATCTATAGTGGGGAGGTTGTTGTTTGGAAACTAGCAGAACGAGGGGATAAAAGTGTTCCTATACCCTCTGCTTAAAAAACATAATCCACATCTCCACAAAAAACAGACCCTTTTCAAAAACAACAAAAGGAAGTTTGTGAAGTTTTACTCCAGGATGGTCATAGTACAGCGAGCATGAACGGGTTCAAAAGGGCCCCCCTTATCTGTATGTATTTTTTTTATTTTCCCAGCTCCACGACACTTTTCCCATGTTTTAGGTAACACACGGGGGTCACGCGGGTCAAAATTTTTTGATAAAGCCTCACCCTTGTCAATTCGTGTAGGGGAGCAGGAGGAAGCAGGCACAAAAAGGGTTTAAAACCGAAGCCAAAGTCCCCCCCAATCAGAAGTTTTCTGTGCAGGAGGGGTTTCCCCCTGCTTGACCTTATTCAAAAGGGTTTAAAGGTCATACGGGACCTAAAAGCCGTATGATAAGGATAAACGGTTTCTGTTTGGTATAGGGGATTTAAAGGCTGATGTGGGTATTCAAATCAGGGTTTACCCCAAAATAAAGGAGTGACATTTGTAATAAAACCATAAAATTGAAAAAGCGGGCTTGTTTTTTTAAAAAAATTTCCTTTTTAATTTTAAAACCCCAATCATTTAGGAGACAAACCCCCTTTAAAAGGCATTTTTTCGCACACGCTCAACAGGAGGGTGTGGCTTTCAGAAAAGTGGGCATGACCTCTAAGAAAATTGGGTGTGACTATGAAGCGACACACTGAGACAAAATCACAGCAAAGTTCTGACATAGAACGTAAGCCGAATAAAACCTGGCCCAATAGTAAGAGAATTCCAAAGCTGCACTGATTTATCAAGCAGCTTGAGCCACTGTGATTAATCTTGAGCATTTTTAGACTGCCTGTCTAAGTTTACATGCCTAAATTTTAAACATTGATAGTAATTGAGGGCCAATATTCTTATGTAATGTTGTACTAAGACAGAGCTCCCCACGGTTCACAGCTCAGCTCTCTGACAAAGCTCTCTTGCCAGATGGCATCTTTTCAGAGCACAACATAAGCTAAAGAAGATTGTCTCTGTGAACTAATACAGTATATTATATTGCAACTTTAGCATAAAAGTTTAAGTCCATTCAAACTGAGTACAATTCAGATTTTGAACAGACTGTGATATAAGACCTTCCTACAATGCACACACTGTGTTGCACCCTTTATTATGTTCCTACTGCACACTTACCACCTCCCCATTCCTCTGCTGGTCTTCCTAGTTTTATAACCCAGAAGCTGTACATAGTGAACAAAAACTGTTTCCTGTTCCTAGCCAAATTTCTGGAAACAGAATTTGGTGAGTCTATGCAGAGCTTCTTTTATAAACTTTAATAAATCCTTAATATGTACAACAGCTTTCTTGCAGCTAGCTCGTTATATGTAACATATGCGGTTTCATACATCACAACGTACAATCTTCTGAGGTATATACAGCTACTTCAGCTATACAGCTACTTCAGCTATACAGCTACTTCAGCTTATTTCTCCCCTATACGTTGTATGTAGAATCAATAGCAATTTTATATAGCCTATTTAGTACTTGCTTATCCGGGCGATCGCCTCTCAAGCAAACATTCCTGTGTCCTCCCGACTCTGTTAAACGCAGCAAGAGACTACTGCGCCTGCGACGTTTCGGGGTCCTCCCCCTTTGTCAAGCTCCATGGGGGAGTAATAAGCTGAAGTAGCTGTATAGCTGAAGTAGCTGTATATACCTCGGAAGATTGTACGTTGTGATATATGAAACCGCATATGTTACATATAACGAGCTAGCTGCAAGAAAGCTGTTGTACATATTAAGGATTTATTAAAGTTTATAAAAGAAGCTTTGAGTGAAGACGTGTTAATCCGGCAGTCTAGAAGGTTGTTATTGTTGTTATTTGCAGGGTTGGACGCCCAGCCTGGACTTATACAAGCGGTTGTTTGGATACTAAAAGGTACGCTAAGTATGAGTCTATGCAGAGATAACACAGGGCTGAAGACTCAGGTTTATATAAAATTGTGCTGTACTACACATAGGGCTTCTGTTATAGATACCCACAATAGCACGGACTGCAAGAGTGCCTGACATCAAGTATACAGCTTCAAAATGATAATTTCTGGCAACAACTGTATCTAAAACTCAGTGTAAGAAAACAGAAAAAAAATAAAACTTCAAAAGTACACTTGTAACTGTATTATTGGTCTCAATGTTGTTTCCTCTTGTACCATTTTTAGGCATGACGCCAGCTATTCTGTTAACAATGATGCTGAGCAAGCATTCTGTCTAGCAACCATTCAGTGATTCTTTTAATAATCCAATACTTTTAAACCATCTTCCTTCATTAGTAAATGTGTATAACCTTTCAGTTTACTTGAGACTTTATGCAACTGCTTTTGTGATCTGTGCAATAGAAATTACTAATAAAGTGGTGATACATTACAATAGAGAAATTCATGGCATTATATTTAATAATAGATTAAAGCTTTTTATAAGAAGTCCAACTAAAGAAACTGCTCCATACCCTGTATTGGACCATCTTCGACCTGTTAAGCATTGCTTTAGTACAGATATTTCAAAATATAGCACACACTATGGTTTTTAATAAAAAGTTATAAACAATATAAATTGGATTTAAATAACAAAAGTGTTTTTTGCTGTAAATTAATGGCAATATGATAAAACTAGAGAAGGAGATTACTGTTGTCAATCATGCAGCCTTAAGCAATTCACTTTTAATAGCTTCCTCTAATTAAAAAATCCTATTGTTTGATTGATACATGTACAGTAACCTTCATTCTTGGTATACTACAGGTCTAAAATGGTCTAATTATCCCTTACCGCCAGAGTCAGTTTTGGCTTCTCTGACAGAGCCCAAGTTTTGAAATCTGGCATGTGTCACTTTATGTGAGTATAACTTTTTGACACTTTAACCTATCCATGTGATTTAGAGAATGTTTTCTCATGACACATTGTGCTTTAAGATAGTAAGAAATTTTGGTTCAAAAAGTCCTTGTTTATTTGTGAAAAATATGAAAGCATCGTGAAAAATTTGAAAAATTTACCATTTTCAAACATCATAAATTTCTGCGTGTAAGAAGATAGTTATTCCACTCAAAAAAAGTTTATAACTAGCATCTACCATATGTCTACTGTAGGTTGGCATCATTTTTTTAAATGACTTTTTTTTGTTTACAACATTAGTTGGCTTAGAAAATTTGGGTAGATTTTCCCAAATTTGAAAAGAAAATTTGCAATATATATTTTTTTAGGGACCAGTCCGGTTGTAACGTGACTTTGATTAGCCTGTATGTTAGATACCCCCATGACATCATCTAAGAAACTACACCCCTTAAAGTATTCAAAACAGCGTTTAGGAAGTTTATTAACCCATTAGGTGTTTCACAGGAATTAAAGCAAAGTGGAGGTGAAAGTTCAATATTTCACTTTTTTTTTTTTGCAGATTTTCAATTTTTATCCATTATTCACAAGAACACGGTAGATGTGATCAGGGAAATTCAACTTAATATTTATTCCCCAGATTCTGCTGTGTTCAGAGATATCTGATATGTGGCCCTAGTGCGCTATTTGGAAATTCCAAGACAAGGCAGTCAGCTCACCTCATCAGATCACGTATTAACAAATTGGAACATTGTTAAAGATTATCCAACTGTGTAACATTATTAAGAAATGTCGCAACAATCTGACAATACAAACCATACTGATGCAGCCTCAGCGGTGCCAGGAAGATTGTTGAAAGCAGCTCGTATTTTTTCCCTGAAAGAGGCGGGTCATTCCACAACAGAAGCCGTGCAAACGGATGTTAACATCTTAATGACCAGGCTGGAGCGCCTCATGGTGAAAGAGCTGAAGCTGTGGTGGGATCAAACTACTTTTACAATCCTACCTTGCCCAAGAAGATGATTCCGAGGACTACGTATTAAAAAATTTTTCCCACGGGTTCTTGTACTAATGAGTTTATGGAGGAGTGGAACAGGACGCTGAGTGATTGCTCCTTTAAACTCATGAACCTTCTGATTAAGCAGGAGGAAGTTTCACGGGAGACCATTAATCAGGACATTGCTTTACTAAAAGAATCTATCCGTTCCTCAACGACTCCTCTGCCAATTACAAGGTGAGGGTTGGTTTAAAATTGTGTTGAATCTACACAAAATGGAGGAAAAAGCATCATTGCATATAAAGCCGAAAATTCCAAAGAACACTGCTGATTACGAGAGAAACAAACGTTTAATAACCTGGCGGCAAAGGATCCTTTCCAAGATCTATATTGAAGAATTCCATTCTCCTTATTATCATGAAGACGCAACAAAGTCCCCTTTTCCTGATCTGGATTCTTCCACTAAATCCTGTTGCACCTGTTGACGTCGGAGGAGAGTTCAGATGCTTCAGGTATGGACACACCTGTAGTACGACGTAAACCCTCAAAAAAGGGCAAGCAGAGCGGGGTAGTTAACGCCATTGCTGAAGAGCAGGAAGGAAGCACAGGGGGTCCAAAGGACAGAAGGATCCAAAGATCTCGCAATCGCAAGTATTAAACTATTCTTGTGAAAATCCAGTTGTTAACCTTTCTAGCTTTATCTTGACTGACACTAAAATATCAGTGCTGTCCAAAGGCTTGGGGTTTGTATAGAACTTTATTGGATGTTAATAAATTTTTGTTTAGAGCTTTGACGCTTAAAAAATCATTTTTCAAAATGAGATGCTAGATCAAGGTACAAGTAATAGACAAATGGTTGTGGAGGTTTCAAATTGATACTTTCTAATGTTAAATAATATTTTTCTTTTCAGGATAATTGTAACATCTCTCTATTAAGAGGTCTAGAAAGTGAGTTTTTTTATCTAGTGGCGAATTCAGCTTGTCCAGATTATTTGGGCTTTCGCACCCGATTTTTATCCAATACAATCGAGACCAAGGGGAATGGATTTGTTTCAGGAGCGAATATAAAAAATAAATTTTTAAACTCTACATAACAACATGGAATTTGATTGCTGCAAAATCCAATCTTACCAGACAGGAAACTGCAGCTATTAAAACTTCGTTTAAATTTACTGATTTGCTGGTTCGGTCTGCGGACAAGGGTGGTGCGGTTGTACTGTTAAATGCAGGGTTAAAAAAAAAACCGTAATTTCATTTGCTGGAAGATACCAGCACATACCGTCCCTTCCCGGGCAGACCCCACCAGCTTATTTCAGACAAAGCTGAGGAAACATTTAGAAGTTTGGTATTTTATGGAGCCATTTCAACAACACTGGCTAATTAATCTTTTTGTTGCTCATCCGGCCCACACCTATCTATCCATCCACTCCCTTCCAAAATAAAATAAGAAAAATTTTCCCTCCACCGTTGCGCCCTATTGTAAGCAGGCATGGGGCTCTTTGGGAGAACCATTAGAGCATGGAATAGACACTTTATTGCAGCCTTTGGTTATTTAGTTACCAGCATTTATTAAAGACACAAAGAGTTTAGTGACTGTGATGTCACAGGCTCCCTGGGACGTGCACTGTTCCTGGGTGACCTGTGACGTAGTTAGCTTATATCCATCTATTCCACATGATCTAGCTATCGATTATCTTACTTCACATCTACATCGCTTTAGTTCCTATTCTGACGCCCTAAATGAATTCATCATTTTGAGTGTCGACTTTTTGCTTAGACATAATTATTTCTCTTTTGACAGGTCTTATTTTTTACAGTGTCGTGGTGCTTCAATGGGAGCTAGGTTCTCTCCTTCCCTGGCTAACATTTATATGTCGGCCTGGAGGAGAGATACCTGCTCTCTGAATTGTGTCCTTTCTCCCCCCACATCCAGGTGGTTATGGTCGTATATTAGACGACCTGCTCCTGGTTTTGGGTGGGAGATAGGGACACTGCTTACAATTTGTTACATACATCAATTTCCCAAGATATGAACTTGAAGTTCACTCTGGAGTGGCATATGTCCAGGGTGGATTTTATGGATGTTACATTGGCTGGTACTATTGAGGGAAATATTGATATTTCTCCATATAGGAAAAATATGGCCCACAATACTACATTACATGCTACATCTTGCCACCCACGCCATGTAATTACTAATATACCAATAGGCGAACTCATCAGGACAAAATGGCACTGTACTTCAAGTCAGCAATATGACAAAAGTCGGAAGGAACTATTTAATAGATTAAGAGAACGGGGCTATCCACACTGGTCATTAGATCGAGCAGCTAATAAAGTAGCATTTATATCACGAAGAGTTCTCTTGAAAGATCAAGAAAAGAAAAGGTAAAGGGCTCTCCAAATCAACCATAGAAATTTTTTTCTCCCAAATGTATAGCCCCATTTTCAATAATATTGGGGTCCATTATTAAAAACATCTTCCTCTATTAATGAATTCGGAAATGGGGAATATTGTTTTGATGGAAACATCAGTATTTTCTCTAAACGGGGTATGACCAAGGTTCCTTGTTGTCACCTAGCCTTTTTCTATCAGATATGGGTATGAGAGAGGGACACTGGTTTAAAACAGTTAAAGGTTTTTAAAAAAGTTTGGCCATAACCGCTGCATTGCATGTGGTTTTGCAGACGTCTCTAAAAAATTTCAAAGGCAAGCAGTACTAATCACTGTTTATGTTTGTTATCTTATTTTAAAATTGCAACACAAAATATGTTATTTACCTCATTACATGTCATCTGTGCAATTTAAAATATGTTGGCTGCACTACAACACCACTAAAAATCAGATTCAGACGTCTTTCTTTCAGATATTATTCATTCTCAACGGGTTGGGGTATCTCGGCAGCATCTAGGCATTTTTTGGAGATACATGGGGGAGTACAGAGGGATTTACCTTTATGGGCCAATTGAAAAAGTGAGTAGACCATTGCGGGGGCAAACCACCTTTAAAAAAAATTATTGAGCAGAGAAGTATGGTGGATTTTCAAATTGGCTACTCGTTCCCCCACAGGGATTAAATAGAAGACGAGGCTCATGTTTCAGTATTGATATATTTTTTTTTTTGAATATCAATTTATTGCTTTTGTGTGCACATTTCTTGTTTATTACTATATTATATTAGTTACAAGCCGTTCGTTCGGTGCTTTCCCTAAGGAGAGATATTCCCTTCCTGAGCTATGTATTTTTGATCTTTTTTGGGACGATTGACATTTGTAAAGGGGAAAAGGGCAGTGTATGAGTTTTTATCTTATTTTTCGTGATTGTGTTTGACTTTTTTCACCTTTTTTTTACTTTTTCACTTTGTATGAGTGATCTTCAGTTCACTCTTGCAATGGAGCAATGCATACAGCATTTCTGCTGTATACTGGTCTCCATGGCAACTGTCAATCACCATGCCCACAATGCATTTTGGCATTGTGACATCACAGATGATCTGGGAAGTAACTTTCACTTCCCACGGCCATTGGGTAGGAGATCACTGAGAGCAGTTAGCAGGAGCTCACTCCTCCTGCCCGCGACTTAGCTCCGACGTTCTTAATAGATCGTTGGAGCTAAGGTTTTGAACACCCACGGCCGGAGCTCACTATGGCTGCGGATCATGCGGCATAAGGCCATCGGTAATATACCACTGGTCCCATGTCGCAATCGTGCGGGGCTCGCTTGTAAATCCGAATGATCGCCAGGACGTACCCATACGTCCAATGTCGGGAAGGTGTTAAAGGTAGTGATGAGCGATTATACGTCGACATTTTTATCCGTGTCCGATAGGTCCGATATTTGCAATTGTTAAAACAAGACGATTTTTCCCATAGTCGATAATAAATTAATCGCCAATGACAAAAAAAGTCTATGGGGAGGGAACAAACACCTTCATTCTTACACCCAAACAGGGCTGGAGAAGCTGGAATTAAACAAACCACAACGTCAAATGGATATGTGCTACATCTTAGGCAACACACTTAGGTTATAGAAGCAACAAAAAAAACTCACAGACCATTCACTATCCCCCGTCTTGTACCCAGGCATGACCCTTAAACCATTTCATGAAACCCAAAAAATTAAAAGTGCAAGAAGGCAGTATTATTTTGGAACCATCAAATTTTACTTGAAACTGGACATTGATTATCCATGTCCTGGGCCCACAACATGAGCCCCAAACCTGCATGATTCCCCAATTTTTTAAAGTGCCGGAAAAAGGAGTCTTTTCCCAAACACCATTTTATTTCACTGGGGGCAATAGACTATCTTGTCCTGGGCACAGCATGAGCCCCAAACCTGTCTGACCCACAGATTTTAAAAGTGCCGGAAAAAGGAGTTTTTCAACCACCAATTTTAGTTTCAAATGGACTAGACTATCTGTCCTGGGCCACAGCATGGAGCCCCAAACCTGCATGACCCCCAGATTTAAAAAGTGCCGGAAAAAGGAGTCTTTCAACCACCATTTTAGTTTCACTGGACATAGACTATCCCTGCCTGAGCCACAGCATTATCCCCAAACCTGTATGACCCACAGATTTAAAAAGTGCCAGAAAAAGGAGTCTTTCAACCACCATTTTAGTTGAACTGGACATTGACTATACCTGTCCTGTACCACAGTATGACCATTAAACCTCATGGACCCAACAGATTAAAAAGTGCCGAGAAAAGGAGTCTTTGAACCACCATTTTATGTTAAACTGGACATTGACTATATCTGTACTGGACTGCAGTATGACCATTAATCCTGTCTGACCCACAGATTAAAAGTGCAAGAAAAAGGAGTCTTTCAACCACCATTTTAGTTTCACTGGACATAGACTATCCCTTCTGACGCCAACCACATTTTGTCATCAAAGAGGTCTTCAGAAAATGGATTATCCACAGTGGTGGGTGCACGAGTTGACATTTGTGGTGCCTTCGCTTCATGTTGGACGGATGCTGACGATGCTGATGACAACATTTTTGGCCGTGACTGGGAGGACGAGGAGGTTAGACTGCTGGAAAGCAGGTTGCATTTAACCACTGAAGAACAGATTGGCGACGCTGTTTCGTTTTCAGGATTCACAGGGCCCTGACAGTTCAACACAAACCGATGATTTCGCTGGCTTGGGGTGTTTGTCACCAGCACTGGAAGGAGCACCTTCCTCTTGTACCTCTACCTCCTACACCCCTCTTTGCTTTAGGGTTACCACCTGCATTCGCTCCTGTGTTCCAGAAAGATAAAAATTTAAGAAGGTATGGAAGAGTTTTTGAAAGTCTCTTTATTAAAAAGACGCAAATCACAGCTATTCTTAAATCCCTCTAATTTCCTACAGCCAACCCAGGATTAGAAACTGAAATGTTTTTTAGCGAAAAACCTGTGAAATGCGGTCTGGTGGAAGAACCGTTAAGACAAAATCAACAGTGGTTCTTCCTTCAGTCCCAGGATTTACAACTGGGCCCAGTAGGACTAGGAATTGATAGTTTTCAACAAATATCATACAAGTGGGGCGATCTGCGCCCCAAAATGAGATTCAACGAGCGCAATAAAAACTATTTAGAAGTTACATGATGAGAAATTGCGTTTTTTTGCAGCAATGACAAACGAAACAGTTTGCTAGAAAATTTTTCTATCAGATTTGTCGTACAAACCTGGCTTTTTTGAAAAAAACTAGGGCCGCAACCACGTCAATACAGCTTTTTAAAAGTTTTTTAACGGATAAACAAAAGATGGTTTATGCACCAATGAAATCACCAACAGTAACTACGACATTTCTTATCCAAAATTTAAGGGACAAGGTGGCTATTGAAAAAACTGGGGTGAAAACCCAAAAATGCAATACAGCTATTTTTAAATGTTATACGGATAAGAAAAGGGGGTTTTTGCACCAATGAAATACACCTGCAATTTTCTAGAAATTTCTGTATCCTAATATAAGAACAAGATGGGTCTTTTGAACAAAACTGGGCTGCGGCCAAAGTGAAAAAAACCTAATTAAATTGTGTACCCGGATAATAAAAGTTGGTTTTGCACCTATGAAAATACAAAAAGCAATTACTAGCAAATTTCTGTATCGTAATTGAGTACAAGATGGGTCTTTGAACAAAACTGGGCTGCGGCCCAAAGTGAAAAAAACCTATTTAAATTGTGGTACGGATAAAAAAAGGTGGGTTTTGCACCTGTAAAATACAACATCAATTACTATAACATTTCTGTATCCTAATGTAAGTACATGGTGGGTCTTTGAACAAAACTGGGCTGCGACAAAGTGAAAAAAAAAACCCAATTAAATTGTGTACGGATAATAAAAGGGGGTTTTGGCACCTATGACATACAACTGCAGTGACTAGAAAATTCTGTATCCTAATGTAAGTACAAGAGGGTCTTTGAACAAAATGGCTCAAAAACTGAAAAAAACCTAATTAAAACTTGACGGATATAAAAGGTGTTTTTTGCCCTATGAAAAAACACCTCAGGGGACTAGAAAAGTTCTGTATCTATGTAAGTTAAAGGTGGTCTTTGAACAAAACTGGCTGCACAAACTGAAAAAAAAAAATATTAAATTGTGTAGGATAAAAGGTGGGTTTTTGCACCCCCATGCAATACAACAACAAGTACTAGCAAATTTCTGTATCCTAATGTAAGTAAAGGTGGGTCTTTGAACAAAACTGGCTGCCCAAAGTGAAAAAAAAACTAATTAAATTGTGTACGGGAATAATAAAATGGGGGGTTTTTGCACCCATGAAAATACAACAAGCAATTACTAGCAGATTTCTGTATCGTAAAATAAGTACAGGATGGGTTCTTTGAACAAAATAGGCTGCGGCCAAAGTGAAAAAGACCTAATTAAATTGGGGTACGGATAAATAAAAGGTGGGTTTTGCACCTTTGAAATACAACAGCAATTACTAGCAAATTTCTGTATCCTTATATAAGTACAAGGGTGGGTCTTTGAACAAAACTAGCTGCGCCAAAGTGAAAAAAAAAACCTAATTAAATTGGTGCACGGATAATAAAAGGTTGGGGGTTTTCACCAATGAAATCACCTGCGTGACTAGAAAGTTCAGTTCCTATAAGTACAAGGGGTCTTTGAAAAAATACTGGCTGCCAAAACTGAAAAAAAAAACGAATTAAATCGGTATGGATAATAAAAGTGTTTTTTGCCCTATTGACATACATCTGCATGACTAGAAAAGTTTGTATCCTAAAGTAATTTCAGATGGGTCTTTGAACAAAAACTGGGTGCACAAACTGAAAAAACCAATTAAATCTCGTACGGAAAAAAAAGTGTTTTTGCACATGACTACACTGCATTAAATAGAAAAGTCGTATCCTAATGTAAGTACAAGGGGGGTCTTGAACAAAATGGGTGCACAAAACTGAAAAAAAACTAATTAAATCGGGTACGGATAAAAAAGGTGTTTTTTGCACCTATGACCTACACCTGCAGTGACTAGAAAAGTTCAGTATCCAAATGTAAGTACAAGGTGGGTCTTTGAAAAAAGCTGGGCTGCACAAAATACAAGGTACAATTTCACCAAAAACTGGCCAAAAACTGGTAAAAAAAAAAGTCATTTCAATGAAAGTTTAAAGCAGAGTCTGGGATACACAATTTACACTCTCCTTTCAAGAGCCTGCCTGCCTTTCTGCCTGTGTTCGCCCACCCCCCCACCTGGGCGGCTGTACAGCTCTAGATGCTTCTTTAAAAGTCTCAGCCTAACTAATAACTGAAATTCTGTAATCTACCTATGTTCTAATGTTCACAGCTAAAAGCATAGTTGTCTGTGTGAACAAAGAGAACTGTGTCGCTGAGCTGTATTGAGGAGAAAGCCGACACACGTCCTGCTCTTTTGAGACACAATAACACACATATGCTGAACAGGAAGGGCTGTTCTATTTTAAAACGAGGTCATGTGATTTTTTTCCAGATAATGACAACCATACACATCACAGTCATGACGTCGCACACCCAGCAGACCCTGCTCTATGCTCTAAGCTGATTTGCTGGCCGCCAGGAATGACAGGAAGCACAGAAAATGGCACGTTAGTAATAGATTATGCACAGATTCTCACCTAAATTATCGCGTGATCGGAAAATTTCGATCAACGTAAAAACTGTGCCGATTTCAACTTTGTTGATTAAAATCGCTCAACACTAGTTAAAGGTCATATTATAAGGAGAGCCTAGAGGGAATTGTCAGGTTTTGGGGTGAGTGGAATGGGATAGGCTAGTCGATTTATGATGGGTGGAATTAGACGCTGTATCCAGAAAAGTAGGGTGAAGAATATCAAGTGTGAGGGAATAAGACAGTCCAAAGCTATTTTGTGGTAACAGACCATAAAGTAGAAATCTTTGTGTCAGTTTAGCACACATATCTGAGCTAAATAAGATGGAAAATCGTGGGAAAGGGATAAGATTTTCAGATGAGGAGGCTGGCAGAATACAAGGGACCCAATAGCTTTAGTTCTAGGTTCAAAGAATACTTCAAGAGTCTGATAGGTCTATGCTAAGGCTTTTCCTGAGATACATCAGCCAATTAGGGTTAGGTCTTCTCCGTGTCTGAATTCTGGCATGACTCCAAAGGAGATCCACAAAGAAACATTCTAATCCAGGCCCCTGGCAGGACAAGGAGGATTCTTCTTCTCAATTTACAGTATCGGGATCAGATTATGCAGGTTAACCAGCTGGAAGAAGAAGAAATAAGTCTATTCAGCATTCATTTACAATGGTGATTCCTGTGGAAGATAGGGCATGGAGGCCACAGGTAGTAGGCTTTCATCTGGGATGATGAAGAGCAGGTAGTTAGGAGCCTAGTATAGTCAAAGCCAGGCAGATGCTGAGCATGCCACTTGCTACAGAGAAAGTGGGAGGAATGAAAGTGTAGTGTGGCTGTAAGGAGATGGATCCCAAAGGAAGGATGGACGTGCAGAGGAAAAGCATTGGCAAAAGGAAAGCAGGCCGTCTCAATGTTGGCAAAACAGTACCTATGCTTGGTTAGTGCCAGGGTCTCATACTTTATTTTCTTCTATTGCCTGTCAAAAGGTGTGAGGAAGATATTAACCACCCTGGTGAGCTGGATAGGAGACTAACTTAAGGAATATAGGGTGACATTTATGAACAGGGCTGTGGCAGGTTTCTGGCATGCTTTGAGACGAAAAACCTATCATAACCCAGTTCTTTAGATGTAAGAACAGTTGTATGCCCAAACTTGGCATACGCCTGTCAAGTTGGTAATTTAAAGGAAAAAACATCAAAAGTCTGTTTCATCATTATATTCTTATTAAGCTCATCAGATAGTTTGTTAAACTGCTTTTACTGCTATACATCCTTATCGAACTATCAGATATCTCTCACACAGCTTTCCTTGAGACAGATGCATTGCCTGTTAGAAGCAAGAAAGTCAAGGACTTCCTCCTCCCCCCAGATAATACAGAGGAGAGCTTCGGAATGTATCATATCAGCTAATGCTTCATACGTACATGCAAATTATAACTTGTCTCTTAGCGACCACCAATTAACCAATCATGTGGTGATAGAATAGTCATGTGATTAAAAAGTTCTAATGGAATGTAATTTACTGTGATTAAACTTCAGATTACATGTCCGAAACGGAAGGTGTCAGTCGTGTTTCTCGAGCTCTGGCTGCCGGCAGCAATAATAATAATATAATTCGGAGGAGGCATTTAATTGGATAAGGAGTGGAACAAAGATAGATTCCACACCTATTTTAAGCATCTTGACACGCCAAATGCGCCAAAGATGCAGGGGAGATGAATGAGGGTTGGGGAGGTGTTGCACAAGATTGGTATGATTAGACATATTTATGATGAGTTACATCAAAAGTAGGTGCCACGCTCTTGGCACAAGCCAGACCAAGTTAAAACTGGTATGACTGAGGCCAAAGCTAGAATTACCATATGGACAAAAAATATAAATTATTTCTCAACTAATACCACTAAAGTAATACTACCTAACTTCTGATAATTATCAAGCTATATAAATTTGAAAAAATATCAAATAAATATAAAATTTTTATAATATACAATTAATATTTAGTTATATAATAGCCAGAAGCTGCTGTAAACCTTTACTCTACATATGGCAATAGCCGGCACAGGCAAGCAAGACCACTACCATAGTTGTTTTTATTTCTAGCCTGCTGTGATTATATAGTTTGATAACTAACATTAGTTAGCATGGCTCGAGCTGTCAGGAATTCTGTACAGTCTTTTCTAGCGACAAAACCTTTGCTCTTACAATGCAGCACATTTAGGCTTTGTGACATTACGATGCACCAAATGTATGAACTACAGTACGACAAACTGTTCATACAAACTGGCGCATTCTACGCTGCTCTAAAGCTATTTAGAACTGGTTTGTCTGTGCCAAGTTCATACACGTCGCTCATAGGGGTCTTGCTGGGTTTAATTTTGGGTATGGCTGGAGTATTGCTAGTTGCGTTATGGGGGAGTGGACAGCAGGTAGCAGCATATTAGCAAGGTAGGTTAATTTAGAAAGGAAAGTATGTAAAGAACTTCAAACTGAATTAGGTTACAACAGATAAGGTTAAAAAGAGAAACTGGAGAAAAGGTAATAATAGCCTGATCCTCAGTCGTTTTTTAAACTATTTCCAACCTTTTACTCTCTTGGTCTAGTAGACAGAGAGAATGCAGTTTATATCTATTTATATATTGGAAAAGAATATTGGAAATCAGACTAGACTACGGGATTCACAAAAAGTTCTCACAAGGCTACTGTCATGATTGTGCCTGGCACGCCCCCTGCTTTTGGTTCTGGTCGCCGGCCACGGCCGGTGCGACGTAAGCCATGGTTTTTTAACGTAATACTTTGTCGTCGTATTCACTAGTGTGAACTGGTACTTCTTTCCTTGTAGGTAATTGATTCCTGGCCAACGCCCGGGCCAGGAATCCTCCAGCACCCTCTGAGTTAATCTGTGTTCCTCCTGATTGACAGCTTTGTTTCCCTATCCGGCTTTCTGTTCCTTCCACCTATCCTAGCTCCTTTACTTCTACCCCTTTCCTATATATAGCCGCTGCTTCCTCTTCCCTTTGCCTGCTATATTGCGTGCCTTATAGTTAGCCTGTCATTTTGTTGTTTCTCTGTGCAATTGATCTCTGCTTGTTTCTGGTTTCTCCCTTTGCCTCACGATTCTGTACCGCGCTGCCCGCCCCGTATTGACTTGGACTGTCCGACTACTGGTTCTGTGTTCTTTGTTGTTTGTCTTTGTCTGTGCACGCTGCTCAGTGTACCTTCATTCTTCTGGTTGGGGCCGGCCTGTTAAGGAGTCGGGTTCCCCAAAAGGCAGGACAGAGGCTTGGATCAGTGTCAGGGCCCCACTTGTCCGTGTCTTGTGTGCGTCCCTGACCATCCCTTACATTATAGCAGGCCCTTACCCTAATCAACTCCCCCGGCGGTTTAATATGAGTACCGACTTATCGGTCACTGACCGCCTGGACGAGTTGACAACTCAGTTCAGGCATGGCGGGGCTCATTAACCAGATGTCACAACGTCTGGATGCCATAGCTACCCCCGCCAACCCGGTCTTGCCGCCCCGTCTGTGGTCCGCACCTGCCCCTTGTTTGTGAATCCTAGCATCCGTTATAAATCTAAAATGCTTCTACCGGATCGCTTTGAATGGAAATCCTGACAGGTTCCGGACTTTCAGGGAATCCTGTCACCTTTTTTCCGCTTCAATTTTTTTCCCACTGAAGCTGAAAAGGTAGCGGTTGTAGTGTCTCTCCTCCAGGGCCCACCTCAGATTGGGCACTAGCTATGCCACCTGAAGCCCGGAATGGACTTCGATTGAAAGATTTTTTCAGGCTTTAGGCCATGTCTATGACAATCCCAATCGTGTGGCATGGCAGAAACTCACCTGCTGTCTATTCAGCAGGCCACCGCTCAGCCGAAAAATATTGTTTCTGAGTTCCGCCAATGGTGTACCATGACCGGGTGGTCTGACCAACCCCTTAAAACCCTCTTCAGACAAGGGCTGTCTAATGCGGTAAAGATGCTATGTCGCAGCCATCCAACCCCTGACACATTAAATGAATTTATGACTCTAGCCGTGACTATTGACAGAAGGCTTAGAGAGAGACGCAGGGAAAAACATGGGGGGTCGACTGTTCAGTTCATGTCAAATTTTTCTGTAAAACCTCCTGTTACTTTCTCTGAAAATTCTCCTCTCTATCCTCATCACCCACTCCTGAAGAAGAACCAATGGTGTTGGGTTGTACGTCTGCTGCCACCAGGAGGAGACATCGGCTGGAGAATGCCTTGTGCTTTTATTGTGGAAGATCCGACCATTTTCTGAGAGACTGTCCGACTAGGCCCAAGTCACCTCGAGGAAACGCCGAACGCCTGAGTAGTTTCCAGGAAGGTAACTCGGGTATACAGGTACCTCCTAAGTCTGGTAATAAGTTTTTTTGCCTGTATCCTTGGTCTCTAATTCTAAGAATTTTGCTTGTCAAGCTATGATTGACTCGGGCGCAGCTGCTAGTTTTATTAGTATGTCTGTGTCCAGCCTTGGGTTTGGAACTATTCCGTTAAGTGCTCCCTTTTTGGTTTCAGGGTGGATTCAACCTCCCTAACTGGGGTAAAAATAAAATTTCGTACTGCGGAGATCACTTTGAATGTTGGGAGTTCGCATACGGAAAAACTTTCGTTTTTTGTCATGGAGAAACTCGCTGCGGATATTATTCTTGGCTTGCCCTGGCTCCGCCTCCATAATCCTGTGTTTGACTGGAGAACCACTGAGCTGATCAAATGGGGCGACTCATGTGGTTCTCATTTGAAGACTGTTGTTTCCCTTGGTGTGTGCGGTAAATTAATGCACACAGGTATTTCAGAATGTAAATCTGGTGGTTTAGATAGAGATGTTGCTGTTAATTTGCCTCCACCACCAGCCTGATGATGTACCATAGACCTTGCTCCGGGGGCAAAGCTTAACTTGTCGGCTCCGGAGCAAGAATCTATGCATTTGCATATTAAAGAACCTGAAAATTTTCTTTCTCCGGAAGTAGTGTTCTCGACTACTGATTCACAGAGTTCTGCTCCGTCTAAGCTGTCCCCCTTTTGTTATGAGGAGGATTCCCATCTCATGTACTCTGCTTCTACAGGTTGTAAAACTGAGATAAATTCCGCCATTAATCGACTGTGCACAGTCTGGGCAAAGAGTCATAAGACTTTAAAAAAGCCCAACTGAGAATTAAAAAACCTAATGGTAAATCGCCTGACCCCAGACCCAAATAGTCCGTCTCCGAGTCCCATCGGCAAAAATATGCCCCTGAGTTAGTAAAGGGAAAAATTTACCAAGTTTACTCTGCCAAACCTAGAAGCTCTGTTGAGGGTCCGGTGGCCCCTCATAGAGGAGGGGGTACTGTCATGATTGTGCCTGGCACGCCCCCTGCTTTGGTTCTGGTCGCCGGCCACGGCCGGTACGACGTAAGCCATGGTTTTTAACGTAATACTTTGTCGTCGTATTACTAGTGTGAACTGGTACTTCTTTCCTTGCAGGTAATTGATTCCTGGCCAACGCCCGTGCCAGAATCCTCCAGCACCCTTTTAGTTATCTGTGTTCCTCCTGATTGACAGCTTTGTTTCCCTATCCGGCTTTCTGTTCCTTCCACCTATCCTAGCTCCTTTACTTCTACCCCTTTCCTATATATAGCCGCTGTTTTCCTCTTCCCTTTGCCTGCTATATTGCGTGCCTTATAGTTAGCCTGTCATATTGTTGTTTCTCTGTGCAATTGATCTCTGCTTGTTTCTGGTTTCTCCCCTTTCCCTCACGATTCTGTACAGCGCTGCCCGCCCCGTGATTGACTTGGTCTGTCCGACTACTGGTTCTGTGTTCTTTGTTTGTTTGTCTTTGTCTTGCACGCTGCTCATGTAGCCTTCAGTCTTCTGGTTGGGGCCGGCCTGTTAAGGAGTCGGGTTCCCCAAAAGGCAGGGACAGAGGCTGGGATCAGTGTCAGGGCCCCACTTGTCCGTGTCTTGTGTGCGTCCCTGACCATCCCTTACAGCTACTTATAGTTTCAGAGAATGATTTTTCCAGCTCCAATGGTACTTTAAAGAAAGAGAGAAAGTAAGCCATTTGTTGGCCAATTTTATAAAGGCCCTGCTAGGACTGCACTACCGGCCCTTTAACCCTTTTCTGTTGGAGCCTTTTATTTTTTGTCATGTTCATTTTTCCCTCCTCGCCTTCCCAGAGCCATAACTTTTTAATTTTTCCATCTACATAGACATATAAGGGCTTTAATTTTGCGGGACAAGATTTACTTTCTAATGGTGTTATTCATATTACCATATAATATACCGGGAAAAGGCAAAAAAAATTCTGGGCAAAATGTGAAAAAAACATACTTGCACCATGTTTGCAGGAGTTTTGTTTTTGTGGTGTTGAATCTTCGGTAAAATGATGTGTTATCTATATTCTATTTGAGCACCACATAATTGGGCAGATTCATCAAGGCAGAATTCTGGCTCAATTTGCACCAAAAATAATGTCTTACAAGCTGTTCGCCACATTTACTACATGTTTTTAGACAGTTTCAGACGATTCTGTGCCTCATCCGACAAAGGGGGCATGGTCTCATAAAGGGGTGTGGTTTCACTGGAAATGGGGTGTGGCTTAAATACGCCAGAATTTTGCCACATTTTCTGGCGTAAAAGTAAGCCAACTTAATAGTGGTACAAACTTAGACTAGACAGTTTTAACCTGCACCAGATTTATCAACACTATGAATGTGGCGCATTGTAAGACTGTCTAGTCTAACTTTAGGTTGTCTAAGAGTTAGACACTATTTATAAATCTGCCAAAATGTTCTCGTGAGCAGTCAGAGCAGTTACAGAAAATTTGTGTGGTACCTGACAGACTTGTCAACTCATCCATGTAGACCCTCTTTCTTGGAACTTCCCAGATGTTCCATGAGAATTGGCAAGTATTCTTTGTAACCTAACATTTTATCTACCATTACCTGAAACAGAATGAAATTCCAAATAAATCAGTAAGAAATTTTTAAAGCTCAAGATTTAATATTATCAAAATTGATAGGTAAAAAAATCTCAAAATAAGATATTAAGGTTTTGGTGTACATCGTGCAACTTAAGAGGCCCAGCACATTTAACATTTGTAATGTTTGCCTAATATCGTCCAAGATCCCTAGGTACTTTCCTCTAGGACCAATAGAGTCAAGAATATGCAAACAGAGTTAAAACTATGAGCATAGCAGAGAGCAGACCGCTTCCTGTCTTGCCTATTTTACTTGTTTTAAGGCCTGCTTAAAGGCCTTAATCCTACAAATAGGTTAGGAACAAATGAGAATTTCCGCATACAAGCTAGATGTTCTATGGCATCAGGCTGCCTACTACCACAACGTAGGCCAGAGGGAGTGTGCAGTCAGAGGGATTCCACAGATGGCCTATAATAAACAACTAAAGAATATATAAAAAAAGTTTTCCCAATACAGGTCCGGAAGCAGGTGAATTTGCTAACCCAAGAGGATCCCAAGCCGTCAGCTTCTATAATGCTCTACCCCAAGATCCATAAGATGCAACCCTGAGCCCTATCATTTCGGGCAATGAACACTGACAGATAATATCACAGGTTTGGTTTGAAAAATCTCCAAATACCCCTGGTCCCAAAGAGTTACTCCAAAAGCTACCTCCAGGACACAAAATACCTTCTTAACAAACTCATGTCCCCGTGTCCACTTCCTGATGCACCATTTTGGCCACCATGGGATGTAGAATCCCTTGTATACAACCATTCCCCACAGATGGAGATGCTGTTTAGCATGGCTCTGTGCCCACCTGGAGACACAAGTATCTCCCAACGAACCAGTCACACCGCTGCATCCAGTTCATACTAGAGCCACAACTAATTTAACTTTTGAGAAGACCTGTATCTAACAGCAAATGGGAACCTTCCATTGGGTGACCAGATGTGCGCCCCAATATCAAATCTCTTATATGGCGGAACTGAAGGAGAAGATTTTATCGACATGGCAACACCAAAACCCCATATGTACCTTCCGTTAATTAGATGTAATTCATTGTCATCTGGACTGCGGCGAGGAGACCCTAATTCCAATTCCATAATGAACTTCAATAACATTCACATTCACCCCACCATTAACCTAACTTAACCTATTCGAATAGCAAAGAATCCCTTACGATGCTACAATACACATCAAAGACCACCGCAACTCCACCTATCAGTATATACCATCAAAACCGACAAGACAGACAACGGCCTACCTCAGAATGCAGCTGTTCCACCCCAAGCACACAAGAACAGTCCTATTATGTATAACAGCCATGCTATACGGTACAATCTATTTGCTCCGACAAAAAGCAGGACCTGACAAGCACCTTTATGATCGTGAGTACAAAATTTCTCGAAACTTGGATGACGACCAAAAATAACAGACACCAAAACAGCAAAGACACCGCCATCAACAGAGGACAGATCTGCTCACATACAAAGAGATCCCAGAAGAAGCATCGAGTGCCCCAAGTTGCGTCACCTACACCCAACTGGATAAAGCCAAACTAAAGTAATCCAAGAACTTCAGAAGCAGTTTGCTAACAAGGGAACAACGACTCAAAGCACATATTCCCATGACCCCCCTCATCTCCCCTTCGGCAACCTACCAGTAACCTGCGCGCATTATTGACCGGAGGTTGTAGCGCTCTGAATGGCCCCACAGAAAATGGCACCTCACCCTGCCTGTCAGAACAGGTCAAGAACCTGCAGGCACATCCACACTGCTGACAGTGTACCTTCTCCAACATCCCAGCAGGTTGCACAGAAATAGGGGTGAATTTTCCCTGCAGGTCTATTCAATGTTGAATCTGAATATTGTATGCAAATGTCCTACCACTAGGCCTCTAAGTGGGGGAAAACAGGGCAGAGACTCAGCCAGCCGCAGAACTCACACAGATACACCATTAACAACAGCATAACCGATCTGCCAGTGGCCGCACATATTCCAGTGATGATAAATCAATGCGCATGGAAGATTGCAAGTGATACGTCTTAATGGGAGATTTAACAGACCGAAAGGGAGAGGAAAGAAAAGGAATATAAATTAATATTGCAAAAAATAAATTTTAAAACTCTGCAAAATGGTGTTATATATCACTGCACTTCATGTCAAGCGAAGTGTAACTGTTAGGTGCAACAAAACACCCCCCGATAGCACATAGATAAGAGAAATAATACTGATCCAACTCCCGTCACTCCTCACAGATATACCAGACTGAAAGAATTTCTTGACCAGGTTGTAAAAACTCTGAGTGACCTATATTTTGCATTTTGTTATATTTAAGAATTCTAATATCCTTTGAAGAAATCCATGTCTTGTGTGGTAAAAAAAAAATAAAAATACAAAAAAATAAAAAAAAAATAAAAAAAAAAAAAAAAAAAAAAAAAAAGAAGAAAAAAAAAAAATAAAATTAAAAGTCTTTATTCAGTTTGTTTTATAACATCACATCATCTGAAGAAGAACTAGATTCTCTCGAAAGTGCTCATCTACTCAAATATACTCCAGTTTACCTCTAAAAGGTATCGCCTGATATCTTCACTATTCTACTACTTTCTATGGCTAACACGGTACAACATTATACTACTGGCATGAAAATAAGCAGAGTCAAGGGGGCTTGTCGCCTAAATAGAGAGATAACCATATAATTGGGATGGCTCTCTTCCTAGTTTATAGAAGGGTAAACCTAATTACTATATGGAGGATCTACATATCTTTTATACAGTGACACAAAAAAAGGCTACAGCTGGGGTCAAAAAGGGTGGGTCCTGTGTGTGACACAATTACTGTTTAACAATGGTTTATTTATCTTTGAGAATCAAATGAAGGGTGTGGAAGCTATGACAGTAGTGAATACACTACAGGGAGAATTATACGAAATGGGGACTTAGATGGTGCCCGAAAGCATTTATAGAGGATATGGAAAGTTAGGATGAAGGCGGAAGCATCTAAGATCCTAACATGGTTATATGGGTAATTTCTGCAGGGATGAGTTATGACTAGAAGAAGTCAGAAGTTGGTCTGGTCCAGATAAAGAAAAATAGAAATAATAAGAAATTACTTTCAATCACGAGAAGATGGTCCACATTGTCCAGTCACCTTCAACAACATGCGAGTACGTCGAGGGCAAAAGAAAAATTTCAAAAACATTCTGTGATTTCAACTAGTACTACCATTGCAAAAAACTTTCAACAATACAGCAAAATTAAAAAACTAGAAGGTGGCAGTCCACCATTTGATAGCCACTCAATGACAATTCCTCAGTAGCAACTGTCAACCCACAACAGAGCAGATTGCCATACTATGAACCTTTCCGACGTTTCGGAATGAAAATACTGCCTTTCTCAAGCATTTTGTGAGTCAATGCATGCAACTGTAACTATAATCACTTATACAGAAATGTCAGATTCCTGTTAGAAATTGTATTACCTACTGTAGAATACAACTTGTATTAACACTAAATTTATCTTAGTGTACTGTTTTTTTTTAGAAATAGTATGATGGTAATATTCAGTCATGTTGTGGTTACATTTGTTTATGATGAGACAATATTACTTACCACCTTCATACTATTCATACTATTAGTACTACTGCACTATTAGTAATATTGGCCTGGACATATCTTTGTGCGGTGATAGTGTTTGTTCTTTCTATAGTGGTATTATTTTGTAACTGTAAGTCTATTACCTAAATATATTATACATTAATAAAAAATGCATTTTTGGTGCTGGTGTTTTGGTGCAGGTGTTTTGGAGATGGCTGGGCATGATGTGCTTGGGTTTTGTTTTGTGTTTGGGTGACTAACTCTCTCTCTTTCTGTTTTATGAAAGGAAAGATATTGTAATCTGAATGTTAAAAACATATTTTTGTCATTATATGCACAAATCATGAAAAAAGTTTTTGTTCTGCTTAAGGAAAAACACTCCTAGATATTCACCTGATGGGACTTAGAATGCAGTTATTTTCAATGTTCCTCTGTTAATTTTTCCTAGTGTTTTTAAACATTAATGCTGTGCTGACTAGTGGATTATTTTGAAAAGTTTTTTCAATATTTTACAGAGCGGATATTGTAATCAACCACTTTCACACCACAACTAATGAAACTGACAGTCTATGTGCTTATGCTCTAAGTAAAAAAACTTGTTTTCTAAGCTATTAAGGATGTGGGACTATTCATAGAGAATGTTGCCTAGCCTTACAGTTCAGTGCACAAATCTGCCAGCTCAGTGTGCAGAAAAACACGCAAAATATCTTTGCTGAAGTAAGCTCAAGTCACAGAGGTGCTCTAAATTAGATGTATGGTAAAGATCAATAAATACTGGTATTCTGGATATTGCAAGGGCTGAAAAAAAGAAATTTTTTTAATTGGCAAGGTGTCCAAAAAGGGGCCAGTACATTTATCCGTTTTTAAAAAACCACAAAAGGTTTGAAAACGTTTTTTCCCAAAGTTATAAATACAAAATTTTAATAGTCTACCCCCAAAATATAGGGCCCTTCATTTTAAATAAAATTTTCTTACCCGGGGAAAAAACCCCTGCCCTAAATTTTATTACAAATTTGCATAGGGGCCCAGAATAAAGGGAAATTTCCCCCAGTTTAGATCTTCTCACAAAGACAATTTTAATTATTTACAAATAACTCCTTTTTGGTGTAACAATGAGTAATGAGACTGTCTATGTGTTGTGTGTTGTACCTCACATACACCTCCAGCCATAACAGTTAATCTTTGTTAATTAGAAAAGCGGGATTCACAATTATTAAAGGGGTTGTTTCACTACAAAGATTCTGTTTAAGTAGCAGTGGGAGAGAGAAAAGCTGAGACAGAAGCACACCCTCGAGTATTAAAATAAAACATAGTGATGAGTATGTAAAACGGAATGTGCTCACCTGGTGTTGTTGTATAGCAGGAGACACAACTCTCCGATGGGCGATGTGCCAGTAAAACTGGTAAAGGGGGTTGTTGCGGGTTCCCAAAGGGCCCCCCTGGTCCAAGGTGGGTAAGGGGTACAGGAAAATAATATGTAAAAACCCAAAAAATTTGGGTAAATAGGCCCTACTAAAATCCAAGTTGTTGGGGTCAAAAAGCATTTCCCCTCAATTTTTATGATCCAAAACCACCATTGGTTTTTAGTAGACCAATTTCCTGGAGTCTTCTCAGGTTTTTGCATCACTAGAAAGATAAGCTTTCAGCATATAGGGAATGGTAAATGAAGACTTTTTCCAAATACATTAATCTTTTGATTTTTTCTTGGTCGGGAAATTTAGAAAAGATTTTACTGTATGGGTAAAACAAAAGGTTTTTTTGGGTTTTTTAACTTCATGGTCTCCCCCTTTCTCTCTGCTCTTTGTTTTTTTCTAGAGGGGGGAAATTTGACGAAAAACCAGGATAAATTTGGCACCCTTTGGAAACAGAGTGTTTTAATTTCTAACAAAAAAAGGAAAGATAAAATTTTTTTTTAATTTTTTTATTTTTGAGTCAAAAAATTTATACATACAAAATTCCTTATATTTACACACTACAACTGAAAAAACTATCAAAACACATGGGAAAATTTTTTTGAAAAAGCTTTTCTGCTTTTTAAAGGATCAGATATACTCAAAACCGAGGGGGGAGGAGGGGGGACCCCAATGTGAAAACCTCAAATTTTTTTTCATGTATCTTTAAAATTAGCAGAATTGTTTTTTTAAAAAGTTTCCCCTATGTGCCTTTTGAAAAAGTTTTTTTTTATTTTAAATATTTGTCCCTACTGAAAATTGGAATGTGTATGTATATTGCAGCCACCCCCAGTGTGCCCCCTATGCTAATTTTTTTTCAAAAAAAATTTTTTGGATGTTTCAAAACCAAAAAATTGTTTTTTACTTTTGTATGGAGAGGGGTGGTTTTTTTTTTGCACCCCCCCCCCACTTCACCCGGTTTTTTAAAATCAAAGAGTGTACCTATTAGCTGGGGGCCTTCACTCCCTAAAGTAGGAGGTCCGAAAAAGGGCCCCAAAAAAGAGGAAAAAAATAGTGTTAAAAAACACCCGCATTTTTTGGTCCCCTTTTTTAAAAATTTGGGGGGTGGAAATTTTAAACAGGGTTTTTAAAACCCAAAAAAGTTTGAACTAAGAACCTCAAAAAAAATGTTTTCATTTATCCTAAATAGCATATAATGCACTGACATTACTTACTGCAGGGCATTGCCAAGATTTCATTATACAGTAAATGTGGTTGTGAAAAATGTATGTGTTCAGGCATAAAAAATTGATTTTTAATTTTTAAACCCTCTACCCTGTCACCCAGTAGATCTACTGCTATCGTATAGGAGAAGGGAACAGGTTGCATAGCAAAGAGAGAAAGAGACCGTTAATGCTCCTCCTCTCCTCTGAAATGTGAAGTCTATCACCATGTACTAGATGAGTGACGCAGCAGTACACAGAAGGTTCTAGCTGCTGTTTTAATAGTCATCACAGCCTTCCCACACACAGAAAGAAGTAGCTGCACCAGGGCTGTCTTAACAGTAGTATGGGCCCCTTGACAGGGCTCTGCACTGGGACCCCCAACCAACACAGCCACTCACAAGAACAAATACATACATTATTAATAACATAAATGTATAACCTACAACACCACCATATAGAGACCACATACGGGTTAGACACCAGCTCAGGTCACCGTCACATGACAGTGACTACAGCACTGATCCAACGGCCATAAGTCATCCCTGCAGAACTTACAACAGAAACATTTTAGACTTTTCATTTTTACAGCACCTCCATAAAAAATTCCTACCTCTGGTATGGACACCACCCATTAATTAAGTAGGTAGTAATGTTGCCTATCATTAAGTAGGTAGGTATATAAACCCTAGTAGGTGGATATATAGGCCCACTGTAGGTCGATAGGTATAACTGCCCCCTTTAGATATATATGCCCCCTGTAGGGAGATGGGTAGGTTTACAGTCCCCTGTATACAGGAATTCATCCCCATGTAGACAGGTATATAGTCACCTGTAGGTAGGTATACAGCACCCTGTAGTTATAGATATCCCTTGCAGGTTTACAGCCCTCTGTGGACAGGTACATGGCTTTCTCTGTGGACAGGTATACAGCCCTCAGTGGGCAGGTGTATTGCCCCCTGTAGACAGGAGTGTGGCCCCCTATAGGTAGGTATATGTCCCCTGTAGGTTTATATGGGCCCATGTAGGTATAAGTGAGCCCCTGTAGGTAGGTATTTGGCCCCTGTAGGTAGGTATATGGCCCCTGTAGGTAGGTATATGGCCCCTGTAGGTAGGTATATGGCCCCTGTAGGTAGGTATATGGCCCCTATAAGTAGGTATATGGCCTCTCTAGGTAGTTTATGGCCTCTGTAGGTAGGTACATGGCCTCAGTAGATAGATATATGGTCCTGTAGGTAGTATATAGCCCCAGTAGGTAGTTTATGCCCCCTGTATGTAGGTATATGGCCTCTCTAGGTAGTTATATAGTACCTGTAAGTAGGTGTATGGCCCCTGTAGGATATATATATATATACACTCACCGGCCACTTTATTAGGTACACCTGTCCAACTGCTCGTTAACACTTAATTTCTAATCAGCCAATCACATGGCGGCAACTCAGTGCATTTAGACATGTAGACATGGTCAAGACAATCTCCTGCAGTTCAAACCGAGCATCAGTATGGGGAAGAAAGGTGATTTGAGTGCCTTTGAACGTGGCATGGTTGTTGGTGCCAGAAGGGCTGGTCTGAGTATTTCAGAAACTGCTGATCTCCTGGGATTTTCACGCACAACCATCTCTAGGGTTTACAGAGAATGGTCCGATAAAGAAAAAACATCCAGCGAGCGGCAGTCCTGTGGGTGGAAATGCCTTGTTGATGCCAGAGGTCAAAGGAGAATGGGCAGACTGGTTCGAGCTGATAGAAAGGCAACAGTGACTCAAATAGCCACCCGTTACAACCAAGGTAGGCAGAAGAGCATCTCTGAACGCACAGTACGGCGAACTTTGAGGCAGATGGGCTACAGCAGCAGAAGACCACACCGGGTTGCCACTCCTTTCAGCTAAGAACAGGAATGAGGCTCCAATTTGCCCAAGCTCATCGAAATTGGACAGTAGAAGATTGGAAAAACGTTGCCTGGTCTGATGAGTCTCGATTTCTGCTGAGACATTCGGATGGTAGGGACAGAATTTGGCGTCAACAACATGAAAGCATGGGTCCATCCTGCCTTGTATCAACGGTTCAGGCTGGTGGTGGTGGCGTCATGGTGTGGGGAATATTTTCTTGGCACTCTTTGGGCCCCTTGGTACCAAATTTGAGCATCGTTGCAAACACCTTGTGGAATCTATGCCACGAAGAATTGAGGCAGTTCTGAAGGCAAAAGGGGGTCCAACCCGTTACTAGCATGGTGTACCTAATAAAGTGGCCGGTGAGTGTATATATATAGCCCCAGTAGGTTTATATGGCCCCTCTGACTCACTATAAAAAATTATAAAATGATACTCACCTCTTCACAGCCGAGGATCCGGCTGCGGGAGCTAATATTTGCCGTAAGCGGTGTGACGTCATCACGCCACTTACATTGGCACCTGCCGCAACTGGCCGAGGACAGTCTGTGATGGACCGCCCCCTCTCCTGCTACGACGTATCTGCTTTCACTGCCTTTCAATGATTTTTTGCAGCGCTGGCAGACCTGCAATGAAAAAATATCGCACCAATCTCCTGTTTTCTCTGAGCAGGGTGGGCGGCTGCCCAGGTGGCCCCCCTGTGCCCATGGGGCCTTTGGGCAATTGCCTACCCTGCCCAATGGAAGAGACATCCCTGAGCTTCACCACAGATGAGTAAAGTGGCATCCTTTCTGACCAACCCTGATCAGATCGACTAAGAGCTGTCTGATTGTCTGGTATAAGTACTTAACATTTGTTTTGTTTTTCCATGATTTGAGAGAGGACCAAAATGTTAACGTGATATTTTATCATAGCACATTAGTTTATATACCATCCAACTCTTCTCACTACATCCTCACTTCTCTGTTCTCCCTACACCTGTACTATACATGTATAGGGCACTATGGACCTATGCTTACAATATATATTGTACTGAGCAGCCATAAATAAATAATGATTTATAAGCTCTACACACAGTACATGAGTTAATGGGTTTTAAAATGTAACATCCATCAACTCAATCTAATACCAAAAACCACATAATGTAGATACGAAAGTCTGAGTTAAATAGCTTGACAGTGTTGCTCAGTCAAAGTGTTATGGTATTTGCCAGTTACTCTGAGTATTTTATCCAGTCATGGTATGGTGATGTTATTCAGCAATGTTGCTTAAATCCCTTAAGTTCTAAGCCTTGTTTAGACTTAAGTATCAAGACCTGTTTTTCAAATTTCACAAATGTCACTTTAGCTGGAAAAAACTTTTTTAATGCTTTTACTTATTATTATTATTTATTTTAAAGCACCACCAATTCCACGGCGCTTTACATTCAAGGGGGGTTACATATATAACATATATCAACAAAATACAGTGACCATGCCCACTAAGGTTTACAATCTATGAGGTGTGTATTTATGTAAAAGATTATGCTTTAAGCCAATAATAAATTTTGGTTGATACAGTCCTTGTTTATTTGTTAAAAATCTGAAAATATTGTGAAAAGTTGGAAAAATATGCTATTTTCAAAATCTAAAAATGTCTGCATGTAAGACAGATATTCATACCAAACAAAATAGTAAATAATTCACAGCTACCATATGTATACTTAATGTTGGCATTGTTTTTTTCAATCTTAACACGCTTTTTACTGAAGCACAATCAATATTGATTCCCCCAATTCTGCTGTTTTTTAGAAATATCCCACATGTGGTCCTGGTGTGATATTTGACTCAACAACAGGCATCAGAATTAGAGGAGCATCCACCTGACTTTGGGTCTTATTTGTATTAGGATTGTTTTTAGACACCATTAGAGGATCGCAGATCCCCTAAGGTGCTAAAACTTAACAAACACCACTAAAAAGGCCTAATTTAGCAAACTACTGCCTTTATATCCAGGAATGTAATACATTTATTTACTACATAGGTGTATTACATATTTTGTTTAGCGTTGGACCATGAAAATAAACAAATTACATTTTTCCTAATTATTTACAGTTTTAAATTACATTTTTTTTATTTTCACAAGGAATGTTGGTGAAAAAAAAGCACTCAAATGTCAGTATTTTTAGCCAATACTCCGATTCTCCCTCCTCCAAAAAGGAGAAAAAAAGTATCACATAATAGCCAAACTACAACAGTTGTCTTTTGGGGACTTTTTCTTTTGGAGTAGACCTTGCTTTGGCTTGTTTGAGACAATTTCCTTCTAAGTACTGCGAATGTTCATAGTTTTTCCTCATGAAACAGGGCCCCTAAAATAAGTTTTTATTCATGGGTCTCTTTTTTATCCCTTTTTTTAAAAAGATACAGGTATGAACATGTTTAAAAATATATATTTTTGGACTTCTAACAGCTGAGACAAAATATTCATAGGTATATAATCAAATTAATGTTTACTGTTTAACCCCTTAGTGCAATAAGACATACTTATTTGTTAGGCAATACTAAGGGAGTATAAAGCAGACTCACTTGCTGAGCATGCTCCATATGTAGCACCCAACAGGGGGGAATGTGGGTGGTGGTAAAGCACCCCATGTATTGGTTCTTATACCCAGAAGGAAATCGGGGTGACTGTGGAGGTGGGTGTGTTTTTTTGTGACTGAGTCAATTTAAATAATTAAATGTCCCACCACGGTTAATAAAAGAACTCCTGGTCGTACAAGGTCACAGATCCGGGACACAATAAGGCTTAACGGGGGCGACCCAAATCATGACACAGCATGGGAACACTTTCCTGGCCAACCTTGGCCATTCCCTAACAGTCCCAGATTAGCTTCTATTCTGTCCCTCCCCCTGCCGTGGTTTGTTTGGAAAAAAGGTCTCTCCCTTTACCCTTTTCCCTCTGCCACCAAATAACACCCCAAGCTCCCCCTCCCTCTTCGGAATCTGTACTATTATCTCTACTGTCCGCTGTCACCCCGCTTTCTCGGGGGCTCTGTCCCACTCTAAAACTTTGAGCTCTCGGTTCAAATCATGATCAGAACATTTTTAGCTGCCCACGACTTCAACGTGGTCTAAATGGGCAGTTCATCCTATCTTTACCTCTCAAACGAGCCCAAACAGGCCTCCACGGGGGCCCGACCCCCATTATTTAGAGAGAAAAAATAAAAAACACCCAAACCCGCAAAACGCCCCTTTTTATGACGCCTGTGAGAGTGGGCGGGGGACAGAAACCCCAAAAAGGGAAGCCCCCTTCCTTTCAATAGGTTAAAAACATGACACCAAGTATAACGTATGTTTTGCACACAAAACATTTTTGAAAAAAATTTTGCAAAAACCCGGGTGCCCTGGCAGGGGGTGCGGGACACTGAATAAACATGTACACCACAGACCGCCACCAGCGGCACATTTCTGCAAAAAGGGCAAAACACACGTCAAATCCTAAAAAAAAAGCATTTAGCTATCTATATACAGAAAAACTTTGAGACTCTCGGTTCACATATTGATCAGAAAATTGTTTAAGTGCCCACGCTTCAACGTGGGGCTCAAATCGGGCAGTCCTATCCTACTTTTACTCTCAATCGAGCCAAACAGGCCTCCACTGGGTCCCGACCTCCCTTATTCAGAGAAGAAAAAAAAAAAAAAAACACCAACCCGCAAAGCTGCCCTTTTTGACAGCCGGAGAGGGCGGGGACAGAACCCCAAAAAGGAAGCACCCCCTTCCCTTTTCCATGGTTAAAAACAATGTACACCAAGTATAACGTTGTTTCTGCAACAAAAACATTTTTGAAAAAACGTATCAAATGGGTGCCACTGGCAGGCTGCGGCACCATTAATTTACTGTCACACACGACCCCCACGGGCACATTTGCAAAAAGGGGGAATACACTACTCGAAAAACCCTAAAGAAGCATTTATGCATCTATCATACATGAAAAAAACTTTTAGACCTCGGGTTTTCCCTTCATGTCGAACATGTTTAAGCTGCCCCCGACTTAAAATGGGGCTCAAATCGGGCATCCTATCCCCATTTTACCTCTCAATGAGCCAACAGGCCTCTCACTGGGTCCCGACCTCCATTATTCGAGAGAAAAAAATAAAAAAAAACCCAACCGCAAAGTCCCTTCTTATACAGCCTGGGAGTGGGCGGGGGGGAGAAACCCAAAATGGGGAAACACCCCTTCCTTTTTTAATGGTTAAAATCAATGTTTAAAAAGTATAAGTATGTTTCTGCACACAAAAAAAATTTCTGAAAAAAAAGTATGCAAACCTGGGTGCCCCGGCAGGGCTGCGGGACCTTAATTATCATTTTCACACACAGGAAAAGCCACCACGGCAAAATTTCTCAAAAAGGGGAATACACTAGTCGAAATCCTAAAGAAGCATTTATGCTATTTTAACATGAAAAAACTTTGAGACTCTCGGTTCACTTTCATGATCAAACATGTTTAGTGCCCCGGGCTTCAACGTGGTCTCAAATCGGGCAGTCCTATCCCATTTTACCTTCAATCGAGCCAATAGGGGCCCCTCACTGGGTCACCGACCTCCATTTTCAGAAGAAAAAATAAAAAAAAACCAACCCGCAAAACTGCCCTTCTTATCAGCCTGTGAGAGTGGGGGGGGACAGAAACCCAAAATGGAAGCCCCCTTCCTTTCCAAAGGTTTTAAAAAAATGTACACCAAGTTTAACGTATTTTCTGACACAAAAACATTTCTGAAAAAAAATATGAAACCTGGGGCCACTGGAGGGCCCGCGGCACACATGTAATTTTACTGTAACACACAGACCGCCACCCGCGGGACTTTTTGCAAAAAGGGCAATACACTACGTCGAAATCCCTAAAGAAACATTTATGCTATCTATCATACAGAAAAACTTTGAGACTCTCGGTTCAATATCATGATCAGAAATTTTTTTAAGTGCCCCCGACTTCAAGTGGTCAAAAACGGGGTCTATCCTATCTTTACCTCTCAATCGAGCCCCAAACAGGCCTCTCACTGGGTACCCCACCTCCATTTTCAGAGAGAAAAAAAAAAAAAACACCAACCTGCAAGTGCCCTTCTTTTGACAGCCCGTGAGAGTGGGCGGGGGAAAAACCCAAAAGGAAGCACCCCTTCCTTTCCATATAGGTTAAAATAAAAGTACACCAGTAAAACGTATGTTTCTGCACACAAAAACATTTCTGAAAAAAAGTTGCAAACCGGGTGCCATGGAAGGGCTGCCACACATTAATTAACAGTACCACACAGACCCCCACCCGGCACATTTCTGCAAAAAGGGCAATACCTACTCGAAATCCCTAAAAAAGCATTTTTTTATCTATCATACAGAAAAAACTTTGAACTCCGGTTCCCAAAATTTATGCAGAACATGTTTTTAAACTGCCCCGATTCAAATTTGGGCTCAAATCGGGCATTTCCCATCCTATCTTTACCTTTCCAAAACGGCCAATCAGGGGGCCCCTTTATGGGGCACCGCCTCCATTTTTTCAGAGAGAAAAAATAAAAAAACCCAACTTGCAAAGCTGCCCTTTTTATGACAGCCTGTAGAGGGGGGGGACAGAAACCCAAAAAGGGCACCCCTTCCTTTTCCCTATAGGTTAAAAAACAAATTTCACCAAGTATAAGATGTTTTTGCACACAAAAAACATTTTTGAAAAAAACATGCAAACCTGGGTGCCATCAGGGCTGCGGCCACATGTAATTATCATGTAAAAAAGACCCCCACCCCCGGGGCTTTTGCAAAAGGGCAATAACTACGTCGAAATCCCTAAAGAAGGATTTATGTATCTATCATACATGAAAAAACTTTGGACTCTCGGTTCACTTCTGATCAGAACATGTTAAGCTGCCCACGACTTCAACGTGGTCTCAAATCGGGCAGGGCCTATCCTATTTTACCTCTCAATCGAGACCCGTTGAAGTCGTGGGCAGCTTAAACATGTTCTGATCATGATATGTGAACCGAGAGTCTCAAAGTTTTTTCATGTATGATAGATAGCATAAATGCTTCTTTAGGGATTTCGACGTAGTTCTGTCCTACTCTGTCCCCAGACACGATCTAGGGGATACCTCTTTTCTTCTCGTGTCCTCTCTCTAGCCAATCCTCAGGAGTGGGGAAGGAAGATCCTTTTCCCTGACCATCTCCTTCTCTATCCAAAAGAACTATTTACATGCTGGGCACATAACTCTGCACCCAACCCTGGGCAGAGCCCAGCGTCCTCTCATGAAGGCGACATCTTTGCTGTCTCACTGACTTTCTGCATCCTTCTGGAACCTCCTTTTTCTCTCTCTCCTTATACTAACTTCCCTCAAACAACTCAGATAAGAGGCTCCTCCTCCTATCTATATCCTGATTGGTTTCTACTAAGTTGACCCTCCATCTCCTCAGCCCAGCTCCACCCCTTGAGCTTGCTGATTGGCTTTGCCCTAAGACTATGTTCACATGGCTTAATTGCGGGACGTATGTCGCCGGCCCCATAGACATGCATTATCCACGGCGCGTATACGCCGTGAATAAGTTGCATGTCACTTCTCTCCCCGCTCACCGTATTGTGCGAGCAGGAAGAGGAGCCGTAATCCATAGATCTCTATGAGAACTGTGCATTACCGTAATGACTGGGACGTATTTCAGCCCGTAATTTTGCGCAGTATAGCGCAAATTACGGGCTGAAATATGTCCCAAAATAAGCCGTGTGAACATAGCCTAGCAGTCCCAACTGTAGCTCTGTCTGAACTATCAACTATTTGTCTGCCAAAACCAGGCCACTCCTCTTCCTGGTTTACCATGACAACCCAGTGTGCTACTACTCTTAACACAGACATAACTACAACCCCTAACACATATACTGTAGGTGTCAGCTGTTAGTTACAACTGACACCCGACATTAGCAGCAGGGTTCGGATCCCTAAAACATGTCAGAAACTTTACATATTTGGTATAACCGGAATCGTACCAACCTGCAGAATACAGATAAAATGTCAATCATACCAAACAGTGAGTCCCATAAAAATGAAACCCCACCAATAAAATAGCACAATTATATTTTTTTCACATTCCAACCCTTTTAGGGTACATCTAGAAAAATGTACTCATCGGATTTGTGTGAGCGTATCCTTAGAATTTTGAGGAGGTGTAGGGGCCATTCACATGGCACAGTGCAAATACTGGTCGGAAATCCCAACCGTTATTTCCACTGTTTTGGGGACATGCACACGGCCGCAGGGAGCAGCTTTTCTCCATGATTAGCAGAGAAAAGCCCTCCCCCTTCACATAGAATTGTTTATATTCCGCCCGAAAACCGGGCGGAAGAATGAACATGTTCTATGTTTCTCGGACCGCCAGTGGTCTAAAAAACCTTCCGGCGGAAAATCCGTGCAGTGGGTACCACTGCATGGATTTTCCATAAAGGTCCGTGTAAAAGTTTGTCAGCTGGTTTGCAGAAGGCTTTCAAAGCCGAAAACCGTCTGCAAAACCAGCTGAAAAACAGTGCAGTGGGGACAAGCCCATACTGGTACATTATATGGTATAGTCCTGCAAAAAATAAGCCTTCATATACCTATGTAAATGGAAAATAGAAAAATCATGGCTATAGGAAGGCAGAGAGGTAGAAATTAATGTGACAAAAAAAAAAAAAAAAAATTGGTCCTTAAAGGGGATGTATCGCTTCATCAGTTTGGCTGTTCTCTTGAAGGTTGATCCTCTCATTTCCTGAAATTCAGGGGTGTTTCTTCCCCTCCCAGCTGAAAAGGGATGACATCATTCCCCCTTCACTGTTCCTGCTGGCTCCAGTGTGTGTCCTCCCCTCCACATGTCACTGTCCTCTCACTATGCAGTCTGATTTTTTGTAAGAGCTGTTGACATACCTGCATTCAGTCTAAACAGTCGTCCATGAACTCAGCACTGATCTCTCACAGCTGGACGGTTGCTACAGTTGAATCCAGCACAGATCCGTCTCTCTTCATTTTTACATAAGGCACCAACACGCAGGAGCATTAAGGCACTGTGGCACAATAATGCTGTTTTCTGATTATAGAGACAGCTGCAGTGTCAATGAGGAGCATTTAGCTGAATAGAGTGAAAAAAATTTCGGTCCCTTACACGCAGGAGCATTAAGGCACCGTGGCACAATTCTTCGGTTTTCTGATTATAGAGACTGCTGCAGTGTCAATGAGGAGGCAGCTAACTGTATAGAGTGAAATTTTTCACAACTCCTAATTCTGAGTGAGAGGCAGGAATGCAAGCTCCGTGAATACAGCTGTCCGGGGGCTGAACAGATTGTAAATTATTAGAGCCCTCAGCTAATGAAGGAGGGATCCGACCAGCACTGGAGAAGTTTGTTTACAGAAACAGAAGATAAGGGACACTGTGAGAACAAGACAGCTTTGCTAATGACATCCAATTACAAAGTTGCTTGTTTTCACTGTCCCCTTATTCTGAAGACCATTTAATGAAATGATATAACCCCTTTAAAGGGGTTATGTTTATTGCCTGTATAATAGACATAAATGTGTTTCCTCTTTTTGCTTTTTTTTGTTCTATATCTAACTTAAATTTTAAAAAATGTGTATCATTTTATTATAGACTATAGAAGCCCTATATGTTCTGAGCAGAAACAAAACTAAATACAGGTACAGTTAAAACCAGAATTTTGCATACACTATACAAAAAGACACATATGCATGTTTTTCTCACTATCTGACATAAATCAGAATAAACATTACCTGTTTAAGTTAATTAGGGTTACCAGAATTATTTATATTTGCCAAATTACAATAAAATGAGAGTGAGAATTTTTAAGGCAATTTTATAATTTCCCGCAAAATCAGAAGTTTACATACACTAGGATTACAATGCCATTAAACAATTTGGGACAACCCATATAATGAGGTTTCGTCTTTAGAAGCTTCTGATAGGTTTATTGGCAACATTCGAGTTAGACACACACAGGTGTATGTATTTTTTAATGCACACCAGAAACACACTGCTTCTGTGTGTAGCATCATGGGAAAGTCTAAAGAAATCAGACAAGATATCAAGAAGAGAATTGTGGACTTGCACAAATTTGGATCATCCTTGGGCGCAATTTCCAGACACCTGAAGATGCTTCGTTCAGCTGTACAAACAATTATATGCAAGTACAAAACAAACGGGAATATCCAGCCATCATACCGCTCAGGAAGGAGAATGTGTCTCAGAGATGAATGTGCTTTGGTCCGACATGTGCATATCAACTCAAGAACTAAAGCAAAAGACCTCGTGAATATGCTGACGGAAGCTGGTAAGATTGTGTCATTATCAACATTGAAACGAGTACTGTAGCAATATGGGCTGAAAGACTACTCTGCCAGGAAGAAGCCATTACTCCAAAATAAACCTATAAAAGCTAGATTAATGTTTGCAAATGCATACAGGAATAAAGACCTACATTTTTGGAGACATGTCCTGTGGTCTGACAAAACTAAAATGGACCTGTTTGGCAATAATGACCATCATTATGTCTGAAGGAAAAAGGGAGAAGCTTGGAAGTCTAAGAATGCCATCCCAACTGTAAAACAGGTGAGTGGCAGCATCATGTTATGGAGTTGTTTTGCTGCAGGAGGAACTGGAGCACTTCACAAAATAGATGGTATCATGAGGAAAGATGATTATGTGGCAATACTGGAGCAACATCTCAAGACTTCAGCCAGGAAGTTAAAGCTTGGGTTAAAATGTGTCTTCCAAATGGAAAATGCCCCGAAGCATATCCCAAGGGTTTCCCAAAGTGGGTAGGAAAACCATGTCAATGTTTTGAGGGGCCCCATCACAAACCCCTGATCTCAATCTTTTTAAAATTTAGGGGCAAAGCTGAAAAGGCGGGGGGGAGAACAAGGCGACCAAAAATTTTGGCCGGTTCAACTGTTTGTCAGGGGAAATGCTCCAAAATTCCTTTAATATTGTGAGAAGCTTGGGGAAGGTATCCAAAAATGTTTGACCCAAAGATGCAGCAGGGGTTTTTAAATGGGCCTCCAGCTGTTGGGAAACTAAACTCATCATCCCCATGTTTGTTTATAAAAATGATGAGGGAGTTGATTTTCCCCAACAGTGGAGGGCCGCAGTTTGAAGCCACTGCCATACGTTTAAGGGCTGCTACAATACAAATTGAATGGGGGTTTTTTAAACTTTTGACTTTGCAAAAAGCAAAAAACACCCAAAAATTTTTCTTTCTTATTCTGGTTTGGGTTTTAATATAAAAATTTTGCTAATCTAATTGACCTAAATGGATGGTTTATTCGTTTTATGTCAGAAGTGAGAAAAAACATGTTTGTGCTTTTTAATGGTTGTAAATTCTGGTTTAAACTGAATATATAGAAGTGAACAAAAAAATTGTTTCTTGGAAAATTAAAAATGTCCCCAGAGGTTGGGGGGTAAATCATCTGATCAGGAAGTGATTAAGAAGAAATGTGTGTATAGTCTTATGTAACTGATTGCTTTTTTCAAAATCTAGACACAAAAAAAGATATTTTGTAAAGGAAAAAAAATTTGAATGTGCTTGCGAAGCACCATCCTTGTGAGCACATACAGTAACAATAGGTGACTGGTACAAAGCAATATTAAGGAGAATAATTTTTTTTGGAACCATAGTTCCGCTATCCTAGGGACCATCTTTCAGTAAGAGCCATTTTTTTTAAAAACACTTCAGAAAAAGCTGAAAAACTCTTTGATGAATATTGCCCTTTATGTAATATAAAATTTGGAATGTTCTGTCTCCCTGGAGAGTTTTTTCATTGCTTGATAAATCTAGGCTATTGAGTGCTAACACTAAATTAATAGATATATCAAATTTAAAAAATGATTTTCTGGAGACCTAAACCCAAGACACAAGTGAACGTCAACCTACCGGAAAATTTCTGTTGGGGAAAAAAAAAATCATCTAACCTAAAGCAAAATAAAACACCGACATCTTAAAGAGCAAAAGGTTAAAAGTGAAAGGAAAAGGTTTCATCCATTCTTAAACTGTCAAAATAATTTTGCCCTTAAGTTCAATAAAGAAAAAATAGAGCAAAAAATTTTTTAAAAACAAGTTAAATCTTCCTCTTGACAATAGTGTGTGCATTTGTGGGAAAACTTTGGGAACAAGGGAAAAAATTTTGATTGTTAAAATTTTAAAAAAGGTTGATATTTTAAAAAAATGTACATTAAAGTTTTCTTTTAATATACAGTATTTCTTCCTAATGCCAGAAATACCCTTTTACATTTTTTGAAGGTCCTACAATTCTTCTATACAATACCCCATGTCCTGCAACTTCAATTTGGTCTCGGTCCCTGAATTTCAAAAAGTATTATACAGTTACAGTGTCGATTTGTCCAGGGTTCCCCTAAAAAACCTTATTTATTTTCATGAATGGAGCCCGCCAAAAGTATCTTTGTTGGCATCCCGCACGTCCATGCATTTTACGACCTTTTTGACTTCTCCAAAGTTTACAGTTGTTACCCTTTGATCCTAACGGGGATACAATAAAATTTTACCCCTGCATTTTTTGGGTTTTTTCTAAAAAAGTATTAGTCCCAAAAAATTTTGACAACCCCCTCTTTAAAAGGACGTATTACATTTTCCCTATGAGAGGTATATATATAATATATTTCACATCCCTATAATTTTTATAAAAATTTTTATGGAAAAAACCCCTTTCCACGACACTAAAGACTCATAAGTAAAACTGGAGAAGGTCTGCTCTCAATAAAATATGCCTAGATAAAAGGCCCCTGCATGGCGTTTTGTGGTGTTTTTTTCCCAAAAAGTTGTCCAGGGAGCCATTACAATGGACAAGAATGTGGGCGTCCTTTTTTTTCCCAGTGGGGACTAATACATTAGTTTTATATATATATTTTATTTTATTATTTTTATTATATATATATATTTTTATTTAAAATATATTATGATTGTGACCGAGGTAGTTGTTGTGCCGTATATTATTATAGCCACTTATTGTCAAAAAAAGACCATTTTCCTTTAAAAATTTAAAGAAAATGTTTGTTATTACTGTGACTTGGCGGGGGCCCACACGGTTTTTCCCCGAGGATTTGTGCCCGGATTGCGTCAAAAATCCGGCGTGAATAAGGGGCGGGGGGGTTGGGGGGGGCCCGGAGGCGGCGGGGGGGCGCCCGGCCCCTTGACAATGCTTGTTTACGGCGGTAAGCCCAAAAATTTAAATGTGAAGTCATTTTTCCCCCCCCGCGGGGAATTCGCCGGGGGGGAGGGCGACGGAATCCACTTTTCTCTATGAGAGCAGGGGTTTACCGTAATTTACTCCGAGGATTGGTCCCGACTGCAGCAAAAAACCCGGCGCGGAGTACGGCGCCCAATCCGCGACAAATTTTAAACTGTGAATAGGCCTTATGTAAAACTTCGGATTATGACCGTGGGTTTTTGTCCTCTATTGAAATTGTTCCATGTGTTCTTCGCAGTAACGCCGCGGTAGGTAGTCCTCGGCGCCGCCCTATCCCCGCCGCCGCCCATCTTAGGGTCCCCAAGCCTACCAGTCGCTAGCTATGGTTTGGAACTTGGCGACGGCAGCGGTGGCGGAATAATGTCTGTGCGCCCAAGGACGCACATACGTTGATGCTTTGGCGGGCAGAGGCTCCCAAAAGGTTTTTGGGGCCGCAGGCAGGATGCGGCTCTGTGCGGCCTGTGTGTGCGCGCCCGGAGTCAGCGTCTCAGGTGTAGCGAGGGCCCGGGTGAGTCACCTGTGAGGAAAAGACCCCGGGAGCGGACAGCGGCAGCGACAGGGAGGGGTCAGGTGAAATGCTGTCGTTTTTTACTTTTAATTAGCTCTTTCATATGGGGGCCTATTTTCTCTGTTTATGTGAGGGGGGGGTTTATCTTGTTTTATGGCGGGGGGCCCATTATTATGTTAATGTGCAGGGGGGGCCTTTTTACTGTTTAGTGCGCGGGGCCTATTATTACTTTATTGTGCAGGGGGGGGCTATTTTACTGTTTATGTGCAGGGGGGGGGCTTTTTTATGTTTTATGTGAGGGGGGGCCTATTATTCTGCTGTTATAGTGAGGGGGGGCCTATTATTACGTTTAGTGCAGGGGGGCCTTATCTACTGTTTAGTGCAGGGGGGGGGCTTTTTCTATTTTATAGTGAGGGGGGGGCCTATTATCTACTGTTTATGTGCAGGGGGGCCCTTTTTCTACTGTTTATGTGCAGGGGGGGGGGTTTTATTACTGTTAGTGTGCGGGGGGGGGCCCATTATCTACGTTTATGTGCGGGGGGGCCTATTACTACTGTTTATGTGCAGGGTGGGCCTTTATCTACTGTTATATGTGCAGGGGGGGGCTTATTATTTGTTTTTGTGCGGGGGGGGGCCCTTTTTCTTGTTGTTTTTGTGCAGGGGGGGGGCCCCTTTTTTAAATGTTGTTTTATGTGCAGGGGGGCCTTTATCTCTGTTTTTATGTGGGGGGACTTTTATCTACTGTTTTGTGAAAGGGGGGGTATTTTTACTTCATACGTGGGGAAGCTATAATTACTTATATGTGCTGTGAGGCCTATAAGCTACCTATTTTTACATGTGCTGTGGGCCCTTTTTCTATCTAAAATACCCGCTGGGGGACCTTAAGCTTTCTATATACCCGCTGTGGGACATATAACCTACCCCTGTGTGCTGGGGGACCCAACCCGCCTATATACCTACTGGGGGGTCCAAAAACCGCCCCTTACCGTAGGGGACCCAAACTGCCCTTAACCCGCGGGGGATCTAACCGCCTTATACCTGCTGGGGGATCCTAACCTCCAAATCCTGTGGGGGATCCATAACCTGCCCAATATAGCTGCTGGGGGGTCCTAAAACCCGCCCTAAGCTGTGGGGGTTCCCTAACTGCCCCTTTTAAACTGCGGGGGATAAAAACCGCCCCTATAGCTGTGGGGGATCCATCCTGCCCCCTATTTTTGCTGGGGGGTTGTAAAAACACACCTCCGGGAGCATTAAAGTTATAACCACCTTGGGGGAGTATAACTTACGGGGGCCCTTTACCTTCACTGGGGGAAACCCCTATTTAGGTGTGAAGTCGCAAAAAAGTGTTAAGCCGTTTTTAAGGCCTCAAAAACAGTTGTTTGGTTTTTCAATGGGTGCGGACTCCGTCGGTTGTTAAGCCGTTTTTAAGGCTAAAGCGATTGATAAGACCTTGCTTTTGACTCCGGGGACTATCCGGTAAACTATTAGTATAATGAAAAAACCTCCAGAGCAGAGAACCCAAAATGTAGCGGTTAAAATTTTTAATGTGCTATGAGTAAGGAGCAGTTTTGTCTTGCCCGGAGGTTTTCCTCCATAGATATGGAAATATTCTGGTAATTTTTGTCAAAATTTTTGTTGTGAACAATCAACCCGCAGCCCTTTTCTGGGCCCGGAGTAAAAATGTTTGCGGTTATACTACCTGCCTGTTGTGTTTTCGTGATCCTGCTGATCCGCCCCTGTGGCTTTTCTGGAGACATTCCTCTAAGGGCATGTGCGCGGCAGTCCTTGGTAATTTAAAGGGACAGTGTCCCAATTACCTGCCAATGACTTGTGACCTCTTGTGTTAAAATGAACTTCCTGCCCTGACTAGTTCAGTTAATTGTGCCCCCTTCAAAGAGTTGATTTTCCATTTTGTTTTAATGTTGTTTTTACCTGCATTAAAAAACCCGTTTTTATTGGTGTTCTAAGTCTGGTTTTTGCTTTCCTGCCTTTGACCAGTCTTTCCGCTGTTTATCTGCTGCTGTTCAGTCCTGCCCGCTGGACTCTGTCACCTACTTACGGTTACACCTGCCCGGGACCTGTTACCTCTGCCTATTCCCAGTGAATTTTGTCCTGCACTTTGGCTGTCACCGTAAGTAGCTACATCAGGGGTAGCGACCTGGGGGTCCTGCAGCGGTTTTATCTGGCCTTGCGGCAGACTCCCATAGAGACCAGGGGCCCCCTGAGTTTATTAAAGCAAAGTAGTGGAATATTCTTGAATAACCGAGTCAGTCACCTGATCTCAACCCATGCATCTGAATTGTTTTGTTCAAAATTGATTGTGGGGTTTTTTATTAAATATATTTAAAATTTATATATATATTATTTAATATATATATTATATATATGCCGTTTGAACCCACCTTTTCCTTTATAGGTTTCAAATGATAAGAGGTCATTTGCAGATAATAATGGACAACCATTTCCAATTTAACCAGGATCCTTTCTTTCTTCATTGCTATATGTGTAATAGGGCTGTGGAATATGGCATTGTTGTTGTAATTTTTTTTTCTTCCTAGGGTTTAAAAAGGAACATATTAGCGCTCCCACGAAATGCAAGAAAGCTAGCTGGATAGGGATGGCATCACTGAAGCTAGGCATATAGTCCAGTTATTCTATGGAAACACTTTAAAAAAAAACCCACGTAGTCTTTTGTCAGACTTGTTTTCTTTTCCTTTATTTCTTAACTTTGGGTGTAGGGGAAATCTCGGTTACTTTTGTTGCTTTCAAATTTTTTCCCTTGGTCCATCTATATTGGATTTATGCACCTCTGACATTGATTTGTACCTTGAAAGGATTCAAGACCAAAGGGTATGGAAAAGTAGAAGCCAGTTTAATTCTCAATGAAAAGCACCCTTGCATTATTAGAAGGATTTTAGGTTTATATTAATTCACTAGCTAAGACTATTAAATATGTATTTAGCCCTTGATTTAATATAGTTACTCAATGAATAGACAACATAATTTCTGATCTCTTAAAACATTAGAACTTAATTACTGCTGGCAAGAAACAGAAGCACCTTGAGTGGAGAAAATGGTTGAAGTCTTTAATTTCTGGCATAAAAAAATCAATATGCCTTCTATCAAGCTTAGATTTGCATTCCATTACCCTCCTAAATAGATGTGTAAGACTCTATTTAGCATTGCGAAGTGAAGCTTATAACCCATTAAAATCTAAATAACAATTGATCATCAAACTTAGTCACGCCAGTATTTGAGAGATGATGGCTATTTGTTCCCAGAGCAGAGGCAGAAAACAAAATGTTAATGTAACTATTTCCATGAATTTATATACCACATATTTCAATTATCTGAGCTTCTAGGTAGTAGAAAATGCACAATAGTTTATATTAAATCTTAGATTAAGAATGGTTAACTGGCAATATTTAAAGAAGCATAAATACTGCAATGATGCTTAATGAGTTTTTTACTTAATATTTTTATGACATGTTCACAAAATATGCCATAAAAGGTTTGATTGTTCGGAGTGCTGCCTGTCTGGACCTGCACTGAGTACAAGAGTGAGCATTATAGTAGCCATACAAATTCTACTTTAATATAAATATAGCTAACGGTGTGCCTTTTATTTCTTCTTTAGAAAATGCTTCTATCAAATGTTATAGACTTCAACACTTAAGTCACAATTTTGTTGATTACAGGGGTTGTCTACTTTATATAGTTTTTCTTTAATATGTATATAATAAGAAATCATAAAATGTTCTAATATACTTGTATCAAAAATTCTGATCCAGTACCTCTTTATACCAAAACAGTAGGATTCTATCTAGAAATAAGAAAAATGGTATAGCCCACATTCCTGCCCATAGATATGACTTCTATAGACTAAACAAGGCATCAGTCATGGGACTTTCTGGCAGTCAGTTAACAGCAGGGTAACATGACATCTATAAGGTAACTGAATAGAAATAAAAGTGGAATAATTATTATTGATATGGTTATTCCAGCAACTCCTTCACTGTGTGGATTTATAACTGCTGTATCTCTTTACGTTGTTTAAAAAGTTAACTTTAATGCAAAAAAAAAAAAAAAAAAACAGAAAGATGAAGCAAAAGAAGAGTGTGTGAGATACTTCTCCACAGACACTGACAGACATCATAAGATAATACTGGAGAAGGTCGGCTCCTCAATAAACTACTGCCTGGATGAAAGGGGTCACATGGCATGTGTGGTGAGTCACATGACTGTTTAGTCCAAATAGTTAGTCCATGGGAGCCATTACTATGGACAAGAATGTGGGCTGTTCCATTTTTTTTTTTTTTCCTAGATGAGGGCTAACTACATTAGTGTAAAAGAGGTACGAGAGCATAATTTTTAATACATGTATATTAGAAAATTGCATGATTTCTAATTATATACATAATAAGTAAAGATGATATTAAAACATTATGACAAGAAAAACCCCTTTAAATCTGTCAAAGCTGGTAACATCCACCAGTGGCATTTGAAGTAGGTGCAGATCTCGGTGTCTTTTCTGTCCTTTTCTTCATTACTCCCTGCTAAGTATCTAGGTGTTCTGGTTGTGGCGTAGTATATTTCTTCAGTGTATGTGCAGTATCAGTGATTTCACTGCCTCATAGCACTCATTGGTGGAAGCGATCTACTTTTAGATGACAAGGTACCTTGTAAATTTAGCTCATTTTACAACTGTGTAAACTGGAATAAGACTAGTATGCCAAACTCTGAAAGTAGCAATGTCCCTCTATAGTTGTTACCATGATAAAGAGTTATTTGACATCATGGACAATCTCCTGTAGGTTATACTGTGGGACAAGTCAGGAAGCCTAGATTATGGTGTTAAGGGGGTTGTCTCACTACATTGATTCATCTTACCCTCAGTCCTGTTTTCTTCGTTTCATTTTGAATTCAGAGGCATGGTTAATGGCTTCTACTAGGCTGTAGTAGATCTTTAGCTATAGCGACCAGTGCTGGCAGCCTATCAGGATAGATCAAACAGGTCTGTAGCTATAGTGACCTGAGGAGCTGTTGCAGCCCATACAAGAGGGGATATCTAGAATAGGTAGAACACTGTCAATGGACATATATTGCAAAGTGACTTAGTTTTGCAAGATCTTTAACATAAAAAGCAATCCTTGTAGTGAGACAACACCTTTAAGGAGCAATGTGTGATGCAGAGGTAAAGTTTAATATCAGGTATACAGTACCTGAAGGTTCAAGACAAGGGGATTGGGGAATTTTAAGAAGAGAAGTTATACTGAAATGCAGTTGAACTCAAGTTTATTATGCATTATAAGGCACAGCTCTCATCATACGGTATGTTCAGGTCCAAACAATGTACAGAAAAAATGGGATATTGTTTATTTAAAATCACAGAAAAAAGACCTCACTTACTGCTACAGACACCAAGACAGGTAAAAAAAATCAGTTCCCTCTAGAGCTAAACAAAACCCCAGTGCCACATGGGAAATGTTGGACATGTGCAAAATGCTGATTAAACAGCCACTTACATGCCTACTATTTATGTGGTATGTGACCACTTAGTATTATACAGTACTGGTCAAAAGTTTTTCCAAATTTTTTTGACATGTACACAATTAAATTTACATTGAAATGAAAGAAAAGAAGAAACTAACAAGATAAAGCTTGGTTCCCATCTGTGTTGGAGGTTCCATCACTAAGTTTGCAGTGGTCTTTGGTCTGCCAGACCTCTTCCCCCAGATTTTCCTCCAGTTTCTAAGTAGATTTAAATGATATGGAAAAGTATACTGACTGCCAAATTTCATGGCAATTTCTCTGTAAGGCAGATATACATTTCTAAGGGTTATAATTGTCTGCCTGTCTTCTTTTGTTAATTGCCTTTTTTTCCACCATTATGATAGCAACATGCTTGGTCCTCAAGAGCAAAGCTGACCTAATACTGTCCTAGATGGTGTCGTAATTCAGTCTGTTTCAAAAGTGGTTATATAGAATCAGATGGTTTGAAAATAATCTCTAAAAGTCATCTATAGTTTGCATTCAATTGTAAACTATAATTTGCTTTCTGTGCTGGAGTGCCACTGTCATTGATGTCTTCCCTGAATTAAACCCTTTGGTTAAAATCAGAAATTCATACTAGTGTTTGAGGTAGAAAAAAATATATTATTTTTATGTTTTTTTCTTACTTTTGTACCTTAAAGGAGTTGTCTCATTACAAGCTTTCAGCCTGTCAGTGAGCCTGGTAGTTGAATTGAGGGGCGTGCTTCTTGGTCTGTCTCTTCTGCTCCCTTTCCCCCCCTCCCCTCAGCACACAGGCAGCTATGTAACTTCTATACAGCAAGGGGGATTGCTGCCAGAGTTAACCCTGTGTGTGCCTGCCTAGGTCTGTTGCAGGAGATGGCTAATCTATGAGTGTAGAGAGGTCTGTGAAGCATTGATTACTAATAGCAGAGCAGAGGGGATGCAAGTGTTCCTATATCCCCTGCTTAGCTTACAAGTCTCCACATCTCCAGCAACAACAAATCCTGTCAGAACAGACACAGGGCAGCTGGGAAGTGTTACTATACTCAGGATGTGTCACTAATACAGCAGAGCATGAAGTATTCACATGCCTGATCTGTATAGTATTAGTATAGTGACAGTTCACAGGACACATCATGATTTATAGTAACACACAGGGTCACTGCTGTCACATCTATCTGTGTATAGAGCAGGAGGAAGCAGGCACACACAGGGTTAATCCAGGCAGCAGGGACACAGAAGCCAGAGTCCTCCCTCCCCCTCCCTGGACTACAGAAGGATTCTGTGAGGGAGGGGCTCTCTGCTCTGACCTGTCTTCAAAGGCTGATGAGTCATACAGACCTGACAGCCAGTAAGATAAGGATCAACAGGTCGGCTGCTATAGAAATTTGAGAAGCTGATGCACTCCTACTATCAGGGCTAACTCAAAATCAGTAGGACATTTGTAATGAACATATATTGCAAAGCTGCTTGTTTTTTAAAGATCTTTTAATTAAAACCCAATCATTGTAGCGAGACAACCCCTTTAAAACCTTTTTTAACATTATTGACTGTACTAGAATTGTGTTAATGTAAAAAAAAAAAAAAGTTGAAGTGTTCTAAAACTTTAGACCAGTAGTGTACATGCCCACAAACTAATACAAAAATAGGTGAAAAACAAATTCATACTTGGATGCAGAAACCCCATGGTACCATAACAAGGAAGTTGCACAAGTGCAAAATACTGGCAGATGACTACTTGCACAACTACAATTCATGAGGGCAATATTAGCATTAGATTTGCACATAGATAAGACTTCTATGAGGTGCCAGCCATACAATTACAAACAGTGCACAATACTGCCTTTCAGTCCATGGGTAACACCAATACTATTAGATCAAGTAGACTGCCCAGCACATTCCAAGTGCACAACACGGGAGAACACTAATGTATTTACTGATCTCTACCCAGTTCTCTCAATCCATTGTCAAGCTTAACCACAGGGAGTGGACTATTGGGCTAGTGAATACCCTTTCTCAACCATCAACGGTGCAAATATTAAGGGCTGTGTAAAGATCTGAACCCAGTTTACTATTTCTGCGCCTTAACAGTGACAGGGACCCTCAGAATGACAGGTGTACCCCTGTACCAAACCTTAAATGAAGTGCATCATGGAATAACATTCATTGCCAGGTGTTCTCACCTTTGGATGTTCATGTATGCATTAAAATATGGTGAAACCGAAGAGAGGAATTCTTATTTTGAAGCATTAGAAATGTTTTCAAGTACTTTAATATTATATTAAAATATTCTGCTGGTCTGTCCAGCATTTCATTGATATTCTAGTCAAGAAAATGTAGTCTCTTACCTCCTACATCTATTATTATACCTTATCACCATAATCTGTTTCAGGTCCATAACCAGTGCTTAAATATGCAGTGCAAGGCTTTATTGAAGAATGCTGACATTGCTGGAGGCTTTAGTTATTATTATTATTGGATAACCGGCACAGACTCCTCTGAACTTACAAGTAGCTCAGAACGTGTAGACAGGCAGATGCTTCTTAAACTCAACTTTTCCTTTTATTATCGAGCATTAACTAATGAGCTGAGGCCAGCTGTAAACTGCCACTTAAACTGCACTGAAGGTCACACAAGTAACATGTTGCTTTTCTGTTATGTTCTGCTAAAGCAAATGTGACTTCATATATTTGCAGCTAAAGCATAAAATGTAATTCATCAGAAAATAATATGTATCAAAAATACCTATTTCATTCAATAAACCCTTTTCAGTAAAGTTACTTATACATAAATAAATAATGTATAGCATCAATTACAGTGTGTGGGTGGTAAATTGCCATAGAAACTGACATGAATTGGTATATTCACAGTTAACAAAATGCCCAAGTTATTTTCTTTAAAAGCATTCAGCTCATCAATATTAATATATAAAGCTCATGCAGAGTTTTTTTTTTATCATGGGTCCAAAAATTATGGAAAGGATACCAACAAACAGACAGAAAAGATACAGAAATAATTGTATCCTAAATAATCTGGTGGAAGAATTGTACACCATACAAACTGTGCAGAAATGTTTGATCAGATTGAAACCTACGAAACCTAGCGCCAGAGGATTTTCTGGTGAACCCAAGCTCTGATACAATATTGTACACTATTATTTTTGATTTCCAAAAGTGTAGCAGAAGGCAAGCTCATTTGTAGATGACTTTAAAACAAATTATCATTTGTCTTATTAAATCCTGTATGTGCAATTGTCATGGGGACTGGCGCGGGTGCGTCGCCTCCGGCGGCCGCTCCCCTGTCCGCAGGGGGTCCGGCGCGGGTGCCGCGGCTGCCAGTGACCATCCCCCTGCTGTCCAGGCTCCCGCACCAGCGTACTTACCCGTCCACGCTCCTGTGCTCCCTGCTCCTGCCTGTGCCGGCCGCCAGTGCGCGACGGCTGGTCTGGATTTAAAGGGCCAGCGCGCCGGTAATTTGTCACTCCCCCTGCACTCTCTGCAAGATTGTTGGTGTGTGTTCAGTGTCTTTAGAGAGTGTTGGAGTTCCGTATTGATCACCCATGTACCAGTCCGTTCCACTACGTTTCCTGACCTTGCCTGTTTGCCGCCTGCCCTGACCGCCTGCCTGTCTCTGACCATGAACCTCTGCCGCCCGTCCTGACCTCCTGCCTGTCCCCGACTACGTCTCCAGATTAAGAATCTGTACCACGCATTACCCCGGCCGCCATCGCAAGCAAGTCACATCAGGGGTAGCGACCTGGTAGCCTCACGCCGCAGCGGCGGGCTCTGGTGAATACCGGGGGCTACTTAAACTCCGCTCCCTGGCGTAGATTAACTATCAACGCTTGCGGTGGTCCAGCGAATCCACCAATCCCTTACAGCAATGATTAGTTTAAATTGGAACCTGTCCGTGTGCCATTAGCTGACTTCACAGTTCAGGGTTAAGCAATGCAAATGGTGATATCAGCCAAAGGCACATGACCACTGTGACCAATTACAGGTTGGAGCAGTGACGTCCCAGTCAGATTAAGACCGAAGAAAACAGAAGACCGGAGAGAGTGAGGATGGCGCAGTTCTGGTTTCAAGGTGAGAGGAGAGTTAAGTGTAACTTTTTTTTATTTTTATAAAGCAACAGTATGCTAAAAATGTTATAATAATAAAAAATAATAATAAAAAAATAACTGGACAACACCCAATGTTGGACCCTCGGAATAGTTTTCTCTAGTGGGCCTAAGGAACTCCCTAGGAACATAGGGCCACATGTATGAAAACGGTTTAGGTCTAAAACTCACTTTGCTGCCCATAGGTTATTATGGGCAAAAAAGTGGGTTTTAGACCTAAATAATTTTCATACATGTGGCCATTAATGTCATAAGACAACTTCTGGTCACTGAGCTACCATGCCGTTCATACAATAGTAGGCTTTCCAGCAATTTCATTTATATATGTAGGCAGCATGCAGGTGTGCTTAAGTTCAGGTGACATACATACTCTACATGCAATGAGTTCTGTCCTGATTCAGCAAGAACAGCCATAATTTTAGTAAGACGATATCTCTATCTTCCGGTAGAGATCATGAGTAGTTTCTACCCATAGCACAGTGTCAATTTGTACCTATGGGAATATCCTCTAATACTGTATGTGGCTAGATACAGTATATTACACCTTCTGTCTTTTCAAAGTGTGTAGTTTTTTTATATAGACTTTTTGCCATTTTATCCCTCTCTCAGCTATGTGCATATAAAAATCAAAAACAACATCAGACTAGGTCAGAAGGGTTATAAATCAGATACCAAATACCTTGTAGCAGTTATATGGACCATAGTAGTTGTAGTGTGGAGATGACATATTCCTTTCTATGGAACAATGTTGTAGGGATTGATCGGGAATTCAAGGAGGGAAGCTGTGACAATCACCTACTGTCAATGGTTTGATTCTATACTGTATGCCTCAAGCTCTATAACAGAGGGTGTATGTTTTATTGTAATCCTCAATGTGATGGTAATAAGATGACTACAATGAGTAGAGATGGGTGAATCGATTCTAACGAAGTGGAATTCGTTTAAAATTTCAGCAAAACTTCGATTCTGAACGAAGTCGAAGTTTGGGGTGATTCGCGGGAACGAAGCTTGTTTTTAATTGATAAAATGGCTGCGAGCACATGGCGTTACATGGGGCAAAGAAGTCTGGAAGTAAGAAAGGAGTAACCTAAATTACATGTGCAGAGATGAAGCCAATCAGAGACCGACGGGATTCTGTGACGTCACCGCACTATATAAGTCCGGAGGCGACGCTGGCAGTTCATATTCCTCTCTCTGTGCCGTGTTGTAGCTGCTACAGCTCCAGTATGAGAGATCTCACACAAAAGAAAGACCTTTTATACAGCAATTTTTTTGGGGGGGTGTCACAGCTTTTCTCAGAGACTGCTTCTCTTACGTTCTAATTTTGATTTTGTGGGGTATTGGAATTGAAGTCCAGTGTGCGTCCAATTCAGCTACATATACATTTTAATGCTATCTGCTCACAGCACATTGAATATCCAAGGGTTATCTAAGCCTGTTGTTGCTGTTGTATTCAGTTAAAGAAACAGCGTTTTTACAATCCAAATACCACTTAATTTTTGGCTGCTTATGTGTTTTGCGCAATTTATATCCAAGGGCTACTTAATCGTCTTTGTGCTATTGTAGTCAGTAAAAGAAAGTTGTTGTTTTTTAAACGCCAAAGAAGAAATTTTGCCTGTAGCATAAATCATATCCGAAGGTTAATTAAGTGTTTTTCTGCTGTTTTGGTCAATAAAATACATGTCGTTTTAACACGCTACATAGCTGGTAAATTTTGGCAGCTCATTTCTTTTGCGCAATTTAGATCCAGGGGTTAATTAGGTGTTTTTCTGATGTTGTGGCCAGTAAAAGAAAAGGTGTTTTTCAACATCAAAGGAGAAATTTTGCGTGTAGCATAATTCATATCCGAAGGGTAATTAAGCCTGTTTGCGCTTTTCTATTCAGTAAATACATAGACTTTTTAAATGGCACATACAAGTAAATTTTTCCTGCCCATTTGTGGAGCACAATTTATATCCAAAGGTTACCCAAGATTGTTAGTTGGTTCATATGGAGTCAAATACAGGGTGTGTATTTATCATATACAGATATCTTCATTAAACAGAGTCTGTACATTTTAGTAAAAAAAGTATGTCAGACAGAGAGGTGGCTCTTCACATGCGAGTGGCAGTGGCACAAACTTTCCTGGATCAGGCACAGGTCGCAGCACAGTAGGGGGACGTCGCAGCAGGGGTCACTCAGTGAGGCCAGAACTGCTGGTGTCATCTAGCAGCCGTGTGTTGACCAGCAACCCAAGGGTTCTTGAATGGTTGACTAGGTCATCCACTTCCTCCCAGATGACATCTGACAACTTCAGCAAAGAGTCGGTGGGAACGTCAGACATAACCCTTAGTTGGCATGGCCCGGGAGCGGGTCAGCGGCCCTCACCTGCCCTCGACCCGCCTCTGTCCCATTCGGTTCCCTCAGCCAAAGATCTACTATGTGGTCTGGGCTTAGCGCCACTATAGAGCGAGGATGAACAATTTGAGGAGGACAATCAGTAGCTACTGGACAGCGAAGAAATGGGGCCAATATCCCCTGCTTCTTGCAGTAGGCGGCAAAGTATAGATGTGGAGAGTGGCATGGGAGGTCATGTTGTGAGGGGTCAGCCTCTGCATACTAAGATCATCGAGGAGGACAGCAGTGAAGATCAAACAATAATCGATGATGATATAGCCGACCTCACTTGGGAGCCGGGTGAAGCAAGGGCTTCATCATTGTCAGGAGAAGAGGGCGTCAGCTTGCGCCTCAGGCAGCGGCGCAGGCAGCAAGTGGGTAGTGTGGCCGTGAGTAAGCAGGGTAGCAGCAGTGCGAGGTCAGAAGCCAAGCGGCCACGGTGTGGAAAACCCGCTTCGCAGGTCCAAGAAATTAGCGGCACAGGGGCTCAGCGAGGCAACGGCGGTAGCAGTCACTCAGTGCGGAGCATTGGCGGTAAAATCAGCTACTCTGTGGTGTGGCAATTCTTTGCTAAGAAACCGGAGGAGCCGAATATGTGTATATGTAGAATATTTGGGCAGAAAGCAAAGCGTGGCCAGGGAGCTAATGTTGGCACCATGGCCAAGCGTCAACACATGCAGTGTCACCATCCGGTGGCCGGGGAGAAACGTGGCTCAGATGTGGTGGTCCATCCTGCCACCGCAGCAGCAACAGCGCCGAGTTTCATGCATGCCATTGCAGCCAGTCAAGGCTCCACCATCTTTGCCATCATCTTCCGGTACAGATGCACTCTGCCACCCCAGTTAGAAGATCCGCTGGACTACTGGGCAGCCAAACTGGATGTGTGGCCGCAACTTGCCGAGTTTGCAGTGGAGAAGCTGTCCTGCCCGGCCAGTAGTGTGGCATCAGAGCGGGTGTTCAGTGCGGCGGGGGACATTGTTACCCCAAGGAGAACCCGCTTGTCCACGGGAAAAGTGGAACGACAGACCTTAATCAAGATGAATCAGGCGTGGAACGGCCAGGATTTCCACACACCAATTCCTTAGGCGTCAGACTACATCAGCCATGACGCCTCACCCAAACTGTGAGAAATGTGTCTGGGTTCAAACTACCTGCCTCAGCCACTATTCTGATTCGGCCACCCGCCTGATGCCACACATCTGCTTCCAGTTTCTCCATCTGCCTACCACCATCATTAACAGGGACTGGTATTGCCACCCATCTCCACACTATGACCTCATGCTGCTGCTGTTAATTACGTCATCTCCACACTGTGTCATTGTACCACTGTCTGACCTCATGCTGCTGCTGTGGCTGCTGCAGTGACCTCCACACTTTGTCATTGTGGCACTGTCTGACCTCATGCTGCTGCTGTGGCTGCTGGCGTGACCTCCATACTCTGTCATTGTGCCACTCTGTGGCCTACTCCTGTTTGTGCCACCTCCACACTGTCATTGTTCCACTCTCTGACCTCATGCTGCTGCTGTGGCTGCTGCCGTGACCTCCCCACTCGGTCATTGTTCTACTGTCTGTCATCATGCTTCTGCTTTGGCTGCTGTCGTGCCCTCCAAACTCCGTCATTGTGCCACTGTCTGACCTCATGCTGCTGCTGTGGCTGCTGCCGTGACCTCCACACCCTGTCGTTGTGCCACTCTGTGGCCTACTCCTGTTTTTGCCACCTCCAGACTGTCTTTGTGCCACTGTCTGACCTCATGCTGCTGTTGTGGCTGCTGCCGTGCCCTCCACACTCTGTCATTGTGCCACTCTGTGGACTCCTGATGTTGCTGCCCCCTCCATACTGTGTTATTGTGCCACTCTGTGGCCTACTCCTTTTTTTGCCACCTCCACACTGTGTCATCTGACTTCATACTTCTGCTGCTGTTGATGCCATCCCCTCCACACTGTGTCATTGTGCCACTCTCTGACCTCATGCTGCTGCTGTGGCTGCTGCCGTGCCCTCCACATTCTGTCATTGTACCACTGTCCTTCAAGCACCCTCAAGCACAGTGGTAGTATACAGTGGAGATGGAGGCAGGGAGTTCCTCAGAATCACTTGCGCAAATGCCCTGCTGCATGCTGATTTGCTAGTGACAGCTGAATAGTCACCATCCGGCAGAGGGATGACTTCTGGCTCTCCACCTTCTTGGACCCTCGCTACCGGTCCAAAATGGGAGCCTTTTTTCCAGCTGCTGAGAGGGAGGACAAACTCAAATACTATAGAGAAATCCTCCGTAGTCAGTTTGCTAACGTTCCGAAACCATTTTTGGCCAAGGCAATTCTAACTCCATCAGCTTCTTCATTAATACCTAAAAAAGTTCCAACGCTGTTTATTATGAAGTATAAACGTGGTAGTTTGAATCCAGTTTCTGCATGACACCAATTTGTTGAAATGCAGCGTATGGAATTGAAGGAGACCCTAAATACAGGGAATGTTTTAGGTGCTTATTTTGCATTCGGTGCCATTAGTGATGGAATTTACTACAAAACTGGAATACTGAACTACAAGCAAATGCTGCAAAACTGGCTTGGGATAAGCTTCTTCAGCATGAAGAATGAGAATCATATGTCAAAATTACAGACAGGAAAACCGCCTCCACCTCCTCTTTGAGCCTCGTCTGTCATATCCGTGTACCGTACCTCTTGCCTCCGTTCCTTGATCATGATCATTGCCGGCTGTCCTGACCTTATGCTTGTCCCCGACGAGTTTTCTTTACGATTTTGTACCTCGCTACACATCAGCTGCCACCGCAAGCAAGTCACGTCAGGGGTAACGACCTGGTAGACTCCCGCCGCAGCAAGTCCATCCCGCTTTGCGGCGGGCTCTGGTGAAAACTGGGACCTACTTAGATTCAGCTCCCTGGTGTGGCTATTGCTATCGTCCCTTTACTGTCCTGCGATCTGTGGTGGCTCTGGTAACCTACTACTGTGTTCTTTGACGCTATGGTAGGATCTTAGCCCTAAGCTTGTTTTTTTCCAGCTGGCGCTGTCATGACCTTATCAGGCTGCATTCCTGCTTCAGTTTTTTGGTCAGTTTTGCCCCTGTAAGTGCACAGGGAATTTTAGAGTAAAGCGATTCTGAGAGTGGCGGCAGTCATGTGCGTGTCATACTAAAACACAGCATTTTATGAAGACCAAACCAAGCTCCGTCTGCATACTTAAGCATGGCATAACGTTCTACAGCACTCTACAGGCTCTCTGCAGCCAGGAAATAGCTGTTTTTTTAACGCGATTCGTCCCGAAGTAATTCGGACAGAAACTGATTTTTTTTAGGAAAATTCGGCGAAGTCGGCGAACCGAATTTTTGAGAAATTCGCCTATCTCTAACAATGAGTGATCTTCACAGAATAAGAAGCTGCAAGTGACATCAGAATGAAAAATTAGGGCGACATGTATGAACGGGCTTTTCGCCTGTTTTCTGGCATAAACTGCGCCTCCCGGCCCGAATCCCCCTGTCGGACGAGGGGATTCAGTGTTAGGCGCAGTGTTCGCCACTTTCAGCTGCGCCCCGCATGAAGGGTCGGGCAGTGGGCGCGGTGTGGGCGCGGAGTAGGCGTTCCGGGGCAGGACACGGCGCGCTCGAAAACTCCGAGGCATGTACGATGGAGAGTCGGCAAAGCGAGGCGCAGTGCAGCGCTCGGCAGCTCCGACAGGCAGACCTGGTTTTTTTTGGTCTAAATCCTCCGACAGAGGCAAAGTGAAGCAAGAATGGAACATGCGAGGAAGCGGATCGAAGATCGCGACAGAAATCTCAGCGCTCCGCTCCGTGCAGCAGGAGTATGATTCCAAAAAAATTGCCTTTATAAAGGCGGAAAACAGTGTCAGAAAAGAGCTGAACGTAAAAAATAAACATAATAAAAAAAAAAACACTTTCCAAAACTCTAGAACAGGAGCAATATCAAGAATTATGATATTGGAAATTGAAGGGAAAATACAGTAATTCAATTTGAAAACTATTCTATTGGTCGGCATAAACCAGCCAATCAGGAATAGGAGCGACAGTGAACCCATTTTAAACCTATGGGGGAAGGATTGACCAATCAGAATCCACTGGCGGGATAATTCAAAATACAGTAAAAAGACAGAAAAGAGCTGATTGCTGGAGCTAGCAGGGGTTGGCTAGCTTCGGCCAATCAGAATAGGAGCGACAAAGACCCATTATAGTTATGGAGAAGTTTAGACCAATCAGAATCCACGGCGGGATAATTCAAATACAGTTAAAAAGGACAGAAAATGGAGCTGATTGGCTGAGGGTATCCTAGCCAATCAGAGCGCGAGTACTTCTCCCATTATAGGTCTATGGAGAGATGGGCGCAACTGAAAATCTCACGGCACTCAGCGCCGTGACGCGCATGATGGTATAAATCAAAAAAATGATTTTTTTTAAGTGTCAAACATTATAAGATAAAGAGCCGAAACTTCTTTACAAATAAAAGCAGTTAAAAACCCCCCGAACAACGCGATTGTCGCCGAGACGGCGCCCCCCCCCCCCCCCCCCCCCCCCCCCCCCCCCCTACATAGGGAATTGCTATGAGGAGAAAACGCACTGGATATACAGTAATTCAAATTGTTTAAGCTATTCTCATGGTCGGCATAAACCAGCAATAGAATAGGAGCGACAATGTCCCATTCATAACCTATGGGGGAGAATTGACCATCAAGAATAGGGAGCGACAATGTCCCATTATATTATGGAGGAAAAATTGAACAATCATATATTCAAAGGCGGGGACAGTTCAAAATACAGTAAAAATGCAGAAACGAGTTGATTGGTTGAAGCAGGGCGGGCCACGTTCCAGCTTAGCCAATCAGAGCGCGAGCTACTTTCTCATAGAGTTCTATGGGGGAAAAGAAATCTGAGCAGCCGCTCTGTGATTGGCTAGTTAACAAGAGGCGCCGTTATTTGGACCAATGGGAGGTGCGAGCGACGCTCTTATGGGTTTCTAATGCAATCTGAAAATAAACTGTAATGACGAAATCAAATGATAGACTACAGAAGTGGTCCCGATGTGTAGATAAAACGAATGTTAACTATGTGAGGTTACGGAAAAAAAATAATAAATCAATAAAATTATGTTTATTTCTTTATTTTCGTTGCACCCATACTATTGATCCTTGGCTAACGAAAATAAAGAAATAAACATGATTTTATTGATTTAATATTTTTTTTTTCGTTGCCCCCATATTTTTATTCATTTTATATACACATCCACTTCTGTAGTGTTATAATTTGATTTCGGCCATGTACAGTTTTATTTCAGATTGCATTAGAAAACCCATAGGAGCGTCGCTCGCTCTTCCATTGGTCCAAATAACGGCGCCTCTTTTAATTTAGCCAATCACAGAGCGCGCTCAGAATTTCTTTTCCCCATAGAACACTATGAGAAAGTAGCTCGCGCTCTGATTGGCTAAGCTGGACGAGCCCCCGCGCTTCAACCAATCAGCTCGTTTCTGCATTTTTACTGTATTTTGAACTGTCCCGCCTTTGAATATGATTGGTCAAATTTTCTCCATAGGATATAATGGGACATTGTCGCTCCTATTCTGATTGGTCAATTCTCCTCCATAGGTATAATGGGACATTTCGCTCCTATTCTGATTGGCTGGTTATGCCACCAATGAGAATAGCTTAAACAATTTGAATTACTGTATTTCCGGCGATTCTCTCTATTGCAATTCCCTATGTAGCGCCGGTCTCGGCGACAAACGCGTTGTTCGGGTTTTTAACTGCTTTATATGTAAAGAAGGGTTCGGCTCTTTATCTGATAATGTTTTACATTTAATAAAAATATTTTTTGATTAATACTTCATGCCGCACGGCGCTGAGGCCGAGATTTCAGTGCGCCCATCTCTCATAGACTATAATGGGAGAAGTAGCTTGCGCTCTGATTGGCTTAGGATAGCAAGCCACCGACTAAGCTCAGCACAATCAGCTCTTTTCTGTCTTTTTTACTGTTATTTTGAATTATCCAGCTGTGGATTCTGATGGTCTAAACTTCTCCATAGACTAGAATGGGTCTTTGTCGCTCCTATTCTGATGGTCAATAATTCATAGGCTTGAATGGGTCTCTGTCACTCTTTTTCTGATTCGGCTGAGCTAGCCAAAGGTCCCCGGTTAGCTTAACCATCAAGCTTTTTCAGCATTTTTACTGTATTTTGAACTATCCGCTGTGGATTCTGATTGGTCTAAACTTCCATAGGTTTTAATGTCATGTCGATACCTATTCTGATTGGCTGAGTTCTAGCCGACCAATCAGAATAGCTTTTCTGAATTTGGAATTACCTTGTATTTCACGGCAATTTCCAATATTCCTAATTCTTGAATTAGGATATGGAAAGTGATTTTGTTTTAGTATTTTTTTTTTTTAGGTTTCAGTCTCTTTTCCTTGAGAATGTTGAAGCCTTTATAAAGGCGATTTTTGATTCATACTCCGCACGACATCTGGATATGATTTTGTCGCTGTTACAGCCTGTCTCGCATCGGGAAACTGTTTTTCGGCGCCAGTCCCGCACAGAGCCTAAGTCCCGACACTGCGCCATGTCCCGCACTGTGCCCCACCACATGGCGAGGCGCGGCGGGACTTTTCCACCGCATGTATGACCGCACTACTCGGCGCCGAATCATAGGCGCTGCCCCGCACTGCGCCTCGGACCCGCACTGCTCACTAAAACACAGGCCGAGGGCGCAGCGGACTTTACATTCGCATGTATGAGCGCCTCCGAGTCCGACATAAATCAGGCGCAGGTTCCGCGGGAAACTGGAGGAAAGGTGCGCCCCGACACGGCGGGATTCATACATGTGGCCCGAAATGTTTAATTTTCACAGCCTAATGGCAAAAAAAGATTGTAAAACACCCGTGGGGACAATATACTCAATACACACCTGGATATATCTCTTAAGAGGTGTAGTTTTCAAAGTGAGTTTTTTTAGGGATGTTTACTGAGTTTTAGCACCTTTAGGTGTCCACAAACCAGAAATGGTGCCTAAAAAAATTCCTAATGAAAATGAGACCCTAAAATCCAGTAGATGCTCCTCCTACTCTGAGACTTGTGGGTGAGTCACATAGCGCACTTGGTCCACATATGGGAGAGTCAGAGGAATCAATATTGAGTTGCATTTTAATGGTCAAATTTATTGGGTTCTAGTAAATAATACATAAAAATTTAAAATCTGCAAAAAAAAAGGGAAATTTCACCTCCACTTTGCTTTCATTTCTGTGAAACGCCTAGAGGGTTAACAAATTTCCTAAATAGTGAATACTTGAATACTTTAAGGGGTAGAAAGTTTCTTAGTTGGAGTCATTTCATGGTGGTTAATACTAACATAAAGGGTCCCTTAAAGCCTACATTCCAGAACTGGAACTGGTCACTAAAGAAAATCTATAGCTGCAACATTTTCTTGAAATTAGTGCAAAAATTAACTTACATAAATTTCTAGCTAACCCTAATGTCGTATAAAAATTTAAAAGACTTTTAAGAAAAATGATGTTCACATAATGTAGGAGCATATGTAGTTTCTAGTTATAAACTTTTTTGTCAAATATGGACATAACTACGGTCTTATGCACAAAAGTTTTAAAATGAGGCAAACATCAAATTTTGCATCATTTTGATTTATTAAGGAACTTGTATGTATACCAAAATTTTATTAAATATAACCTTAAAGCACATTGTATCACTGTGAAAGCCTCAATACTCTGATCACTATGGATAGTAAAGTGACAAAGCAGATTTTAATAACTGGGGCTCTGTACAGGAGAGGTTCAACCACGTGGGCCTGTTCGAGTAAGGGGTCTTAATTAAGTTGGATACTCAGTCAATTAGTTTTGTGATGCACATGGTATGAGGGTTCTGTGGTCTTGAGGAAACGAAGGTGAGTCTCCACACTGACTGTGTATCCTGACGGTTATAGGCGGATTCTTAGTCTCTATGCTTAAGGCACCTCAAAAAATGTATATGTCAACTCTTTGCAGGTGGGGTCCGTTCACGGCGAAAAATACTGTAATAAAATCAAAGTCATCTGAAGGACAATACTGATTTTACTTGGCTGTCAATGGGAAGTGTTCTACAGGCAGTTTGGATGCTTATTTAGGGGCGTATTATCCACGCAATACATCCTAAAATAAGGGTCCAAAAAAGCTTTGCGAACATACACTAAGGGTAATGGTGCCTCTAATTCCAACAAACCCTAGAGATAACATATGCATGTTCTTGTTATATTCTGTTTAGGATTAAATGCAAATTATATTCCAGACAGAATGTGGTTGGAATTATCCAAATTTGGACTTTTTTTAAATATAGAAATTAAATTTTGCTCTCCTTAAACTGTACAATGATTTTTTTCCTTTCTTTTTTTCTTGTTTTTCTTATATGATGTTACATGTAGTGCACATTTCTATTGCTAAAAAATGACTTCAGCATGTATCGAACACGACACATTTCTGCCTAAACCACATTTATATGTTTTTCTTGGTTCACAGGAAGCACCTGCCAGAAAAGCGATGAGATGCTCTGTCACAAGTACTTATAAAATCTAATCTTATCTCCCTCACATCTTAAGATGCTTCACATATTTAAGAGTATGGAGATGCGCTCAGTCATACTCTACAGACCAAATATGTGCCTGTGGCTTAGGAAAGATGTTTATCCATGAACTCCATCACTTTGTATTGGTCACATGTAGTTAAATAATCTCTTAAACAAGATTGCTCATAGAGATAAGTTTGGCCACACATACAGCATACTGGTCTCTAGATTCATTAATAAGATGACAGTGACTTGGAGGTAGCTAAACAGGTTTTCACCAACTACACTACTGTATCTTCTGCAGTGAGGGGGTGGTGTTGGTGTCACCCCCCCCCCATTTTATTCGGTTAACCAGTAAGGTGTGCCCCCCCACCTGTGCTACCAATCTAAAAATTCCATGAAACGAATAGTAGACAATATGATTTACTAACACACAAGAATTGAGTCATATATGAGGAGAGCTAATAATTGATTGTCGAAACCACAGATAAAGAATGTCATGAAAAGACAATATCCAGCTTATCTTTTTGTGATCATGTAAAATAACCTAAAGTTGAAGCGTTTTTGGACAATCACGTTGCTGTCATGGAGGAAGGTCCCGTTGCTCTGGACCTCCACCTATGACTAAAGAGATGCCTGTTCACCTATGATATGGCCAGGCAATCATTCAGAAAACTGTAGGGATAATATATATTTATCCTAGTAATGTGCCATCAATGTCTGAAGTGAGACAAGATGATTTACTCTGTATTTACTCTGCTACGGTACTTTATGCCTATTGTCACGTCAAGGGAGGTGCAGTGAGCCCTAACTGGAACCCAGCCCACTGTCCCTGCCTACTTGACGTGCTGCCCTAGGCGGCAGACGGCAACTGGGCGACAGTGATGGGGCTGTAAGAAGGAAGAATAGTCAGACAGTCCGGGTAAATATCAAATAGGAACGCCAAAGCCACAAATCAGAACCAGATGGATAAAACTGTAAACAGCCGATGGTCAAAAAGCCACACAGAAGCGACGCACAAAAATCAGGAGTACAAAGCCAGGGTCAAGGAGAAAGCCAAGGTATGGGTACACAGATGTAGCAGAAACACAATACTGAACAGGAAACCACGTGGTAGCCAGGAAATATCACACAGGCGCAAGCAGTCAGCTTTCAGGGAGTGTAAATGGGATTCATGGATTACCGCCCCCTGCAGCTGATTGTGAGCTGGCCTCGGGTCCTCCCATTGGCTTGGTTCTCTGCCCCCTGTCAGGAGTTGGCTGGGAGTCTGTCACTCACAAAGCTGTCAGCAGCAAGTGTATCAGGGAGGGACGCGACATCAGCTGTTGCAGCCTGTTGCAGTCTGAGCGCAGCTTAGCCCCCCTCGACAGTACCCCCCCTTATTAGGAGGGTCACTGGTACCCTTCCTGGTTGGGTTCTAACCTTCCCCCTCTATAGCGAAATCTGGCGAAGGAGGCCTAGGGGCGGACGTCACAAGGGATAATGCAATATTACCCCTTACAAGTACACGACGGCACACGTTATGTATACAGAGAGAGAGGGTAATTTCAGATGATTTAGCCACCCAGGTTAAACCAACCTCATGAACCACATACGAGGACGATAGGTTACAGGTGGAGGGATAGTTCACAGGAGGAGGGTTCTGGGACCTGGCCCGAGCATCGACTTCTCAAGATGCAGCATAGGCTTTCAACGTGGCACCACTGCCTTATCAGATAGACAATTAGCTGCACATCAGTAATTGCCCAGCATGGTAAGGAGAAATCTGTCCCACCTGGACTAATTTCCCTGGAATTCCAGTTTCAAACACTGGATTATGTTTCTTGAAGGCAGGGCAGCCCAAACCACATCTAGCGGGCCAGCCCCTCCCTGACGAATAGGAATACAACTTTTCAATATGTTGGATCAGACCCCCGATCTCCAGCTCAGGGGTACAATATTGGATTGCGCCAGCTAGTGGGGTGGACGTCAATAGCCACTTCCCGCAGCGAGTCAGGATGCGGTCTACAGGTAGGCACAAGAACGTTTGGCGAAGAGCATTAACCAAAATTAGAAGCTGATTCCAGAAAATCCACACAAACGCACTCCAGACCGTTACAGGGGCGACAAGTATGGAAATCTTAACTTGGTTGCTGCAGCAACTTATTTGATACAATAGGAAATACCTTGCCTTGCCTAGGTGATCCTCCTGCTGACCACCTAGGCGTTGTAGTTTTAGACCTGGTTTTCCGTTTGGAGCTTCCCGAATTCTGTGTCCATTCTTTCACAGTAGGAAGCCAACCCCTTGATGCGACGAGAAGTCCATTACGGTCACTAGCCGCAGTGACAGAAAAAGCCCCTACTTGATGGGCCTCCTCTGGGTTTACGTCGGAAAACAACGCGGTTTAGGGTATGTGGACATGGTGTGGACCACCGGTGGGGGGGGAACCCTTTTCTTGCAGTCTCTCCCTAAAAGTCTGTCCAGATGAACGGCCAGTGCCATGGCCTCATCTAAAAGTACCAGGGGTAGGGTAAGTCCACAATAAATCCTTCACCATGGTCAAGCTAACCTATCTAAACTGGCATCTGAGAGCTGCGTCGTTCCCCCAGACGGAACGCACCAGCGACGAAATTGGAGGCAAAATTCCTTCCACAGTCTTCTCACCTGCCTCAAGGTGGTCAGCTGGCCTCATCCACAGCTTCCCTATCTGGGTCTTAAAGGAGTACCCTAAAGCGGCAAGAACCTGTCCACAGAAAGGACAGTTCAGGTGAGTCATGCTGGTAACGAATGCCCATCCTGGGGGGGACCTGCAGTAAACACATAACAATTCCACACCTTTGTTCCTCATTCCTGAGGTAAATGGGCGGGATGCCTGAAATTACAGGCAAACCTTCTCTAAAAGCCACAAAGGCCCTCCTGTTACCTTCAAACCTGTCAGGCAACTGAGATAGGGGGTTCCACAGGAGGGGAAGGTATGCAGGGACCTATTGAATTGGGGTACTAGCCTCCTGTTGTTTTCCCTCAGCGCCAGATCATGGACTAGTGGGTTAGCCTGCATATGCTCTAACCAGAGCTGTCCATGGGGTCCATAGAGCAGTACCTGTTTCGGCTGTGATAATGTCACGTCAAGGAGGTGCAGTGAGCCCTTAAATGGAACCCAGCCCTTGTCCTGCATACTTGACGTGCTGACCTAGGCGGCAGACGGCAACTGGGCGTCAGTCCTGTTGCTGCTAAGTGATGGGGCCGTAAGAAGGAAGAATAGTCAGACAGTCGGGGTAAATATCAATAGCAACGCCAAAGGCACACAATCAGAACCTGAGGGATAAACGTTTAAACAAAGCCGGAGGTCAAAAGCCAAACAGAAGCGAAGCACAAAATACAGGTGACAAGCTGGTGGTCAGGAGAAAAGCCGTGGTTCAGGTACCCAGGATAATGAAAAACAACCAATACTGAACAGGAAACCGAGGTACCCGGGGAATTTTCACAGGCGAAAGCAGTCCCCTTTCAGGGATTTTAAAATGGGATTCCGGGAAACCCGCCCCTGCAGTGTTTTGGGGCGGCCCCCGGGCCCCTTTCCCTTTTGGCGGGGGGCACTCCCCCCTGTGGGGGGTGGCGGGGGGCTGTCACTCACGAGATTTTTCCAGCAGAAGTGTTTCAGGGAGGGGAAACGAAAATCAGTTTGTTGCACCCTTTTCCTCAGTTTTTTGGGGCAAGTTTAAAGCCCTGAACCTTTTCTTTCTATTTCACTCCCCGGGCCACTTTATTAGGTCACCATGCAAAGTTTGGGGGTTGGGACCCCCCTTTTGGGCCTTCAGAACTGCCTCAATTCTTCGTGGCAAAGATTCAAAAAAGGTGTTGAAAACGATGCTAAATTGGTCCCAAAGGGGGCCCCCCAAAAGAGTCCCAAAGAAAATTTTTCCCCCACACCAGGGGACACCCCACCCCCAGCCTAAAAACCGTTGATACAAGGAGGAGGGATCCATGCTTTCATGTTTTTTTGACCCCAAAAATTCTGCCCCTACCATCCAAATTTGTCGCAGCAGAAAATGGCCCTCATCAGACCAGGAACTTTTTTTTCCAAATCTTCAAAGGTCCAATTTCGTTGGTTTGGGGCCCAAATTGGGGCCTCATTTTCCTGTTCTTAGCTGAAAGGAGTGGCCCCCCGGTGTGGTCTTCTGCTGCTTTTACCCCATTTTCCCCTTAAAATTTTCCCCTTTTACTGTGCTTTTAAAGAGTTTGCTCTTTGCCAAACCTTGGTTGAAAAGGGTGGTTTATTTGATTCCCCCTGTTCCCTTTCTTTAGCTCAAAAACCAGTCGGGCCCTTTTTCCCCATTTGCCTTTTGAAATAAAAAAAGGCATTTCCCCCAAAGGCCCGCGCTCATGGATGTTTTTTCTTTTTGGGCCCTTTCCCTTGAAAACCCCTTTTAGAGATGGTTGTGCGGGGAAATTTAAAACCCCGGAGATCAGGGGTTTCTAAAATTTACTCAACCAGCCCTTCGGGGCACAAAAACCCTTTTTGCCATGTTAAAGGGACTAAAATCACCTTTTTCCCCAAAATGATGCTGGTTTAAAACTGCAGGGATTGTCTTGACATGTTACTGCCAAAAGCATGAGTTGCCCCCCATGTGATTGGCTGTTTAAGAAATTAAAGGTTAAAGAGCAGTTGGGCAGGTGTACCTAAAAAAGTCCCCCGTGAGTGTATGTTTGCAATTTTAGATTTTATGGTTAAACACATTATAAAGAAACAACGTTATTTTTTCTTCAAAACCCAATTCTTATCTATCCGGGGCTGTTTCTGGGCTAAATTGCATCGGGTTGGGTGAAGAAATTTCCCTCCCCCATTAACATGTTTGCTCGCTGCGACCCTTTTTTAATCCCCATTAACCAGGCCGAAAATACTTTAAAATACAAAGTTCTATGCAAAAAAGTACCAAATAATCCCATAAAATTTACCAAAAAAACACTACTAAAAAAACCTAACCCAGGGGCAAAATATTACATAATTGCAAAAAACCAAATACTGCCACACCAGCCATATATCCTCCCACAAGTGGTGAAAAATACCCCCCAAAAATGAAGACCATACTGTATATTACTAACATAGTGGCTGAGTAAAAACCCAAAAAAAACGTCACCCAAAAAGTGGCTGTAATACCCCCAATCATGAAAATACACCCAAAATTTAGTGACAAAAAAAAAAAAAATACCATTCCTGGTATAAAAACCCTTTTATTAAACCAAAATTACTGCCCATTCAGTGCCAAAAGTGGTAGTTCCGTTGTTCACAGGGGATTGCACACTATAAAATGTTCAGAAAAATTACGCCCCGGGAAATCACATAAACTCTTTGAAGGTTGTCTCTTTCTCTTTTTTTCCCCATCCAACCTAGACAGCCACAATTCTTCACTGTAAAATTTACCACACAAACATCTTAGACTCCGCACTTTCCCATCTCTTCACTACCAATTCCTCTATCTGTTCAAACTCTCCATCTATAGTGCCCCAAGTAATGACCCCCTTTTGCCTCTAACAGTAAAAGTGCCCACAAACAGCTATGTGACTTTCACCAAGTTTTAGTCTTGTTTTGTGAACAAATAAAGTAGAAAGTTAAATTTCTTAGGAAATTTCTTAGGAAATTTTCTAAACTTAGGAAGATTCATAGGTCCTCCAAACAATAGGTATCTTGGTCACCTAAGTAGATATGTAGTTATATAGGCCCCCCTAATGAGAGGGAAAATAGGTCTCTAGGTTGTAGTATATAGGCCCCCTGTGGGTAGGTAGGAATATAAGCCCCATAGCTAGATATATAGAGGCCCCTAGTAGGTAGATATGTATAATGGCCCCATATATGTAGATAGGCATATAACCCCTGTAGTGGTAGGTATATAGAACCCCAGTCAGTAGGTAGGCAGGTATAGAAACCTCCCCAGTAGATATGTATATAAGCCCCTAGTAGGTAGGTATATAGGCCACCTGTAGGTAGATATATGCCCCTTGTAGACAGGGCCCTATTTCCCACTAGGCACTCGTGGGCACGTGCCTAGGGCGGCGCCTGTTAGGGGGCAGGCACTGCAGCAGGAGTTTTTTTTTCAACTTTTTTTCTTCTTTCTATTTTCCTCCGGGCACCCCCACCCCTCTCCCCATTGGTCGGAGGGGGGTTGGTGTCGGGTGGTTGCCGCCACTAGTGACGTTTTCATTGGTCCGGCAAGCGGCCGGATTCCCTGTTTCTTTTTTTTTTTTTTTGCAGAGCGGGCAGTGGACAACGGGCGAGGTACGGGGACATACTGCTTCTCCATTCCGGCGCTCCATTGTAATGATAGAAAGGCAGCTCAGCAAGCTGCGCTGATTGCTGCCTGTTCCTCACAGTGGCGTTGGTGCACTGCTGGGGAAGGGAGAGGGGGCTTCGCTGCCCTCTCCTCCTCTCCTAACAGAAAGCCTGCCCGCCCACCTGAAGAGTGGAAGCTGCCGGCTGGGGGAGAGAGAGTGGGAGCAGCGCGGCCATCCCACTATCAGCAGATCCATCGGCGGCGCCGAAGGCAGAAAGACGAGGCCTCCACTCTGCAGGACAGGGTAAGTGAATCGGAGGGGAGGGAGGGGTGGAGAGAGGAGAGGGGGGCTGGAGGCAGGTGAACTGGGAACTGGGGAGTGAGGCAGTGAAATGTGACTGGGGGAGTGGAGGAGGTGAAACGGTATGGGAGTGGAGGCAGGTGATGTGAAACGTGAGTGGGGAGTGGTGGCAGGTGATGAAACGTGATTTGGGGGAAGTGGAAGGAGGTGAAACGTGAGTGGCTGAGTGGAGGCAGGTGAAACGGTGAGTGGGAGTGGAGGGCAGGTGAAAATGTGACTGGGGCAGTGGAGGCAGGTGATACGTGAGTGGGGAGTGGAGGCAGTGTGAAACGGTTGAGTGGGGAGTGGAGGAAGGGGGATAAAAGTGACTGGGGAGTGGAGGCAGGGGAAACGCGAACCTTGGGAATGGAGGCACGTGAAATGTAAATGGGGAGTGGGGGCAGGAAAAATGTGAGTGGGGGCGGGGGGGCTTGTGAAAGTAATGGGGATTGGAGGCAGGTGAAACGTGACGGGGGAGTGGAGGGCAGGTGAAACGTGCGGGGGAAATGGGGGGCGGTTTGGAAACGTGAATGGGGAGTGGGGGCCGGGGGAAAACGTGACGGGGGTTTGGAGGCGTTTTAAAAACTTTGACGGGGGAAATTTGGGAGGCAGGGGAAACGTGACGGGGGAGGGGAAAGGCAGGTGAAACGGGGACTGGGGATTTGGGGGCAGGGGGGAAACGGGGACTGGGAGGGGAAGGCGGGTTAAAATGGGAACGGGGGAGTGGAGGCAGGTGAAACGTGATGGGGAGTGGAGGCAGGTAAAACGTGACTGGGGGGGGAAGGCAGGGGGAAACGTAAATTTGGGGGGGTGGAGGAAGGTGAAACTTTGACTGGGGAGTGGGGGAGCTAAAACCCTGACTGGGAGTGGGCGGTGAAAGTGATGGGGATTTGGGGGAGGTAAAATTTGTGAGTGGGGGTGGGGGCAGGTGAAATTTTGAGTGGGGGGGGAGGAGTGTGAAATCGTGAGTGGGGGGGGGGGCGGGTTGAAACGTGAGTGGGGGCAGGTGAAAACGTGACTGGGGAGTGGAGGCAGGGAAACTGACTGGGGAGGGGAAGGGGGGCAGGGGGAAACTTTGAGGGGGGGTTGGAGGCGGTGAAACGTAAATGGGGAGGGGGGGGCGGGGGGAAAGCACGGGGGAAAAGGAGGCAGGGGGAAATGGAGTGGGGAGTTGGGCGGGTTTAAATTGAGGGGGGGCTGGGGGCTTGTGAAAAAAGAAGGGGGATGGAGGCAGGTGAAAGGGTGTTGGGGGGGAGGCAGGGGGAAACTGACTGGGGGAGTGGAGGCGGTTTGAAAGGGGAAACCTGGGGATTGGAGGCAGGTGAATCGGGGGGACTGGGGGTGGGAGGCAGGTGAATGTGACGGGGGAGTGGGGGGAGGGGGTGAAAGGGTGCTGGGAGTGGAGGCAGGTGAAAAAGGGTGGGGTGGGGAAGGGGAAAGGTGAAACATGGGGTGGGGTGGGGCGGGGTGAAACGTGGGGGGGGATTTGGAAAGGCAGGTGAAACTTGACTGGGGTGGGGGCAAAGGGGGGGGAAATGTGGTGGGGGCGGGAGGCAGGTAAAATTTGTGAGGGGGGGGTGGAGGCAGGTAAAATGTGGGGGGGGTGGGGGGGGTGAAACGGATTTGGGGGGGGTGAAACGTGATTTGGGGAGGGGGAAGGCGGGTGAATCTTTTGACTGGGGATTGGAGCGGGTAAAACTTTGACGGGGAAATGGGGGGAAAGGTTAAAATGTAAGTGGGGGGGGGGGGGCAGGTGAAATGTGAGGGGGGGGGGGAGGCAGGTGAAATGTGGTGGGGGCTGGGGGCAGGTAAAACTTTGACTGGGGAGGGGGAGGCAGGTAAAACGGGGGACGGGGGAATTTTGGACCCCGGGTTTAAAATGGGTAGGGGCTGGGGGCAGGTGAAATGTAAAGGGGGGAGGGGGGGGCAGGTAAAATGTGAGGGGGGGGGCGGGGGGCAGGGTTGAAACCCGGGGGGGGGGAGGGGAGGCAGGTAAACTAAACTGGGGAGGGAGGCAGGTTGAAACTTGACGGGGATTTGGAGGCAGGTAAAATTTGTAAAGGGGGGGCTGGGGGCAGGTAAATTGGAGGGGGGGGAGTGGGGGCGGTGAAATGGGGGGTGGGGGCGGGGGGCAGGTGGAAAGGGAAACTGGGGGAAGGGGGCCCGGTAAAACCCGTGATGGGGGGGAGTGGGGGGCAATTTGAAACGTGACTGGGGAGGGGAGGCAGGTGAAATTTACGGGGGGAGGGGGGAGGCAGGTAAAAAAGGGTGGGGGGGAGGGGAGGCGGGTAAAAACATGGGTGGGGGAGTGGAAAAGGCGGGTGAAACTGACTGGGGGGAGTTGGGGCCCGGGTGAAACGTGACTGGGGGAGGGGGAGGCGGTGAAATGTACGGGGGAAAGTGGGGGCCCAGGGAAACGTAAATGGGGAGTGGGGGGACATGTAAAACGGGGGTTTGGGGATGGGGGGCAGGTAAAACGGGGGTTTGGGGAGTGGGGGCGGGGGAAACTTTACTGGGGAGTGGGCGGTTTAATCGTGCTGGGGAGTGGGGGCGGGAAAAATTTGTGACTGGGGAAGTGGAGGGGGTTTAAAAAACGGGGGTTGGGGAGGGAGGCAGGTGAAACATGGGGTGGGAGAAAAAGGCGGGGAAAACGTGGGTGGGGAGTGGGGCCCGGTAAAACTTGACTGGGAGTGGAGGCGGGTGGAAATTTTGGGGGGGGCCCCGGGAAGGAAAGGGGGAAATTTTGAGGGGGTTTGGGGAGCGGGTTAAATGTGAGTGGGGGTTTGGGGGGGAAAAAGGGTAGGGGGGGCCAGGTGAACCCCTGACGGGGGGTGGAGGCAGGTAAAATTCGTGACTGGGATGGGGGGTGGAAGTAAAGGGGGGAGTGGAGGCGGGTAAAAATGTAAGGGGGGGCGGGGGGCAGGTGAAATGTGAGTGGGGGATGGAGGCAGGTGAAAGGGAGTGGGGGCGGGGGGCAGGGGGAAAAATTTGGACGGGGGAGGGGAAAGGCAGGTAAAAAGTTGGGGGGGGGGGGGAAGGAAAGGTGAAAGGGTTTTAGGGGGGCTGGGGAGGTGAAATTAAATTTGGGAGGGGGAGGGGGCGGAAATGTGATGGGGGCGGGGGGCGGGTTTTGAAACTTGCTGGGGAGGGGGAGGCAGGTGAACCGGGGATTTGGGGAGTGGAGGAAAGGTTGAAAATTTTACGGGGGAGGGGAGGAGGTGAAAATGTGAGTGGGGGTTGGGGGCAGGTGAAAATGTGAGGGGGGGGAAGGGGAAAGGCAGGTAAAAATTGGGGAGGGGGGGCTGGGGCAGGGGGAAACGGACGGGGGAGTGGAGGCAGGTTAAACTTGACTGGGGGAGTGGGCAGGTGAAAACGGACTGGGGGTGGAGGGGGTTTGAAATGTGACTGGGGGTGGAGGAAGGGGAAACGAGGGGGTGGGGGGATGGAGGCGGGTTTGAAACATGGGGGGGGAAGTGGAGGCAGGGGGAAAAACAGGGGACTGGGGAGTGGAGGCAGGTGAAAGGGGATGGGGAGTAGGGGGGCGGGGTAAAAATTGTGATTTGGGGAGTGGAGGCGGGTGTGAAACGGATGGGGAGTGGAGAAGGTAAAACGTGGGTTGGGGGTGGAGGAAAGGGTGAAACGTGGGTGGGGAGTGGGGGGCAGGTGAAACGTGGGGGGGGAAGTGGGGCGGGGTGAAAGGGGTAAAGTGGGGGGGGAGGCAGGTGAAAATTTGGTGGGGATGGGGGGCAGGTGAAATGTAGTAAAGGGGTTTGGGGGTTTTGGTGGGGGGGAGGGGGGAAGGAAAGGGAAAAAACATGTGAAAAGGTGCCAACTAAAAGGAAACTGTGTGTCCCCGCCCTTTAAAATGGGATTACGACTATATGGAGCTGTCCTTATAAATTGGGGGGGTACCCGACATATGGAGCTGCTTTTTTTTTATAATAGGTGGTATCGGGCTATATGGAGCTTTCAAACATAAAATTAGGGGGTTTGGGGAAAACTATAGGGAGCTGTGTGCCCAAGGGCCATTTTGGGAAGAAACAGACTATAGGGACCCGGCCTTTAAAAAATTAAGGGGATTTAACGACTAAAAATGGAGCGGGTTTTGTCATTTGCCCATTTAATGGGAAATTATAGACTATATGGACGGCCAAATCATTTTTAAATAGGAAGGTATCGGGGATATATGGACTGTGTGCCCCTGTCAAAAAAAGGGGAGGATCATTTTTAAAATTTGAGCTGTCTATCATTTAAAAAGGAGGTAAAAAGACTTTTAAGGGACTGTCTATTTTAAGGAAAGGTATCAGAAAAAAGGGGGAAAGCTGTCAATCATAGGAGGTATCAGACTATATGGAGCTTTCTATCTAGGGGGGTATAAAGACTAATGGAGCGTCTATCTTTTTTGGGAGGTATCAGCCCTATTTTGGACCCTTTTTTTCATTTAATGGGGGGGAAAATCAGACTATTTTGGTCTGTCATAAATAAAATTAGGAGGTATCATCTATATGGAGCTGTCTGTTCAGTGATTTTGTTGGGGTGCAGTACCCTTTTTAGGGCTCCCCCTGTATGCGTATATAGGTTTTTTTTTGGCGGGTGTCTAGGGGGGCACTTCTTAGTGCCGGTGGTAAAGGCAGAAAAGGTTATTTTAAAACACGGTTAAAATTGGGCGGGACTTAATTACGCCCCGCAATTACCCCTGGGAAATGGGGGCGGGGCCCGGGACGGGGGGAGGTTGAAGGGGGGGGCCCGAAACTTTCCCCCGGCCCATTAAACTTGAATTGCCAGGGGCGCGTATCCCGGGGTTTTAAATTTCCCTTGTAATTTTTTCCTCCCCCCCCGGGAGAGGGGGAAGTAATCCCATAGTTCTCTTTTAGAATTTGTGAATTACCGTAATGAATGGGCCGTTTTGGCCCCTATTGGCGCACTTGGGCACGTAATTACGGACCGAAATACGGCCCTTTTTAAAGCCGTGGAACATGGCCAACAGCCTTTGGCTGCTCTCACCAGCTCCCTTTTTGAGCGTTTTTTAATGTTGTTTTTTGTGCAGGTCGCAAACAATTGAGCTGTATATTGCTGCACAAAAATCGCTTTTAAAATCCCTTTTTTTGCACAGCAGCAATGTACAGTATTATCCCCGGGCCCCCCTTTCTGCACAAAACAACAAATTAAAAAACGCTAAAAAAAGAGCTGTGTAGAGCACCTTAGGCTTTGATCACCGGGCCCATCTCCCCTATAATTATCTTTTAAGGAACCTTCAACCAAATTTATGAGACCTGTCACTGTAAAGGCAGGGGCCCCAAGTTCTTCCCTGCCCCCCCCTTCTTCCTACCCCCGCCTTCATTTTTAAAAACATTCTGGGAAAATAAAAATTTGATTTGTTGCTTGGGGAAAAATGTCTCTCATAGTCATACTCGTTTTACAGACGAAAAAACGAAAAAATCTTAAAAATTAGAAAATAAAAAGTTGAAAGAAAGGAAATGGAGAGGGTCGGATTTAAAAAAAAAATAAAATGTTGGTGCATTTTCCCCTTTTAAGCTGCAGTGGGTTTTTTGGTTGAAGTATAATGGTTTAGGTGTAGGCACGTGTGGGGGCCCATCTCCATCTACCGTATGGGGAATGGTTCTCCAACATCTAGGAAGTTTTAAAGTGCAGCAAACCTTCAAATTTGCTTTCTTCTTGAGCCCCTTACATGGTAATAGTGGGGGTGGCTTTTTAAAGGGGGTTTTTGGCATGTAGAAAGGGGCGTGGGAGTCTAATTGGTTAAAAGGGGGGGTTTTGGGTTTTTTGCCTTGGGGGAGACGCTATAAAAAACGCCCCGTTGTGAAAGTATTATGCCCTTAGGTAGGTTATATGCACCCTGTAGGTAGATATAGTCTTTTATAGGAAGCAGCAAATTCATCCATTAACTGAGATTCGCCTTGGATGCTGTTATACACTGTCCTGAGAATGTTGATATGAAATAAAAGTCGTGGATTATTTACCTGCTGGAATCCCTTAATGGGTAATTTGTTTGTTTGGGGGTTTTACTGGGAGCCCTCCTTGCGGGTTTGATAACCGAAGTATTGCAACTCTGCACAAAGGTGAAGGATCCGAAATTAATCTTTGATTTTGGGTTGGCTACAACTAAAGGGTAAGCGGCAGTGTTTTACTTTGCTGGACATATCTGTTATAGGAAGGCAGATATAGCCCCCGTAGGTAAAATATCCTCCAGCTATGTCATTATAGCCCCCTGTAGGTAAATACCCCTGTAGGTAGATATGTTCCCAACTGAATGTAGTTATAGCCCCTGAAAGCAAGATAAAGCCCCTCTGCGGTAGATATAGCCCCATTGTAGCTAAATATAGTACCCCCCGAAGGTAGATATGGCCCCTTGTAGGTAAATATAGCCCCCGTAGGTAAATACGGTCACCTTCTAGGTAAATATAGCCCTCTGCTGAACATAGATGTTGCCCCCTGTAGTTAAGTATAGCCCGCTACACTATCTATCTATCTATCTATCTATCTATCTATCTATCTATCTATCTATCACAGATAAGGTGGATTTGTACATCAAGGGAAGTATTTATTTTGTAAATAGTAAATGCATTTTAAATACAGTCCTATCTATGTTCTTATGTGTAGATTACAGCTCCACTACATTAAGTAATTGTATGCAAATTTATATTTTATCACCTTATCTCACCTTTTATTACCTGTGGTTCAGGTAGCATGAAACAGCTGACATGTTCCCTTTAAGCTAGAAGTTACCAGTTGGGGTGCTTCCTTGTATTGTCCGACATTGTCTTGTCAGTGTGTGCTTTTTTGAAAACTGACCAATTCAGTAATACATTTGTAGCAGAAGTAACAGAGGAACAGCAGAGCACAGAGTTATAAAAGAGGATGCTCCAGAACTGTTATTTCACAAGTATTTACTAAAACAGACATATCAGGAGATGGCACTGGTACTCTTTAAACAATGGGTCTATTTCTGATGACACATTTCCAACAAGGTAATTTGGAGTCACTATTTTCCCTTACTCAATTATACACTTTTAATTAGCTACATTTAATTAGACTTATATTTGACAAAGCCATGTATAAAATTGCTATTTTTTTTTACAATAAATGTGAAAAGAAACTAAATTCTTACACATACGCAGCATAATAAAGTTGGAGCAGTATGAAAGATCTATTGTTTATTACAGATATAGAAATTTACTTTTTAAATAGACTTTTATTTGGAGTTTTATAGCCCATGGTGTAGACTTCTGACACAACTATACATGTACAGATCAACATGTGCATTTTCTCATGCATCCCCTTAAGCAGGAAACCCATCAAACAAGCCACTAAGCATGTGACTGGGGTTGGAGAGACATGTATGATTTATAGGGCACATCCAGTGAAAATATTGTGTAACTTTTAAGCTACACACCTCTACTTGAATAAAACAAAGCAATGATGTTCTGGATAAGGCGTCATATGAATTTAATTAAAATCATGTAGCTTAATCATATAAAACAATGTATGAGCTAAACACAGACCCATAGTTACTTACATAGTATCAAGCTATGCTGCAAAAACCTGCCATATTCAGTCTCATTCTTCTGCATAACACATGGGGAGATCAAATTCTTGCTTTACAACTTTTCTCTTTATTATTAAACTTCTCCATAAAGCCTCCATTAAACACATAATTATTTTTCGTCTTGTAAAAAATAGCCATGCACTTTCAACATTATGTTTATTAAATTTGTAACACTTCACATAAGTATTTTGTCTACTTTTTTGTATCTTACCCTCAAAAAATGTAAGGATAAAAACACTACAAAAAAAAACCAAACTAAAAATCCAAAAAACAAAAACCACCATGGAAGAAGGAACAAGCCAAAAAAAAAGACCTAAAACATGTAGTACATAAAATAATAAACTGTGGACTATAATGTTACATCTGTAACACAAAACAAATATTTTAAAATACTACAAAACAGTCCAAAATGCTGTTTGTGACACAAAGCCCAAATATAAATCTTGAGCGCCCCTTTTACCAAGTTGATCAAAATTTTGTTCAGCTATTTCTCAGTTATTGGTGTTTGTGGATCAGCTAGATCATAAACAAAATGATTGCCATTGTGCAAAGAAGATTAAATTCTAAAAATATTAAACTATTATATTATTAAAATATACAAAGCATTTTAAAATGCAAAGGAAATAATATAAGACAGACTAAGTGGGTTATGTGTTCTTTTCCTGCCATCAATCTCTTAGGTTTCTATGTATTAGCCTTTTATGTACCACGTGTGAAATAAGTATTGAACACAGCAGTTTTGTAAGTAAATATATTTCTAAAAGGTGCTATTGACATGAAATTCTTGCCAGATGTCAGTAACAACCCATTAAATCTATAAAGACAAAGAATTCAAACCATAGATGTCCATAAATTATGTGCAGTAATGAGAAATTACACAGGGAAAAAGAATTGAACACATGAAGAAAGAGAAGTGCAAAGAGCCATGGAAAGTTATGACACCAGTCAAAATCCATCAGTAATTACAAAGCAATCCTGCCACTTAGTGAAAAATAATAGCAGCTCGTTCAACTGAGGTCTCATTATTACTAAAGTGCCAGACAAGAGACATCTCATGATGGGTAAAACCAGTGAGCTGACTCAAGACCATTGCAACCTTATTGTTGCAAAACATACTGATGGCATTGGTTATAGAAGAATTTCTAAACTACTGAAGGCTGCAGTGAGCACTGTTAAGGTCATAATCCAGAAGTGGAAAGAACATAATTTCATCATAAACCGGCCACATCTAGGTGTTCCCTACAAGCAGGGGCGTTGCTAGGGTCCTAATACATCCGGGGCCCGGGCCCTGTCTTAAGTTTTGCTCAGTAGGGCGGGATTCACATGGCATTTTTCACGCCCCATGAACTGCGGCATGGATTTTTACAGAGAAAAAACTGTGGCCAGCACATCCCTCTGAATCTGTCACTGATATTTATTCTCCCCAGAACAGGTAATCATAGATCTCAGTGAGTGCAATAAATTACCATAATGTCGGCCCGTACGTCGGGGTGTATTGAAGCGCAATTACGCGCCGAAGTACGGAAAGACATTACACTGTGTGAACACACACAGCATATTTGTGGGGCATAACTGTGCTGTAATGTGCCCAAAGTGCGCCCCACAAATATGGTAAAATCATAACGGTGAGTACTATGGTTACCTGTTGTTTTCCCTGCACACAGAACCCACCCATAAAAATAAGTGACCTCCCGTTTCTAATAAAGGGACTGTCACTTCTCTCCTTCAGCGTACAATACCATCGTATTGTATGCCGGAGGAGGAGACATGGTAATTCATAGCTCTCTATGAGAGCTATGAATTACGCAATTGCGGCAGTGCGCATGTCAGGTGTATGAAAGTGCAAATACACCACAAAATGCATCCCGCAATTACGCCGTGTGAACGTACACTTTGTCTGGCTGCAGCAGCTAGAAATATATGCAACCCTGACAAAGGCATTATAAAAAAATGATATTAAAATACAATTCATCATCGGTTTGTAGTTAAAATGTAAAAAGGACAGAAACAGATTAAGTTTATGACACAAAATTGTTGAAGTGTTTTATACAATAGGGAAGATCTCCCTTAAGGAGACACCGAACGAACGGCTTGTAGGTTTTTTTTTTCCCTTTTTCGCCCTCTACTTACATCTGATACACAAGGCTTTAGGGAAAGGGTTGAGAAGCCCACAGCGCCCCTCTTTGGTTGTAACAAATCCCAATTTGTTCTGCCCCCACCGATCTTGAGAAAGCAAAAAGGTTTTTTTTAAACCAACCCAATATCTCTCTCTAAACAACGCTTTTCGGGATTTTTGTCCCTCTTCGTGCGATAGGAAGATACGGGCTGGCTGTGTGGGAGGCATGGGTACCCTCGGAAGGGAAGATCTCCCCCTAAGGAGAGCACCAAAAACGGTGTAGATTTTTTTTTTTCCTTTTTTTTCCCCCCCCTTTTTTACATTTTGCATATCAAAAGCATTAGGGGGAAGGGGGGCGGAGAACCCACAGCGCCCTCTGTTGGTTTTAACAAATCCTAAATTTTTGCTTCTGACCCACCGATCTTGAGAAAGCAAAAAGTTTTAGCCAAGCCGAACTCTATGCGACAAGTGTTTTGGATTTTTGTCCCTCATCGTGCAGACAAAAAATACTGGCTGGCTTTTGTGGGGGGCATCGGGTAGTCAAAAGGGGAAAATCTCCCTTTAAGGGAGCACCAAAGAAGGGGCTTGTAGGTTTTTGTTTTGCTTTTCGCCTAACTTAGCATCTCTACACAAGGGCATTAGGGGAAAGGGGCTGAGAACCCACCGCCTTTTTATGGGTTTTAAAAAATCCTAAAATTTTGCTTCTGACCCAAAGATCTTGAAAAGAAAAAAGGGTTTTAGCCAACCATATCTCTCATCGCAGACCGCGTTTCGGATTTTTGTCCCTCATCATGCAGAGCAGGAAAAACGGGTGGTGTGGGGGAGGCATGGGTAGCCAGGAAGGGAAATTTTCCCCTTAAGGGGGCACCGACAAGGGGTTTGTAGATTTTTGTTTTGCCTTTTTTCCCCCCAAACTTAGCACTGCATATCCAAGGTTTAATGGGAAAGGGGGCTGAGAAGCCCAAAACCCGCCTTCTTTTGGGTTGTAACCAAATCCCAATTTGCTTCTGCCCCAAACCGAGTCTTGAGTCTGTAGATGAAGATACGGGCTTGGAAAAAAAAACTTTTTTGCTTTCCCAAGACTCGGTGGGTCAGAACAAATTGAGGTTTTGTTTACAACCAACAGAGGGCGCGGGGGGCTTCTCAGCCCCTTTCCCATAATCCTTGTTTTATACACAAAACACACAATATACAGACATACCATTTACACACACACCTAGATTTATCCAAAATATATAAAACATATACAAACCAGTAACAACATATGCATCACCACACACAATATACAGTCACCCCATTTTATTAGGTACCCCAAGGTATAAGGGTGGACCCCTTTTGCCTTCAAACTGCCTCAATTCTTCGGGGCCCTAGATTCCACAAGGTGTTGAAATACGATGCTCAATTGGTACCAAGGGGCCCAAAGAGTGCCAGAAAATATTCCCCACACCATGACCCCAACCCACCACCAGCCTGAACCTTTTGATACAAGGCAGGATGGGATCCATGCTTTCATGTTGTTGACGCCAAATTCTGACCCTACCATCCGAATGTCGCAGCAGAAATCGAGACTCATCAGACCAGCAACGTTTTCCCAATCTTCTACTGTCCAATTTCGATGAGCTTGGGCAAATTGGAGCCTCAGTTTCCTGTTCTTAGCTGAAAGGAGTGGCATCCGGTGTGGTCTTCTGCTGCTGTAGCCCATCTGCCTAAAAAGTTCGCCGTACTGTCGTTCAGAGATGCTCCTTCTGCCTACCTTGGTTGTAACGGGTGGCTATTTGAGTCACTGTTTGCCTTTCTATCAGCTCGAACCAGTCTGCCCATTCTCCTTTGACCTCTGGAAAATCAACAAGGCAATTTCCGCCCACAGGACTGCCGCTCACTGGATGTTTTTTTTTTTTCGGACCATTTTTTGTAAACCCCAGAATGGTTTGCGTAAAACCCCCGGGAGATCAGCATTTTCGAAAATCTCAAAAAAGCCCTTCTGGCACCAAAAAAAACCTCCCACGTTCAAAGGCACTCAAATCCCTTTCTTCCCCCCAATATGCTGGTTTGAACTGCGGAGATTGTTTTGCCCATTCTACTCCCTAAAGACTGAGTTGCCGCCATGTGTTGGCTAATTTAAAAAAAAATTTAAGGCAGTTGGACGGGGTTTACCTAATAAAGGGGCCCGGGTTGATGTATATATATATATATAAATATATATACAAAACCCACACATATATATAAATTATATATAAACCCATGCATCACATATATAAACAAAACTAATAACATATACATACATACAGAATACACACATACATCCACACAATTATTATAAAAATATATTGTTTTTATATATATACCAAACAACACACATACAGCATACACATATGTAACACACAAACTTACACAATATCACACAAACAATATGCATCCCCAAACAACACAAAAAGTGTATACAACATGAAAAACATTCAGCAAAATTAAAATTTTCAATAAGATTATGTTTTTTCCCCTTATGGTCTCTAAGTGGGGAAACCATCACTTGAGCTCCCGGGAAACCTGTGGATGATGATGAAGAGGTTCGTTGGTTTTGGCCCAAACGATTTTTGCATAATCCAGGACCGGGAAAAGCACAGCAGGGGGCGGAGCTCCCCTCCTCTACCTGCCGCCGGGCCTCTGTGCCGCGCGGCTGCAGCACGGAAGTCCTACATCAGGGCTTCGGAGAGTGACAGGCGCCCCCTCCTCCCTCCTAAGCGCCCGGCAGCTGGTGCAGTCGCTCTCCCTCCCCCTCCTGCACTGAAGAACGGCTCTGAGCTGTGTGTCTAGAAGACGCACACACAGCTCAGGAGATCGTCGGAGCTGCAGGCACATAGCAGCTGCCTACAACCGGACGTGCTGAGATTCGGGGCACACATGCAGGATTGTCCGGGGCTTGTGCCCCGAATAAACCTGCCTAGCGACGCCCCTGCCTACAAGATTTCAGAGAGTGAAAAGAATTATCAGAAGGGTTGTCCAAAAGCCAAGGACCCCCTCTGGAGAGCTACAGAAAGACCTGTAATCAGCAGGTACAATTGTTTCAAAGAAAACAATAAGTAATTCAATCAACCTCCATGGCCAGTATGCACACTCACAATGCAAGACTCAATTGCTGTACAAAAAGCATGTTCAAGAGCGTTTAAAGTTTGCTCAAAATTATTCAGACAAGCCTGTGAAATACTGGGAGAATATAGTCCGGTCAGATGAGCCCAAAATTAAATTCTTTGGATGCCATAATACACACCATGTATGGAGGCCAAAGGGCACTGCATACCTCTCCCCCCCCAAACTCCAGACCAACAGTGAAGTGGGGAGGGGGGAACATCATGGTGTGGGACTGTTTTTCTGCATACGGCACTGGCAAACTTCATATAATTGGAAGGATGAATGGACAAATGTACCAAGATGTGAAGAGTGTTTGGGTGGAAGAATGGGCCAAAATCCCACCTGAGCAATGAATGTGACTAGTTTCTCCATACAGGAGACGTCTTGAAGCCCTTATCACCAACAAAGGGTTTTCTACGAAATATTAAATACATTCAGTAAATGTGTTTAATACGTTTTGCCCTGTGTCATTTCTCATTATTACACATAATTGATGGTAGCATTATTTGCAAAGCTACAATGTGTGAGACTCCCCTTAGGGTACATTATTATAGAGCAGGTCTACTGCTGGTTATCTACCGTGGACCTGTGGAATAAAATCTGTACTTATAGATGCAGATTTTTTTTAATTTATTTATCATGAATTTTACTGTGTAAAGATCCCCACCAATTGGTAAAGGTTTTATTCTGTGACTCCACTGCAGAGAACCTGGAGCAGACCACATCTATATGAATATATTCATACAACAATCATTTAATAAATGTTATAGTCAAAGAATCTGTAGCTTTTTATATAAGCAGTATGCAATTTCTCTGCTCCCACTTTCATATTGCCTTTGCTTCAATCTATCAAATACTGTAGCTTGCAATGTCACTTCAAACTACCCTTTTTCCTCCTCTTATCGTCAATTTGTAGGTTCTGAGTTACTTAGTCTCAGAATTACTGGAATAAGATTCAGCGTAGTATTAATAATCTCGTTCTTTATTATCTTTGATAAAGACTTCCTTTACAAAGGTAAAATAAATCAATGCATGAATGAAGGACTGAGTCTGTTTTTAACCATAAGTTAGAAAGTTTACATTTTTCAGGTTGCCCTTTTCATAAGAAACATTTTCCATAAACTGTGAAAATGTAAAAGGTGTTTTACCTACCAGAGAAGCCCCATTAGTGTATATTGCTGAAAGCTGCAGGTCTGCACACTCCTACTCAGTCTATTTATGTGTCCTTAATGAATACTGGTTTTCTACATTAGTCACCAAGTATATATATCCTGCATGTAGGATGGAGCTGCTGCTATGCTGCCATACAAGACTGCAAATACATGTTGCTTTATTGTGCAATATACAGTAGGAAATGCTTATTTGTCTGACTGTGAAGCAAAGGAGTACAAAGAACAATAGCAGCAATTGTACAGAATTCATTAAATATTACTAAAAGAAGAGCTTTAATGAAACCAGTTCACAAGCAAATACAATAAAGTCATAGTTAAAAAAAAAAAAAAAAAAAAAAAAAAAAAAAAATATATATATATATATATATTATTTATATTTATTTCCTGATTATATTTTTCCTGCTTATAACATATCACCTTCAAGCATTAGCTGTTCAGTTGTAACATAACATATCCTACCCATCAGCAGGTGTTTATGCTATTATACGTTATTACTGCTGACCCCTAACACAATTCTAACAGTAAAACAGACACAAACAGTTAGGAGATGCACACCCAACATACACTCACCGGCCACTTTATTAGGTACACCTGTCCAACTGCTCGTTAACACTTAATTTCTAATCAGCCAATCACATGGCGGGAACTCAGTGCATTTTTGCATGTAGACATGGTCAAGACAATCTCCTGGAGTTCACTCCGTGCATCAGCATGGGGAAGAAAGGTGATTTGAGTGCCTTTAAACGTGGCTTGGTTGTTGGAGCCAGAAGGGCTGGTCTGAGTATTTCAGAAACTGCTGATCTCCTGGGATTTTCACTCACAACCATCTCTAGGGTTTACAGAGAATGGTCTGAAAAAGAAAAAACATCCAGAGCGGCAGTCCTGTGGGCGGAAAATGCCTTGTTGATGCCTAGGTCAAAGGAGAATGGGGAGACTGGTTTGAGCTGATGAAAGGCAACAGTGACTCAAATAGCCACCCGTTACAAACCAAGGTAGGCAGAAGAGCATCCTTTAACCACAGTACGCGAACTTTGAGGCAGATGGGGTTTCAGCAAGCAGAGACCACACCGGTGCCACTCCTTTCAGCTAAGAACAGGAAACTGAGGCTCCAATTTTTCCCAAAGCTCATCGAAATTGGACAGTAGAAGATTGGGAAAAAAAGTTGCCTGGTCTGATGAGTCTCAGATTTCTGCTGCGACATTCGGATGGTAGGGTCAGAATTTGCATCAAACAACATGGGAAAACATGGATCCAAACCTGCCTTGTATCAACGGTTCAGGCTGGTGGTGGTGGGGTCAGTGGTGGGGAAATTTTTTTGGCACTCTTTGGGCCCCTTGGTACCAATTGAGCATCGTTGCAACCCCCTTGTGGAATCTATGCCACGAAGAATTGAGGCAGTTCTGAAGGCAAAAGGGGGTCCAACCCGTTACTAGCATGGTGTACCTAATAAAGTGGCCGGTGAGTGTATAATGCAATAGAAAAATAATTGTTTTATTTAAGCACCAGATAAGACAATTAAAAGCATGCCAAGGACAGATGCTGAATGTAAATGGAGGTGTTGTCCAAGACACACCAAAATATTGCACTAAGCTGTTCCATAAAGAATACAGAAGAAGGCGCCAATAAGAAAATTAATAAGAAAAATATACAAAGTACATCACTGATCTAATATAAGCTTATATACATATACATATATATATATACACTAGGATTACTATGCCTTTAAACAATTTGGGACAGCCCATATGATGATGTCATGTCTTTGGAAGCTTCTGATAGGTTTATTGGCAACATCTTAGTTAATTAGAGACACACCAGAAACACACTGCTTCTGTGTGTAACATCATGGGAAACACCACACTGCAATCAAAATGTACTTCATTGGGTTTAAGCAGAAATCACAGCAAAATTATATCCCAATTAAGATATACCTTTTAATAGATATGCATTAAAATCCCATTAAATACCCCACACAAACAAAAACAGAAAATAAACACCTAGAACAGGTAAAGATACCCGAGGGTAAAGCGGCATATAGGATATTGCAAATAGCTCACGATGAATGTATACTATTGAGGATAGTCATTCAATAGAAAAAATGCCACAAAGTCCCTTTAAAGTGACTAATGAAGTGGCAACATCACCCCGAAAAGGGCGGCTCCACAATATACGCCCTCAGATATGCCCTATCCCAGATTTAAGATAAAACATTAAACCACATCACAATACAACAGAACCAACGCGTTTCCCCCTTTCTATTGTTTAGGGTTCCTCAGGGGACAAAAAGTGATGCAGAAACATTCAAAACTTTTTGTTTGTGTGGGGTATTTAATGGGATTTTAATGCATATCTATTAAAAGGTATATCTTAATTGAGATATAAATTTTGCTGTGATTTCTAACATCATGGGAAAGTCTAAAGAAATCAGCCAAGATATCAGGAAGAGAGTTGTGGACTTGCACAAGTCTGGTTAATCCTTGGGTACAATTGACAGATACCTGAAGGTGACTTGTTCATCTGTACAAACATAGGCAAACACAAACAAGATGGGAATGTCCAGCCATCATACCGCTCAGGAAGGAGACGGGTTCTGTGTTTTAGAGATAAATGTGCTTTGGTCCGACAGGTGCATATCGACCCAAGAACAAAAGTAAAAGACCTTGTGAAGATGCTGGCGAAGCTGGTAAGATTGTATCATTAACCACAGTGAAACGAGTACCGTATCAACATGGGCTGAAAGGCAACTCTGCCAGGAAGAAGCCATTACTACAAAATAAACATATAAAAGCCAGAGTAATGTTTGCAAATGCACACAGGAACAAAGACCTACATTATTGGAAACATGTCCTGTGGTCAGACGAAACTAAAATTTAACTCTTTGTCCATAAAGACCATCATTATGTTTGGAGGAAAAGGGAAAAGTTGGAAGTCAAAGAACACCATCCCAACTGTGAAACACGCGGGTGGCAGCATCATGTTGTGGGGTTGTTTTGCTGCAGGAGGGACTTGTACACTTCACAAAATAGCTGGCAACATGAAGAAAGAAAATTATTTGGCAATACTGGAGCAACATCTCAAGACATCAGCCAGGAAGTTAAAGCTTGGGCGTATATTGGTCTTTTAAATGGACAATGACCCGACGCATACTGCAAAACTGGTTACAAAGTGGCTTAAGGATAACCAAGTCAATGTTTTGGAGTGGCCATCACAAAGCCCTGATCTCAATCCTATTGGAAATGTATGTGCGAAGCTGAAAGGCAGGTGCGAGCAAGGCAACCTACAAACATGGCTCAGTTATAACAGTTCTGTCAGGAGCAATGGGCCAAAATTCCTACCAACTATTGTGAGAAGCTTGTGGAAGGATATCCAAAATATTCGACCCAAGTCATACAGTTTAAGGGCAATGCTACCAAATGCTAACAAAATGTATGTAAACTCTTGACTTTGCAGAAAGTAATAAAAATGCCTTAAAAAAATCACTCTCTCTCTCATTATTCTGGCATTTGGCAAATATAAATAATTTTGGTTCCTAATTGACTGAAAACGGGGAAGGTTTGTTCTGATTTCATGTCAGTGAGAAAAACATGCATATGTGTCTTTTTATACAGTGTATGTAGACTTCTGGGTTCAATAGTATATAACAATATATGGGACATGGGTTTCTCTATTTGACTTAAATTATTGATATCAACTATCTTTTCAGTGATATTCAAATTTTTCTGAGATGCACTAGTATATATATAATTAATATATTAATATTATATTATATATATATATTTATATATGTATATATATAAATTTTATATATTTTAAAATATATATATATTATTTTTTTTATTTTTTTAATTAAAAAAATATAACATTTTTAAAATGTAAGAAAATACCATATTTTCAAAATAATGTTATGGGGAACCAGCCCCATCAAAATAAAATATTTTCAGTACAGAATCAGAGATCATTATAGTGCCAATCTAAGACTCTGATGGAAATGAGCTTGGGGCATGTTCCCTAATCCCCATACTTACCCCTGTCCACCACTGATAGCACAAATAATGGGCACTTAGGTAATAGAATGGTGGACTATGCAGTGTAAGAAGATGTCCTGGTCTGATAAATCATTTTTTCTTTTACATATGGATGGCCAGATGAATGTGCATCACTTACCTGAAGAGGAAATGGCACCAGGATGCACTATGAGATCTGAGATGCTCTGGGCAAAATTCTACTACCTAAATATTGCAGCCGACCAAGCACATCACTTCATGTCATTGGTATCCCCTAATGGCAGTGGTAACGTAGAAACATAGCAGATAATGTTCAAAAAAGACCCAGGTACATATATTCCAACCTATAACCTTAAAGTGTTAGTGTTATAAGCAATGCAGTCTGAGTACTAAGCCTACATATCAAGTCTCAGGAATGTCTTTCGATTTCTCCAACGCAACATGCTCCACTTCCGATTTCTATCTGTATCACATTTATGGCAGAATAGGCAGCGCGCTGGCTTTTATAAAGTAAGTAGGGCTACTGTTGGGAAATCAGATATAGTAATTATAGATAGTCCAAACGGGAAGTATTTTGGCCCTTTTTTTAAAGGGTAGTAACAAAAAATAATTTTTTGGTTTTTTGATCAGCTCGGGCCTCGCTTTATTGCGGGGGGGAAATTTTAGGGGGGAAAAAAATAGTGCTGCAAGCTACATTATTTTTTTCCCGGTCTAAAAAATGGACCCCCATGGACCCCAAACCAAAATAATCAATAGGGTCCCCTCGGGCGACGGGGGTTGTTTTTTTAAAATTTTTGGGGCCCCTTTTTGGGGGAATTTGGGGCCCCTTCTGTTTTTTCATGCCCATCCCGGGCAGACCCCAATTTGTTGTTTTGGGTGGGGGCTCCAAAAGAAAAAAGGATGGTAACCCCCAAATTTTAAAATTTAAAATTTTTTTTTCCCCTTTTTTTAAATTCATTGTCCCATTTTGATACTTAATAAACTATTAACACTCATCCCCCAGAACTGAAAAATTTTAACACCAGTGCTTTGGGGCTTGGGAGGGTTTAACTTAGCACAGTGTTCCTCAATTTGCTTTTTTTTCCCGAGGCTCACCAACAGGTCATATTTTTAGGATGCACTGATAATAGTTGTATCACCTAAGACAATCTTGAAAACATAACATGTTGATGGGTCTTGACTAGAATTAAGGAATATTGCTTTAGGACAAGTACTGCAATTTTCACAGAAATATTCTCCCCAGAAGCAATGCTTCCCGGGGAGAATATCTCCATACACACATTTTTTTTGAAACATACCACAAAAAGGAAATAAACAAAAAAAGGTCCCATGAATAAAAAAGCCCCCTTTTTGCAAAAAAAAATTTTACTATTTAATTTTTTTCCCCAAAAATTTTAACCCAAAACTTTAACAAATCTCCAATAGTGTACTCACAAAAAGGGCTTTTCACATTTTGATAACACAAAATTTAATATTTGATTCCCCAAAGCAATAACGTGCTACATAGCAGTAGATTATTTTTTAGGCTTTTTTTTCCCCTTGCTCCCAATGGTAAACTTTTAATTTTAATATCTCTGCGGGCCCCCCAAAATGAAGAAAAAATTTATAAAAAATTTTTGTGGTGGTCAAAAGATGGGGGGAAAAAAGGGCCAGGACTACGAGAAGGCAGAGGTAGGGGGACTCCCCCAGGGTTCTGACCTCCCTGTCATGTGGGGGGGGGAAATTTAATATATGGAGTGGGCTAGAAGCTAAAGCCCGCTCCAGGGGCACAAATGCTTTAGAAATTTTTTAACTCCCCCCTACCCACGTGACCTATCTTGTTGGGGTGGTCATTCACCAAGCGTTTGGGGGGGGGATTTTTGTGGGGCTCCCTTGGGGGGGAAGCGAAAAAAGTGAGCGGCAGTGGGGAAGGTTTGTTCCCCCCAAGGTCTCCCCACCATCCCCGGGCGTTCCTCTGAAAACATCATTTAAAAAATCCCCTGGACCAAATGAGTGGCCCCAGTGAAACCTACTGGGAAAGGGAGAGGTCCACGTTGCTCTGCCCCCTACCCAGCAGGACACGGGGGACTTTTACTGACAACGGGCCCTGTTTCTTTGGGCCATTTAAACCCCATTTTTCCCAAAGGGGCCGGGGAAAAGGAAAGGAAAAGAGTTGAGGGGGGAAAGGAAGTTTTTTTTGGGTGGAGTTGGGGTTTTTTGGGGGGGGAAAAAGGGTAAGGGGGAATTTTTTCAGGGTGACAAAAGGGGGGTTTGGATGGGTTTTGGGGGAAAAGGTGGGGGTTTTTTTTCCCCCCAAACCCGCCCCCAAATGCCTTGGGAAAAGGTCCTGGGGGACCCGGGGCCCTTTTCCCCCTTTTTTTTTTTTATGTTTTTTTTCCCCTTTCGGGAATTTGCAGTAAAACATATTTGCCAATTTCCCATAACTAGGAGAAACTAGTGTCAGCTGCTTTTTATATTACTAGTAGTAGGTACATCACAGGCACCCAGCTTTCTTGGGTGCCTGCTATGAAGGATGACCCCCCCTTTTCCCCCCAGGTGCTGGAAAACCTTTTCACATCGGGGACACTTGGGGGGGGACTTTCCCTTTTCCAACCCAGCAGGCATGATGGGAAAAGGGAGGTTACTTTTGGAAAAAGATGGGGCGTCACCCAGCTTTCCTGAGTGCGGGATAGGCTATCCAAACCTATTATATGTAAGTATAGTATTTCTGTTTTCACAGATTTCCTTTTTGGATTATAACAGATGTTTGTGCCATTAAGGTGTAGCTTATACTTCCTCTCCCACCTCTATCACCCAATAACTCTACACCTTCACCTATCACCCCATACAAAGTTTATACAGAGGTGGGGAACAGGTAGAGAGATGTGCTGAGAAATTAAAGATATTTGTGTGGTAAATCCTGCATGGATGTGTCTATAAATCGTGGCCGGGAGAAGCCATCATGCTGGTCTGGGACAGTTGAAGAAGAAAAGGGAAGTGAACGACTCCAGTCATAGAAGACATTAACTGTGAGCTTGTGGCTGCAACTGCTCTGTATTCATTTATATGTCTGAAGAGCCTGTTTAAATCTGTTATCTACCCATTTATGGTGTCTGTAAGGGGTAGTATTAGTATAATGGTTTATATTCAGGAACAGTATGGCTGCATTATTCAGTCACTATGTGGTGGTGATATATGGTAATGCTGTTGTGGTATTATTTGGTCTATGTATAGCAATATCATTGCTAATATTGGTCTTTTTATACTGGTTTCTATAGTAACAGTATGCTGAAAATATTTGTTGCTTGTGTAGTGATATTATGTGGTAACTGTATGACTATTATTTAGATCCATCGAAATTGTCTTTATAGCTATTTGTTTGTATTTTTGTATATGCAATATATTGTTTTATATAAATGAATCCCAATAGACCCTAGTAATATCACTGTTGTGTTGGCACACTTTTTTCCCATTTCACTTAGCTGGGAGGGGTACAGGCAGCATGTTTCAAGTTAGGGCCAGGAATTTGATTTTTTGTAGGGGGTGAAGGAAAGCCATTAGCTTTACTTGCCTAATACACCAAAAAGCTGTGTTCTGAGTTCTGACCCTGGGTGAAAGGGCTATTAGAAATCTTGCTTTGGATCTAAGGTGGCAAGGCTATGTCTACACAGCATTGGATTCTTGCCGGATTATTAGCAGATTCAGTAATTAGAATCCGCCGAAAATCCGACTGTACCCAGTGTGAGATTTCTACTGAAGCCGTCGGCCGTCCGGCGGAAGATACAACATGTTCTATCTTCCGCCGGATACCCGTCAAATTCCATTGCAGCCCATGTACTGGGCCGCTTGGAAATCCACATACCTGCACTAAAAGCTGTGGTACAACAATGTTACAATACTATTGGCAGGCTCGGACTGGGCCGCCGGGGGATCGGTGAATCCCCCGGTGGGCCCCGAGCTGCTGTGGGCCCCCGGAAAGTGCCGCCGCTCCCCAGGTTCCGGCCATCGCATCCAGTCCCTGAATGCCCGGGACCTGCGTCCCGAGCGCTCAGAGACCGGGCCCGGGAGTCGAGGACTAATGTTCCCAATTCCTGGGTCTGCGTGATGTCAGCGGAGCAGAGCGCCGCTAGCGCTCCGCTCCGCTGATCGCCCTGGCAGGCTTAAGGCGCTAGGCCTTAAACCTGCCAGGCGCCGGCCCCTACTGGTGACGTTAGGCGCGTGGTGACGTCACATGACCGTGCCGCCTATGCAGGGCGGCAGTAGCCGGCGTGGAGCGGCAGGAGCGGGAGCAAGGTAAGTGGCTGTCTGTTTGGTTTTTTGTTTTTTTTTACCTACCTAATGGGGCCTTGGCTACCTAATGTGGGCCTGACTACCTAATGGGGCCCTGGCTACCTAATGTGGGCCTGACTACCAAAAGGGGCCGTGGCTACCTAATGTGGGCCTGACTACCTAATGGGGCCCTGACTACCTAATGGGGCCCTGGCTACCTAAAGGGGAGCCTTGACTACCAAAGGGGGCCCTGACTACCTAATGGGGCCCTGGCTACCTAAAGGGGGTCCGTGGCTACCTAAAGGCGGGCACTGACTGTCTAAAGGGGGGCCCTGACTGTCTAAAGGGGGCCCTGACTGTCTACAGGGGGCTCTGACTACCTAAATACTAACGGGGGCCCAGACTACCTACAAACTAAAGGGGGCCCTGACTGTCTAAGGGGGCCCTGACTGTCTAAATGGGGCCCTGACTGTCTAAAGGGGGCCCTGACTACCTACAAACTAAGGGAGGCCCTGAATACCTACAAACTAAAGGGGACCCTGACTACCTGCACACTAGCTAAAAGGGGCCCTGACTTCCTGCACACTAGCTAAAGGGGGCCCTGACTTCCTGCACACTACCTAAGGGAGACCCCTAACTGCATGTATACTACCTAAGGGAGACCCCTAACTGCCTGTAAACTACCTAAGGGAGGCCTTAACTGCCTGTATACTACCTAAAAGAGGCCCTAATTGCCTGTATACTACTTCAAGGGGAAACCCTAACTGCCTGTATAAATACCTAAAAGGGTGTCCCTAACTGCTTGCAGCCTATTATAAAGGGGACCCTAACTGACTACAGCTTACCTAAACTGGGGGAAACCACCTACCTACAGCCTAACAAACTGGGACTCACCAAAACCTACTTACAGCCTACCTAACTGGGGTCCACCAACCTAACTGTAGCCTATCAACTTGCCTAACTGGGGCCTGGTTATCTAACTGGGGGCTATTTACCTACCCACCCGTGGCTATGTACCCACCAACCTACCTGTAAATTCAAAACAAAAGTTTTACCGGCTCGCTGAATCCTAGACGCACGGACTTGCAGGACCGCAAAAATTCATATAAAGAAAGAAATGGTAGGATGTCCAGCGTCTTCAAATGCCATATTCTTTTATTAATAGTCCACGACAGCAACACAACGATGAGACACACTAAAAACACGCCAACGCGTTTCAGGCCATTACGGGCCCTTCCTCAAATGCCATGAGGAAGGGCCCGTAATGGCCTGAAACGCGTTGGCGTGTTTTTAGTGTGTCTCATCGTTGTGTTGCTGTCGTGAACTATTAATAAAAGAATATGGCATTTGAAGACGCTGGACATCCTACCATTTCTTTCACCAACCTACCTGGGGCTGGCCTACCAACTAATCCAGCAGGGGTCTACCTACCTAAATAGGGCCTATCTAGTTACCTGGGGCCTTTCCCATTTGCCTACGTACCTGGTAATATACAGTAATTGAGAGGGCAGCAGCCCATAGCTGTAGCATAATCTCCAGGGGGTTAGTCCTCTCCCCACCCTCCCACCCCTTAGGATAATAGGCCTCTAAGTTATGGCTTGTACCTGTTCTTCCACCCCTGGGAAGTTTGTACAGAGGTGGGAATAGGTAAAGAGGTGCTGGAAAAGTGAGGATTCTATGATATTTGTGTGTAAATTCTGCAGGGATGAGTTGTGGCTGGGACAAGTCATCATGGCGGTGTGGAACGGATGCAGAAGAAAAGGGAATAAGAATGACTCATGAGAGAAGAGAACGACTCATCAGATATGACATCTCATTCATACTAATACTATGTGCCGCTGCTGCTGCCACCATGCTCCCATAAACAACAATCCTCAGACAAGTTCACCATAAATATTAGTATAGTATTAGTATGCATGCAGGAGAGTGGAAGGTGGAGTGGGTTTTGTGGATTCTCTGATGGCTGAACTTAGACCACATGGGACCGGACCTCTAACGCCTGATGAAGCCAGTTTAGCTGGTGAAACATGTTGGGGAGGTCAGGCATGACATTTTAAATTGTGATTTCTCACCTCTGTCTACAAGTGTCACCCGCTGCAGAGGGTATCACAAGGAAACCTTATATAGTTTATGTCCATTAGATTAGGGATGACTGCCCAAGTAAGATGCTTGGGATCCCTTACTGGAGTTAGTAAATTACTGTATATATAAGGCTTTCTTGTTATTAGGTAGTGCTCCACCAGACTTGATATTAGAAAAGGAGCTATTCTTTCAGAAGTAGAAAGGGATAAGTTGAGAGGTTAGAAATCAGGTTTTTAAATAGTGCGTATAGAGGTTAAGTGTTATACATAATAAAAGTTACATTTTAGTGTTTTATAGATTGAGAACTGATAGAGTTTAAGTTTGCCTATGGCAAAATAGTAAATATAGTGACCAATAGTCACTCTCTGTTCTCTTGCGAGATTCCCAATTTTTTTGGGAGACTATTTGACCTCTATGTGGTCTCCATATGGTGGTGTTGTAGGTTTTATCGGCGCTGGTATAGTGGCAGCGTACGTGTGTCCCTGATTGTAAGAGTGAGGGAACACCTGACCCTATGATAGGAGTTAGACTTTTACTTTCTTGCTGGTGTTTATTTTAGAAGGTGGTGAAATGCGTGACCTAGAGAAACGTGGAGGGTGATATTGTATGTGGGTGGAGGGGGATATTGTATGTGGGTGGAGGGGGATATGGATGGAGCTACTTAGCCCTGTGTCTATGATGTGTGAGACAGACAGATATGTGACTCACTTGCTATTGTACTACACAATACAGTTCTGTTTCGCACACTGTATTATGTGGTAAAATGGGCGCGTTTATGTCCGAGAGGCCGGTAATATTTTCATGTACAGTAGGGTGGGCCCCCGAAGATCAACTCCCGGGGGGCCGCAGACCCCCCCGCCCGACACTAAATTTTTTGGATTTTGAATGGCTTTTTAAAACATTTGCTGTTTTGGACTGGGCCCAAATATGGTTAATTAAAAAAAACTTTTTTTTTGGAAAACCCGGGGGGTGATTTTTGTGGGCCACTAGGCAAATTTTTAAAATTTCAGGTTTTTATAAGAAAAGATTTTTTTAAGTGTGAAAATTTGGTCTCACCCGTTCCTCGCCATTTTTCCCAATGGGGGAAAAAATTATGTAAAAACGTAATTTTATTGCATATTTAGGGGAAAATTTTAAAAAGCGTCGTCTAGAGCGGTATTTGGGTTTGTGAAGCAATTGCCATATGGGGGGAAATAGTCCTGGGAAAATTCCAGTAGAAATTGTTCATATGCCACAAACGGGCATAGCGTCCCCTTTCCTGGAGTGGCTATGGAACGGGGGGGAACTGAAGCAGGCTTTCGCGTTTGGGGGGACTCCCCCCCCTTTTGTCAAGGCCGTAATGTTTCGTTGGCGTTACCTTTATTTTAAACTGTGAAAACAACCAAGAAAACAAAGTATTTTAAAAAAAAAATTACAGAAACACTTTGAAGCTGAGGTTTTTCATTAAAAACCTGGGGGGTGATTGTATTCATTCTGGATAAAACCTGGCCTCCGTTGTAGGGGACAAATTTTCAAGGGAAACCCCTAACTACTTTTACCTCCTGCGAATGCCCCAAACTTTAAATCTGTGCCCATATGATTTAAAATGGAGGAAGTGTCTAGCTAAAATTGCTTTCTCCATACCTTTTCTTTTTAGCTGTTTTTTTCTTTAAAAATTTTTTTGGGGTTGGCTAGTCGGGTTTTTTTGTTTGTGTTCGTTAAGTTTGTTTTGAAAATTGTTGTCTGCCCCAATATCCTTGCCCCCCATGGGCATTTTTTTTAAGAAAATTGATGTTTGTTTTTGTATCGCAGGGGTATGAAAATCTTAAAAGTATTTTTTTATCAAAAATGGGGTTGGGTTTTTGGGCATAGGCCCCTTTTATGAGGGAATTACGGTTTTGGACGTTATGAATGGGTGGGTGCCTTTTTGTTATTTGGGTTAAAAAAGGGTTGTTTTGGTTTTTTGTTACAACGTAGTTTTTGATTTGATTTGACCCCTACTGTGCGCCCCTTTCTTTTTTTCAAACGCGGTTCTCTTTAAATATCCAAACCTTACTTAGTGTCATTAGTCAGTATATGCCAATGTTTCTCTTGGCTTTTTGTTCTTTTTTCTGTGATTATCGTATACAATTGTGAACACGAACCTACTATGGGAAAATTTTTTTTTTTTTGGGTTCATTTGGAGGGAGGTGTTTCGTGTTTTCCTTTTCACCTCTTCGCCCGTTTTTCCATGTTTTTCCCTCTGATATCCCCTATTCACAAACTTGTCAAAGAGGTTTAACTTGTTCAGCGTATGCCGGGTTTAGTAGAAAAAATGCGTCTTGCCCTGGTGAACTGTCCCACAGGGGGTAAAAGGAAAGGGTTTTAGGGGCGTGGAAACTTTTTTGTGTTAAAAAATTTTTTTTTTGTCTGTGGGCTTTGGGAAAAAAAGGTAGTGGTCAATTCCCGTTTCGGTTTTTTTGATTTCTACATCTAGGTTGTGGATGGCAGGGTTTGTCCTGGTTGCAGGGAATTTGATTTAGGGGCTGAATGTTGTTGGGACTCAAAAAAACAGAGTGAAATCCGCTTTAGTGCCTTTCCACAGGAAAGAACCAAAGTCATCCCTTTAAACCTATTTCAACGATGAAATGTCTATTTAACCATCTGTTTTTTAAAACTTTTCCCCGTCAAAAAGGCCGTATGTTTTGCGTAACTAGAAAAGCTGTGGCGAACCCCCTCGAGGTGCCCTTTCAATTGGAGGGAGTTAAACGTAAACCAAAATTTTTAATTTTAAATTTTTTGGGAAGGCAAATTCAAGAAAAAGGGGCATGAGAAAGTTGATTTGCGCATTTGATAAGGTATGATCTTGATTAAGGGCCTTCCCTAGAAGCTTGTATGGCCCTTCCCTTAAAAAGGAATATTTGTGAAGAGGGATTTAATGGGCTAAGGGGCTTTAAAAGTCGGTGTCTATGTCTTTTTTAGTTGCCGTTTAAAGTCTTCAAAGGCAGAAGAAATGGCCGTATTATTGGGGGGAATGTAAAATCCCGTTTCACGATTTTGTTTTAAAAATGGTCTTAAAATTAAATTTGCCAAAGGCTCGAAAAAAAGAAACCCTTTCCCCGAGACGATGGGACGCCTGGCGGTTTTTTGGTAGGGTTTTTGGACTTTTGGAACCAAATAAGAAAAGGTGTTCTGGGGTAGGCGCAATTTTAAACATATTTTTAACTTTAAATTTAAAAAGGATTTTGTTGGACGCTTCCTGTAATTTATCTTCAAAATTTACCTTGGGAAACTGTTTTGTGGGGTTTGCTTTGCAATTTCTTATTTAAAGGGGATCGATAGTTGGGATTATGTTTCCCGGGAAAAAATGGGGGTTTTTTTTTGGGAAAAAGGGTACCCCCCTTTATCCCCTTTTTTCCTTTTTTATGGAAGGGTATTTCCTTAAAATGTTGGGAAATTTACCCCTTTCTCCTTTTTTTTTTATATTTTTTAGGTTTCCCACTTTTTTCCCACATTTGGTTTAAATTAAGAAAATTACAGATTGCTCAAAAAAAATTCCAAAGGGAGGGGGTGGATGTCGGGGTCAAACTGGGCTTTTTTTTTTTACCTTTTTTTTGGGGGGTCTTCTTTTTTTGGCCAAATTTTTGGCCTTGAAAAAACATTTTTACCCGAAAACCCTAAATAACCCATTGAAAAAAATTCTGAAGTCAAACAATTTTGGTAGTAGGTTTTGGGTTAAAAATTAAATCCCTTTTTTCCTTTAAAAGACAATTGGGCATCAAAAAAAAGGGTTTTATTGGGGTTTTGAAACACAAGTCCATTTTCTTCTGTTTTATTTCTTTCTTCCCCTTTTTCGACCCCTTTTTGGGGGGATTTTGGGCCAAAAGCTGTTTCCGTTTTTGGGGTCTGTGGGGGGATTCCCCGCGCTCCTAAAAAAATTTTTTTATTTGAGTCTTTTTTGTAACAGAACGTAAAATTTCTTTTTTTTGTTAAATTCGGCATCTTAAGGATTTGGGCTAGTGGGCTTCAAAATTTGATTTTTTATTTTTCCCTATTTTGTTTTTTCTAAAATATTGGGGCTTCGTCGTTCCTTGCCCGTGTAGACCGGGTTTTTAAAAAAATCCAAAAGGGCTATTTATATAACGTGTCTACACTTGGGGGAAGGAACGATTTGAAGTCCCGATATTTTAGAAAAAGACAAAATTTTGGGAAAAAAAACAAAAAACCAAAACTGGAAGGCACCCAGTTAAAAGAATTTGGAAAATGCGGAAGTTAACAAAAACCAAAAGCCAAATTAAAGTTTTGTTTCAAGAAAAGAATCTAATCCAAAGATTTTTTAGGAGCGCGAGGAATCCAACACAGACACCGAAGTACTTGAAACAGCCTCTGACCACATCCTACAGGAAAACGGGTCCGCAAAAGGGAGCAAGAAATAAAACTGAAGATAAGGGCCTTGTGATCAACATCTGCAACATAAAAGCCTTAGTGATTCCAATTGTCTGTGTTATGGACAAAGGACTTAACATATTATTCCAACGCTTACATACCACATTGTTTGACTTCAGAATTGATTTTCTATAGGTTTATGTAGGAGGTATTGCGGGTAAAAATGATTTTTTCAGAGGCCTAAGGAATTGGCACAAAAAAAGAAGACCTCCCCATAAAAATGGTGTAAAAAAGAGTCAGTTAGCGACCCCCGACATACAGTCCCCTGCCTGGAAGGTATTTGAGCACTCTGTATTCTCTGAAGTTTCACAAATGTGGATAAATGTAGAAAACCAAAAGAATATAATATAACAGAAAAAGGAGAAAGAGCATTGCAACAGCTTAGAGAAGACCCTTCATACATAGTGAAAAAAGCGTATAAAAGGGGGGAGGACTATCGTTGTCCAAAATAAATCCCATATTTACAGAAGCAGAAGATCCCAACTATCTGATCCTCGATATATAAGCAATTGCAAGCGATCCCACTAAACAGTTTGTCAAGGGAGTTAAGAATATATTACATGAACGTCCCATCAAAATCACATTTCAATTAAGTTAAAAATATGCTTACTTGCGCTTACCCAGAACACCTGTTCATATATTAGGTTCCAAAAGTCCACAAGTCTACCACAATCCGCTCAGTACTCATCGTCTCTGGGATTGGGTCTATTTTCGAAGCCTTGGCTAGATATGTAGCCCACCCACCCCTCACCCTCATATTTACAACAATCGTGAAAACGTGATAGTAACATACCCTCAGAGTTACTGGCCAGTTTCATCGTGCCATTGAAAGAACATTACTGCAACTATGATGCCATAGACACCTGACTCTTATGCATCCCTAGACAAATTTTTTAAAATCCTCTTCACACATATACCTTTTGAATATGGTCATAGCAATGCTTCTAGGGAAGCCCTTAATCAAGATCATACCTTATCTAATGCTGCATTGATCAACTTTCTCATGACCCTTCTTGAATTGTCCTACCAGAAATTACTTTAAGTTTTGGTGACCGATATCTACTCCATTGTCAAGTCACCTCGAAGGGTCTGCCAGCAGCTTCTTAGTTTACCTAATCTATACATGGCTTTTTGACGTGAATACTTTTTAAATCAGAGTTATACGACATGTCATCGCTTGGTATAGGTTATGTGGATGACGTGTTCCGTCCTTGTGAAAGGCACTAAAGCGGAGTTTCCACTTTGTTTGTTAGAGCTCTCTCAACAACATTCCGCCCCTCATTCTATTCTCTGCACCTATGGACCCGCACATGTCATCCACTACCTAGTTGTAGAAATCAAAAAAACCCTGTCATCAGGATTGACCACTAGCCTTTTCCAAGCCAGCAGACAAAAATAATATGTTTACACAGAAAAATATCCACGCCCCTAAAATCTTCCATGGGATTCCCTGTGGTACAGTTTCACCAGGGCTAACCGCATTTGTTCCTACTTGAACAGGCAAAGACGCTGAAACAGAGTGATATCCTCATGACACAGTTTGTAAAGAGGACTATCAGAGGAATACATGGAGAAAACAGCTGAAGAGGTGAAAAGGAAAACAACGTAACACCTCTACACCATGTGAACCCAAAAAAATGAAATAGCATAGATATGTTCGTGTTTCACAAGTGTATACGATAAAACACAGAGTAAAATGATCCAAAAAGCCATTGTATAAACATTGGCATATACTGACTAATGACAACTAGATATGGTATGGATATTTAAAGAGAAGCCCAGCGTTTCGTGAGTATATAGAAAGGGACGCACAGTAGGGGAGTCAAGATCATGATCTAGTAAACTACGTTTAACATAGGAACCAAAACAACTCTTCATGAACCCACCTACAAAAGGCAACCCCCCCATGTCATAACTGTCAAAACTGTATATTCCATTATAAAAGGACCATACGTCCTACATCCTACACATGGGTGATAAAATATTACTTCAAGAGTGCATACACATGCGATACTAAAGCAGTCATCTATTTACTAAAGTGCCCATGTTGGCAAGGAAGTGTGGTGGGCAGACAGCACACCCCGAAATGTCAAAACTAGACTTAAGCGAACACAGATTCTAATACAGACATACCAAGCGCCAATTTTTGAATAAAATACAGCTGATAGAGAAAGGTATGGAGAAAGCAGTGAGTACTAGACACTTCCTCCATTATATATCATAATGACACAGTTTACGTTGGTGCCTTCGCAGTGAGTTTAAAAGGTAGTGAGGGTTAAACGTTTAGAACGTAGTCACCTACAAGCGGAATGACAGGAGGAGTACACATAATATAAGTAACACTCACGCCCAAGGTATTAATGAGAATCTTCACTTCAAACGATGTTTTCTGTAATTGTTTATAATATACTTTGTTACTTGAGGTTGTTTTGCACAGTTGATATATAAAGGGTAACGGCAAGACGTAATGATGACGTGCTTGACAAAGGTGAGGAGTCTCTCCGAAACGTCCGTACGCTCTGTCCTTCAGTCCCGCCTGTTCCATACCCGCTCCAGTGAAGAGATGCTATGCCCTGGCAGTGGCATATGAAACATTGCTACAGGATTTCCCAGGACTATTCGCCCCATATGTGCAATTGCTTCACAACGCAAGTATCCGCTCTGGACGAGCGCTTATTAATTGTTCACTAAATATGCAATAAAAGTTTGCCTTTTACATATTTTGCCACGCCATGGAATATGTGCTGTTAAATGTTATGGATTCATGGAATCCTCTAAATGGGTGATGCAATGGTGCGAATGACTTTCTATATAACACCCAGAATTTTTGTTAAGTCTATACTTTATCCTATGGTGAACAGTTATACGCTATAAGACATCATGTCATTGAAGAAGTGGCTAACATAACGGACCAGGTCGGTCTGAGATTTTTACGTTCACGACAGAATCAGAAAGCTAATATATTAAAGCAAGCTGAGCTGCTGGATGGGATGGGCTCATACCAGCGAACCTTCCACTAACCTCACCAAGGAATTAGAGTCAGCTGAGCTAAAAAAGAAGCGAGTCTGATATCACATTGCATCTACCCTTACTGAGTACGTTAAACAGGAAGCAATCGCCGAGGGGTTTGCGCAGCCCCCCTACAACCTATACTAATGCAAGACGACCAAACATAAAGAGAAAAATGGTTAGTGGCAATTAAGTCAAACAATTATTCGTTCTTCGATTTTAATGTATCTTACCATACAGCCCTTACAGGTAATATTGAATAAAAATCAAAAATGAGATAGGCTACTATGGACGGGAATTAAAGAAATCCATAACGTTAGAACAATACAGAATCATATACAGCAGGAGAAACAAAATCAACGTTTTAGAGAAAGTTAAAGGGTCCAATTGCTTCATAATAAACTGAAGAAATTTTGAAAAGATACCAAGGACTATTTATATAACCGTTGTCTACACGTTGGGCATAAGTGAATGATCGAAGATCCAATATTTTAGAAAGACAAATTGGGAAAAATCAAAAGTCCTAATGCTGGAAGACAACTAGTACCGAAACAAAGATGGCCAAGTAACAAACAAATGCAATTACGTTCCTGGTTAACAAGAAAAAAAAAAGGACTCTAGATCCAAAGATTTTATTAGGAGCGCGAGGATCTCCAACCAGACCCCGAATCTGGAAACATCTCTGACAAATCCTACAGGAAAACGGGTCGCAAAGGGGAAAGTAATAAAAACAGAAGATAATGGACCTTGTGATCAACATCTCAAATAAAAGCCTTATTGTGCGCAATTGTCTGTTATCGGTGAACCAAAGGACTTAACTTTTCAAACGTCTACTACCACATATTTGACTTCAGAATTGATTTCTATAGGTTATTAGGGGTATGCGGTAAAAATGTTTTTTCAAGGCCAAGGAAATTAGGCCACAAAAAAAGAAGACCCTCCCCATAAAATTGTAACAAAAAGGTCATTTGACCCCGACATACAGTCCCCTGCTTGGAAGTATTTGACAATCTGTAAATCTCATGAAGTTACATCAACATGATGGGATAAAGTGTAGGAAACCTAAAGAAATATAATATAACAAAAAATGCGAGAAAGAGCAATGCACACATCTTAGAGAAGACCCTTACCATAATAGTGAAAAAAGCTGGATAAAGGGGGGGGAAATCGTTTGTTCCAAAATAAATCCCAATATTTACCAGGAAAGCAAAAATCCCCAACTATCTTATCCCACTGTCTATAAGAAAATTGCAAAGACATCCCACTAAACAGTTTCAAGGGAAGTGTGAAGATAAGAATCACAGGAAGCGGTCCAGACAAAATCTCATTTCAATTAAAGTTAAAAATATGCTTACTTGCGCTACCCCAGAACACCATTTCTGTATTTGGTAATCCAAAAGTCCACAAGTCCAACCACAAAATCCGCCAGACGTCCCCTCGTCTCTGAATTGGTCTATTTTCGAGCCTTGGCTAGATATGTATACCATATTTTACAAAAGATCTGTGAAACTGGGAATTACAATCCCTCAGGAGATACGGCCAGTTTCTTCGTGCCCATGAAGACATTTACTGCAACTATAAGACATAGACACCAGTCTCTTAATGCACCTTAACATTAAAGCCCTCTTCACAATATTCCTTTTGAAATTGGCATACTATCTTCTAGGAAAGCCCTTAAATCAAGAATCATACCTAATCTTATGCGCATAGTCAACTTACTCATGACCCTTCTAGAATTTGATTCCTTAGTACCAGAAATATTACTTTAAGTATTGGTGACGATATCTACCTCCAATTGACAAGGCACCTCGATGGGGTCCCAGCAGCTTCTAGTTACGCTAATCTATACATGGCCTTTATATGACGTGAATCGTTTTTAAATCAAGATGGGTTAACCAGACATGAATGATCAACGCTTGGAAAGGTAGTGTGAGACGTGTCTCCTGTGGAAATTGCACTAAAGCGGAGTTCACTGTGTTTGTTGAATCTCTCAACAACATTCAGCCCCTCTTCTATCTCTGCTAGCCATGACGAACATGTCATCCACTACCTAGATGTAGAAATCAAAAAAACCGCATCAGGATTGGACCACTAAGCCTGTTTTTCCAAGCCCACAGACAAAAAAATATGTTAACACAGAAAAAGTTTCCACGCGCCCTAAAATCTTCCATGGAATCCCATGTGGACAGTTCACCAGGCTATACGCATTTTATTCTACTTGAACAGCATGAAACGCTGAAAAGAGTGAAATCCTCATTGACAATTTGTGAATCAGAGGATATCACGAGGGAAAACAACGGTAGAAAACAGCTGAAAGTTGAAAAGGAAAACACGTAACACTCTACTCCATGAACCCAAAAAAAAAAAAAAAAAAAAAAAAAGAATAATCATAGATAGGTACGTGTTCACAATTGTATTACGAATGAATCACAGTAAAATGAATCAAAAAAGCCATGAGAAACATTGGTCATATACTGGACTAATGACACTTAAGTAAGGAAGGATATGTAAAGAGAAGCCCAGCTATTGTATATATAAAGGGACGCACAAAGTAAGGGAGTCAGATCATATCTATAAACACGTAGTAGACATAGAACCAAAACAGACCTTCTTGAACCCACTAACAAAAGGCACCCACCCATGTCCAAAACTGTCCAAAACTGTAATTCCCATTATAAAAGGACCATACTTCCTCTACCTCCTACACATGGTGAAAAAATATACTTCAAGAGTGCATACACATGCGATACCGAAAGCAGTCATCTATTACTAAAGTGCCCATCAGTGGGGCAAGGATATGTGGGGCAGACCACAACGAAGTGTCCAAAACTAGACTTAACGAACCACAGATCTAATATCAGACAAGCCAAACGCGCAATTTTTTGAATGAAAATACAGCTGATAGAGAAAGGTATGGAGAAAGCAGTTGAGCTAAGAAACTTCCTCCAGTATAAACATAATGTCACAAGATTTAGTTGGTGCATTCTGCAGGAGGTAAAAGTGTAATGAGGGGTTAACGTTAGAACGTGTCCTCCTACAAAGCGAAGGCCATGAGGATACACAGAATGATAACACTCACTTTCCCCTAGGGTATTAATGAGAACCTCACTTCAAATTGTTTTCTTTAATTGATTTTTAATATACTTTGTTACTTGTGTTGTTTATTGCACATGTATATCAAGGTAACGCGAACGTATGCAAGACGTCGTTGACAAAGGGGGAGGAGTCTCCCGAAACGTCGTACCTCTTGTCTTCAGTCCCGCCTGTTCCATAGCCATCTTCCCAGGAGGAAGATGCTATGCCCTGTCTGTGGCATATAAACATTGCTACTGATTTTCCCAGACTATTTCGCCCATAATGTGCAATGCTTCACAACGCAAGTATCCTGCTCTGGACGAAGCACTTTTTAAATTGAGTCACTAAATAGTGCAATTAAAAAGTTACGTTTTACATATTTGCACCCATGGATTATGTTGGCTGTTTAAATGGGATTCATAGGGGGTTGGCAAGGATTAAGAAGCTGCATGTTTTATCAAGACTCGCCTAGTACGACAGTTATTTTACTGCTGCAAGATTAGTTCAGTGTTAATAAACAATTGCTTCAATATAGTGTTATACTAACTAAAAGTTAAGGGTAAAGCTAGGTTAAACCACAGCATTTTATGTAACTGGAGTTCTGGCTGCGAGATGATCTTGAGCATGAACAGAGCAACAGGGAACGAGTGACGTGTTGCGTTCACTGCTCAGTAGGTGGTTAAATTCTGCTGTGAGCGATTAAAAAACTGGGACTGGTCAAGCCAATTAAATCATGCGTTTGTGAACCCCGCATTTTCTCGAGGATTAGTGGTTGGTACGAAACCTTTCTGTTTTCCTTAGAGAGAGCCTTTTGGCTGAATTGTTGTCCACAGTATTCAGTTCAGAATGTCCAAGCCTAAATCCTATTTAAAGTCTGTAGGGGAAACAAACCTGCAAGTGTTTTCTGGCCTCTAAAAGGTACCAGAAGCAGCCAGATGCCCCCATGTTTGTGTAGAAACACCATGTCACATTATGGTGGTCAACAAATATGCACAACTGCAGGTTTAGTGGATAACCCTTGTGTTAATGGTTTAAGTGACTAACCCTAAAGCTGTGAGTTGTCCAGATGATTCCTATGGGTAAGGTTGGAGTTAGGGTAATGGTCAATGTTATTTGCTGATTTTCGTCCAAATATAATTCAGGGCCGACCCAAATCGGAATGACTGAAATTTGGGTTGAAGTTGACTTGCACACTACTCAGGACATAGGGGTGTCCGACAATCACATCCCAGGACGCCGCACCGCTGTACTGACAGAAAGTTATGGCCCATAATCCTCAATGCCATGCATCACTATTCATAATGAGAAATACACATTTAAAGTAGTGTATAAAAAGTACAGAGGTGCCATTCAGACACAGCCCATAGACAATTTACATATTACCATAGATTTGTTCAGCAGGAAAAAAGACATATTCCATCCATTCAACCCAATTGTGCTAAAGTGTTGCTAAGTGTTAAAGTGGTTGATTCCAGAGGAAGGCAAAAACCCCCATTAGGTAGAAGCCAATTGACCTCATGTTTACGGGAAAAAATTCCTTCCTGAACTTCAATCTGGCAAATTGGAATAAATCCCAGAATCAACGACCCCCCTCCAGAATCCTGGTCACAATGACTTGTTATATTACATCTAAAATGGTATCCAGACCTTCATTCCAGAAATCCTGGTACACTATACACTTGTTAAAATATTACATCTAGAAATTATCCAGACCCTTTCTCCACGAATCCTGGACACTAGACCTTGTTATATTACATCTGAATGTATCCAGACTCTATCTCCAAATCCTGGTCAACTATAAACTTGTTATATTATTACATCTAGAAATGTATCCAGACTCTTCTCCAGAACCTAGACACTATAACTTGTTATAAATATCTATGCTCCAGAAATGCATCCAATCCCTCTTGAACTCTGTAAGTGAATTCACCATGACAATTTCCTCTGGCAAAGAGTTCCACAGTCTCACCGCGTCTAAACCAGTAAAGAATCCTTTCTATGTTAGATAGAAACTTTCGTTCCTCAAGACGTAAGATGGATCGCGCTTGTTCTAAGATACAGTCCTGGGTACAAATAAATCTTTAGTGAGATCTCTATTTTAAATGGCCCTTAAAATATTTAAACATATTCATATATCCCCCAAAAAGCCGTCTGTGTTCTCTAACTAAATAATGGCCAACGCTACTAATCTTTCTGTGTATTGCCGTCCACCTAAGTCCTTTTATTATTTTTGTTGCCCGCCTTTGTACCTGTTCACCGCCTACAATATTCTTTACCTGAGCACTGGTGCCCAAAACTTGTACCCAATATTCCATGTGTGGTCTAACCATGACTTTGTATAGTGGGATAATAATGTTCCCTTCATGTTCATCTATGCCCCTTTTATACAACCCATGATTCCTATTTTGCCTTGGCAGCTGCTGCCTGACACTATCATCTACAGTAAGTTTACTGTCCACCAGATTCCCAAAGTCCTTCGCCATGTTTACTATTTACTGTTTGTTTTTTATTCCGCATTCAATCCAAACAAATCATATCTGTCACATACAACCATAAATATAACCTCAGAAAAAGTTTAAAATCATGAAATTTAATTAGAAAAAAAGAAAATATATTTGATATTTTAATTTACTTAATCTGAAAAAAATCTTTGCTAAAGACATGAGTGAACTGAATGACCCTTCTTGACCTCTGTATTAAGCTACTGTTTTTCTCCTAACCATTATACAGACCTATGTTATTTTCATCATGAAGGCGATGGGGGTGGATCATAGAGGAAATGGAATATGGATTTGTTTTCTTTCACAATTGTATTCTTACAAACAACATCTGACTTTCCTCTTCCATAGTGTATTATTTTTTACACAAGACTGTTAATGTAAGTAAACACTAGAACTACATGGATGTTATGACTCAATATATGTTTCGGCACTCACACTTGTGTGAAGTCCCACAGCTCGGATTCGTTGTAGAAGTATGAAATTTCACATTGAGGGACATCAGTCTGAGCCACATCCAAACCACACTATTGTAATATTATGATGAAAGAAAAGTGTGAATGCTCTGTAAACCTAATCAATGCAGGGATAAATTAGATTTTTAAACCCACATTATACACAAGCTATTATTAGTTTAATATTGGTGAAGTCCAAGTATAATACATAACTAAAAAATATCAAGATACCTATTATTCACAGTGGCTGAATGTACCATGTCCTCTTTGTGCTATCTAGACATTTGCTCATGGTTTTTGTTGTTTACCTCTTATTTAGTTGTATCGCCTTCTTTTTTTGCAGGTTAATAAGCATCAAGATGATACGGAAATCGTCCCTGCTTACCTCCATACTAATTAATCATCTTTGGGATTACAGCAAATAGCCTGGAGCAATGTAGAGGATGAGCGCTCAAAATGTCAGTAGAATGAATCTGATCTAAAATATCAACTTTAAGAGTCCTTTACCACTGATACACCAATCCAAAATTTTCTCCAACACAAAGGCTATGTATATTGTGGGAGCAGTCAAAAAAATATATGTGCTCAATGAAAACCTTACCAAGGTATCTGAGTACAAAACTGGTCCTGTGCTAGACCATGGAAACTGTGGGTCACCGTGTGAAGGATGTCTGAACGAGGAGCCTTCATCAAACGGCACCTGGAAAGACAATGTTAATGTGGCACTACTTTTTGAAGACTTCTATGATGATCAGCTTATAAGTTGTGGAAGTATAAACCAAGGAACTTGTCAACGACACATGCTTAACCCTGAGAAACCTTGGGATATCTCAAGCGATGTCCATTGTCTATACTCTACTCCAGTTAAAAACATGACAGCCAACTGTCCAGACTGTGTTGTCAGTGAGCTGGGAAGCAAAATCTTGGTGACAGTAAAAGACAGGTTTGTTAATTTTTATGTAGGTAATACTTTACCAAGGTCACAATCCAATCTCCATTCTTTATCTGTCAGGAGACAGAAGGAGACACAAGATGGCTTTGAGTTCCTCACAGATCATTCCTACTTGGATGTCCTCCCTCAATTCAGAGCTTCATATCCTATCCGATATGTTCATACATTTGAAAGTGGAAATTTCATTTACTTTTTAACAGTTCAAAGAGAATCCCTGAATTCTCCAGTTTACCACACTAGGATTGTTCGATTCTGTTCTTCAGATCCAGAGCTACGGTCTTATATTGAGATGCCTATAGTTTGTATTTATACAGAAAAACGCAGAAAGAGATTGGCTGACCGTGAGTATTTCAATATTCTACAAGCTGCATATGTAAGTAAGGCGGGAAAGACCTTGGCAAAAGAGTTGGGCTTCAATGAAACTGAAGATATCCTATTTGCTGTGTTTGCACAGAGCAGCAATTCAACTCTGCCTGAAGCATACAAACAAAAACAGATCCGCTTTTGAGTGCTAATAGGTCGATAAACATGATCAATGACTTTTTTGACAATGGTGCAGAAAAAAACAGCCAGTGTCTGGAGCATTTCTATGGAAGAGACAATTACCAAGCATGCATCCAAAAAGTAAGTATCATGTATTCTCTTATTCTTTATACAGTAATATACAATAAAGCTCAATGGCCTGTACTGTACTTGCACAGAAGAAAAACATTCAATGGAGTACAGTGACACCTACTATATTTTTGGATTCCCTCACTACTTGTTTGAGGTCAAAGTAACATAAAATCATATAAGGCATAATAAATACATCATGGGGCTTATTAATAAATCTGATGTAGAATAATATTGGATGTGTTACCAGTTGGGTCGTTATTTTGATTTTTGCAGCTGGACACTATGACAATTGAGATACAGACATGATTAGTTGCTCGGAGTCTATTGCTTTTTTTCCATTGTAATAGATTTCCATATTATTTACATGTCTTTTTGTCTTTTATCTTCTTTATGTTCATTATTTTTATTTGTTTCTGTTCTATTAATACCCCATAAGCCTCAACTCAACCTAAAATCTTTATGACAATTATTTAATTTATCTATCTATCCTATCTATCTATCTGTCTATCTAATTTCTGTATTTGTCTGTCTATCTGTCTATCTGCCTATCTATCTGTCTATCTGCCTTTCTATCTTTCTATCTGTCTCTCTATCTATCTTTCTATCTGTCTGTCTATCTGTCTACCCAAAATTTATTGCAGGATGTAAACAGGATCTCTCACATTTAAACGTTGTACTTAAAGGAGTTGTCTCTCTTCAGAGTTTCAGAGAATGCATGAATGAAATACTCTGTCACTTCCTGGTTCAGACTGACTCATTTGCATAAGCTCCATGCTTGTCCAGCTCAGTGCTGTGCTTTCAGATGCTAATTAGATCAGATTAGCTTCTCAAACTACTAACAGGACTTCTTATCTGATCCCTCAAACAAAAGCCCTAATTACAGTTCTGTTTGTTTTACATAAATCAAGCTTTTTACTGCTGAGCAGCACAGGACACTGCTGCAACCTGTGTGATGACCTCACTCACTGTTATCTCATTGAACAAACAGCAGGGAGAATTGTTTACAGGTTGGTTACTGATGGGAACTGAAATAGCCAGGGAGGTCATAAATTCACTTGTATCTCCTCAGGGAACACAGAGCACGAAAGCAATATATTCGCACAATGTCTATATTTTGCGGTCCCTACAATTAGAAAGCTATTCTTTGTAGCGAGACAACCCCTTTAACCCACTTTACCTTTTTAGAGTTCAAACAGTTTAAACATTGCTGCTCTGTGGATTCAGTTTTTATTTGTCTTTATTTTAGTAGATATATCGTATTAATACGGTGAGGTTATTTTTCAAATGTTGATATGGGATTTATTGCATTTTTTATTAGATTTCAAAAGTATGATCCATATTAAAGCTTTAGCAAAACCAATGTTGTAGAATAGATTTAGAGAATAAGAACAAATCATATTACAAGCTGTTTAACATATAACCTTCATTCATATATAATCATAGATCTGCAATGAATTTAATAGTCTGACTTTGCAGCTTCATAATATGATTAAGCAGGGCTATCATAATTTGTAATATAGGTGGCATTTCTGTTCGTCCCTCCTTTCTTGCTCTTTAGCCTGTTTTGCTTGCATCTCATTCCTTTAATGTAGACACTCAATGAACAACATGAGTCTGGGGGTAAATATTTATAACATGTAAATGATCCATAGTAATCATATTACAAAATAAACTAAACTCTATACCACTCCATGCATTTCTATGTAGGGTAGTGCATGGGTCGATGAAATTAGGCTGTGGCTACTGCTTATTTATGTTTACCTTAAACTTTTAACTTGACATTTTGTTTGAGAAACAAGACTCCTCTGTAAGTAGTGAGGGTACTTATTGTGTTCTGTGGTGCACCAATGAGTTGAAGTACGACGGGCTGCTGATAAGTCTTTGGAGTTACCCAGAAAGAAATGAGATAGGAAGATGAAACTTTACATTTATTACACATACTCTCCACTGATGTCAACACTTCTTATGTCAGTATTCCAAGTTCTGTAAGCCTCGCAAAAAGAAGGATTTTGGTTGTGCCTCAAACCAGTCATCCGTAGCAGCCATGGCATCAGAACTGGTGTGAAATTTGGTACCCTTGAGGTGTTTCTTCAGGTTTGGAAACAGATGGTAGTCGAAGGCAGCTAGATCTGGTGAATAAGATGGGTGGTCAACCAGCTGGAAGCCTAGCTCCACCAGTTTTGCCATGGTCGCTTGTGTAGTGTGAGCGGAGGAGTTGTCCTGCAGGAACAAGATTCCTTTGGACAGCTCCTTCAGAGCTGCTTCAATTGGTCCAAAGGTTCAATGTAATACCTTGCATTGATGGTGGAACCATTTTGAAGGTAGTCCACTAGCAGCATGCCTGAACTTCTTTGGACAAGGAGACTCACTGTGCCTCCACTCTTTTGACTGCTCCTTGGTCTCAGGGTCATACAAATAAATCCAGGTCTCGTCCATAGTGACCAGTCGATCCAGGAAGTTCTGTCCAGAAACTCTGACAAATGAACCGGGAAGTTTTCACTGGCATACTTTTCTGATCTGTTGTCAAACATTCGGGGACCCACTTTGCATATAGTTCAAATGTTCATGGATAATGACACAAACACGTTCACGAGAAATCCCCATGATGTCTATTCCTTTAGCTGAAATTCACAGATTCTCCAGTATGATGTTGTGTACAGCATCGACGATCTCTGGAACAACAACCACTTTAGGGCATCCATGACGTTCCTCATCATTGGTGCTGAAGTGGCCCGTTTTAAATTTGGCAACCCAGTTCTTAACTGTAGCATATGAAGGGCATTGATCCCCCAATGTCTGCGACATATCACCATGAATATCCTTTGTAGACATTCCTTACAGAAACAAGAATTTTATCACTCCTCTGCTCTCATCTGCTGTGAATATTGCCTTAGACTCCGCCATTTTGTTTTCCCGCGTGCCTAGATCACTCTTGCCACAAGCACAAACTTTTGAAAACAAATATTAGACACATCGGGTGACATGTATGATCGGGAGTTGCGCCTGTTTTCTAGCGAATACAGCGCCTCACCGATTCGAATCCCCTGTCGGACGCAGTGATGCGATGTTAGGCACAACCTTTCGCCATTTTTCGGCTGCGCCTAACCTGAAAAAGCGTGCAATGGGCGCGGTGTGGGCGTTCTGGGGCAGGACGCACCACATTCGACTACTTCGAGACATGTATGATCGCGGGTCGGCAAAGTGCGGCGCATTGCAGCGCTCGAAAGCTCCGACAGGCAGACCTAGTTGATTCTGGTCTAAATGAGCCGGAGGAGGCGAAGTGAAGCGAGAACGTAATGGAATGGGGCAAAATGTGCTCTAGCCAATCAATCTGTCCATAGACTACAATGGGACAAAGTAGCTCGCGCTCTGATTGGCTGGGATATCCAAGCCCCCGCTATCTCAACCAATCAGCTCTTTTCTGGGTTTTTTACTGTATTTTGAACTGTCCCACCTTTTCATTTGATTGGTCAATACTTCTCCATAGTTTAAAAATGGGTCACTGTCGCTCCTATTCTGATTGGCTGGTTTATGCCGACCATGCGAAGGCTTACAGAATTTGAATTCCCGTATTTCCCGCAATTTCCAATATCCCAATTCCCGATGTTGCGCCGTTATTGATTATTTGTTAGTGATTTTTTAATGGATTTTTTTAGAAGGTTTAAGCTCTTTTTCAGATAATGTTTACACCTAATAAAAAACATTTTTTTTTATTCATACTCCATGCCTCACGGAGCTGAGAGCTGAGATTTATTTCTTGAGCGATCTTATATATTTTCACTTTAATTTTTTATGATCCACTTTCTCACTACGTTTATTCGCTTTCAGACAGCTTTGATATTTCACTTTATTCATTCATTTATTTGAAAGACAACTCTTTTTGCTCTTTACTAACATGTTTAATGATTTTCTCGCTGTTTCCAGCTTTTCTCGAATCGGAATACATGTTAAAGGGGCATTCCTTCGCGCCTAAGTCCCGCATTGCGCCCACACAAATGGCGAGGCGCGGTGGACTTTTCACCGCATGTATGAGCGCACCTCCTCGGGCGGCAAATCTTAGGCGCAGTCCCGCACTGCGCCTCACACTCTGGCGAGGCGCGGCGGACTTTACACCGCATGTATGAGCGCACCTCGGGGCCCCACATACATGAGGCGCAACTTTCGCTTGAAATCGGGCGAAAATGTGCGCTCCGACGCGGCGAGATTCATACATGTCGCACATAGGGCTTTCATGTGATGTTACATTCATTACCATAGAAACAAAAAAAGAACACAAAGCCAAAGACTTATCAGCAGCGCCACGTTTACTTCTTTACTCCTAGCTCCATATATTACTAGTAATCCTGCTTCCACATACAGTAAATAGCCTAGTAAATAGCATCAGTCTCACAATTATGTCAGTCCTGTTGTAGCAGATTTAACCCAATATGTTGTTATCTGATAGCATACATCCGTAACAGAATATATCCCTTTTTCCCTTTCTAATCTTCTATACCAGTGAATTAAAAGGGTTTTCTGTTGTGAACGGAATAGAGGGGAAAAAACGGATCCATTAACTGATGTATAAACTTATGCCAACTGACAGCTATCCATTTGTATCCATTGTAGATTGTAAGCCCTCGCGGGCAGGGTCCTCTTTCCTCTCTGTTTCAGTTACTAGTCATTTTGTCACCATTGTTTTTTGTTCAATATATGATATGTATGTAATTCCCCTTAAATGTACAGCGCCCTGGAATTAATAGCGCTCTCAAATAAATAATAATAATAATAATAATAATAATAATTGACCATTGACTTCATTGTAGAAAAAATCTGAAGGGTCCTGTCAGTCAGATATCCGTTTTTTTAATGGAAAAAATTGTGCATCAGACTACGCTATTTCTTCAGTCAAAAAAACTGATACCTGACGGAACAGAGACAAACTGAGAGCTTTAAAACTCCATATAATGATTAGGCATCAGTTTCTTTCCGTTTTTCTGTCTCCCAAACAGAGTAAAACAATGGAAAGTGCATGGAGGGTCTTGGAGAAGGGTTCACAGAGACAAATCTGCTCATTGTTATTAATGCATTCCTTGTGAAGGAACCTTGACATCCAAGCAACCAAAAGTAAAAAGGTTTTGTTAGTACTTGTGTTGTAAACTGTTACAGGGCAGGGCTTTAAAATAGGTTTATAAAGTGGCCTTAGCAACACAGACTCAAGAATCAATCAACTTTTATCAAAACTGGTCCAAACTTATCTAAAAATGTAGCCTGCAATTTTTTTTCAATATAATTAACACTTTACCTAGTTACCCCAATACTGAATGTAGACAGACTTTATGCTTCTCTTTCATTGAGGTGTGGCTCAACAGAAGTTAAGTAAACAGAAATATTGCAGCATATGTTATAAATTAAAGTATAGACATTCCTTCAGGTACTAAAAAACTAATAAACCTTGCAGAATGTTAGTAATATGTGCAGATACTAAGAAGGTGGTCATGTATGTTTAATTCACTACTACCATAGGTGTCAAAGACAAACAGTGGCATGTGGCGAAATCTAGCATGCAGATCCTTCTGCTGACATCTGCTATTGAAGAACTGTTTGTCCACATCAATACACAACTTTGACTTAGTGTATAACTATTATGTTAGTGTATATTACCAGCTTATGAGCAAGTCATTGTATTAGAAGAGAATATTTACCTTCACCCATCACTATGCTGATTGTTAAACTATAAAATATTTCTACAATAAAAAGTTGAAGAACAATACATAAAATAGAACTGTACTAGATCTATAAGGACTAAAAGAGAGGTCATTACTGAGGACATCCCATGTTGTAACAGAAGTGCTTATGTTATCATTCAGATCCTGAGGTCAGCAGCCACTGGTGTCATTATAGAGACACAGACGAATCCACCCAACTGTGGAACATGATTATTTGTGGTAGATACAAAGCATTTGTGGAGTACAACTGAACTGAAAATCAGATAAGACCCTGTATCATGCTGCGTCTGGTCAGCAGCTGCTGCCCCCTGAGAGAATCTCTTACATGTTGATAAAACATGTCTGAAGCAAACATAATGATACAAGGTGACAGCTTGGATTAACCTTTGTGATTTTCTCTACTTCTCTCAAAGCATGGCAGATGTCAATTCAATTCAGCGCAGTTTTAAAGTTACATGTGAAAAGTAACAGATTTTTTAAGTATGCAATTTGATTATTGACCCAACTTTGTGTCTCCTCTCGATAACAGACCAGTGATTAAATAACTTTAAAGAGAACCTGTCACATAGATTATGCCCCCCTTGCTGAGGACATAACAAGCTAGTGTCAGACCCGCTGTTTCCAGCACAGTGTCCCTTATTCTGTAAGATGCAGCAGTTTCCTCAAATCTGGCACACTGCAGTCTGCTCTGCCAGAGATGAGTCCAATTAATTCATGAACAGGTGTTAGCACCACCCATCCATGGCTAGCCCTACCCATCCACTGCTGAATTAATTTTTCACTTCAAATAGGTAGAAACCTGTGAATAATGAGCAGGTGGGTGGAGCTAGCCATTGATGGGTAGACTCTTCTCTGCAAACTACCAGATTTGAGCATTAAGTGCTCTGAAACTGCTAGTGCACAGCACTGGAAACAGCATGTCTGTCACTAGCTTGTGCTGTTCTCAGCAAGGGAGGCATAATCTATGTGACAGGTTCCCTTTAATGACTAACCTGATGACTTAAACTGTTAGGCCTTGTTCACACGGCTTATTTGGCCGCGGATTGGAGCCGTACTGCGCGCCGGATTTGCGCTTCAGTACGGCTCCAATCCGTCCCTGTCATTACGGTAATCCACTGCTCTCATAGAGAACTGTGGATTCCGTCGCTCCTCCCCGCTCGCCGAATCCGTCGTGGGGGGAGAAAGTGACATGCACATTATTTAATGCATTTTCTATGGGGCCGGCGAGCAGCTCCCCCGCCGAGCCCCTGGCCCCGCCCCTTATTCAAGCCGTATTGCGGGCGGGATCCGTTACGCAATTACGGCTTGAATAAGCCGTGTGAACACGGCCTTAGAAAACTATTAAAAGGGATACTTTCATCAGAAAGGGTTTTGCTTGTTAAAATCAATCAGTCATATGCAATTAAAAATGACATATAAAATCTTGTCTTTCTCAATCTGTGATACTAGAGAGATAAAACTACTTAGTGACCTGGCAGCCTGATCCCAGTTTAGTGTAGATGCTGAAAGAAATATTTATCTGCATGTAGTCTCATTACATATAGTCGGTAATCACATAATGATTGCTCTATTGTTCTCTGGACAAGTCCAGATAAAGATTAGAGTAGATCAACAAGGTCAAGAGCAGTAAATGTAAGGATGAAGGATTAGTTTTTTTCTGCACTGGTGGGGTTTCCAGCTTTATTCACACTTATCAGATCCTGCTGATAACACTTGCACCTCTCAGGTCCTTCGTGGGACTGGCATAGGAGTCGTCAAGCAATCCTCACTACTGTGCTATCAAAGCTTGCAGAGTGGAAGTCAGAGACACACTTGGAAGTCATGTACATAGCAGAACTCTAAAATATATATTATATAAAAAACAAGTCACCCAAGTTTTAGAACAATGGAGATTTTATCTATTTTTAGTGTACACAAGCTTCTCTAGGTTACAGACCACTTCTCCCTGCTCTTTCTCTTATTAAATTGATGGAAGCTGTCATTCCACCATGGTGAGTCACTCCCTGCAGAGTCTTATCTCTAGTACAGGTGTTTGTTTACCTTAAGTTAATCATAAGCTTTAACCCTCAGAGCTCTGTAGTTGTGTGTACTACAGATTATAAACCTCCTGCACTCATGTCACTATAAGGCTATGTTCACACGGCTTAATTGCGGGACGTAATTACGCCCCGCAATGACGCCGTGGGAGGGGGCGGGTGGGGGAGCGGGGGAGTAAGCAGGGGGCCGGCACTTCGCCGGCCCATAGACTATCACTGCTAGCGGCGCGTATACGCCGCTAGAAAGTGACATGTCAATTTCTCCCGCCCGGCGGATTCGCGGGCGGGGAGAGGAGACGTAATCATAGTTCTCTATGAGAACTGTGATTACCTAATGAATGGCCGTTTTCGGCCCGTAATTGGCGCACTTCGGCGCGTAATTACGGACCGAAATACGGCCCATTTTAAGCCGTGTGAACATGGCCTTACAGGAATAGCTAGGAATAGTAGAGCTGATATGTCAATCACTACTATAGACCCCCTACAGCCTTTCCAGGAAGTGTGAATCTGAAGCTGGGTGTGGCTTTGTGTAACTGCATGGTCAGAAAACTCCTTTAGGACTATTGACAAACATGCTTAAAGGGGTTGTCTGGTTCAAATAAAAATGAAATAATATGCTACTGTTGCCAAATTAATCATCAACTGTAGTGGTGATGATGTCCAGTTTGAAAACGTACTAGCATAAACATAAGACCGGGGAGAGATGGCACTGGAATGTAGGAGTAGAGGAAGGTAAGTATAGGTTTTTTTTGTTTTATTTGCCACCAATAGTCTAATATTGCATTTTTTAACCAGACAGCCCCTTTAATTTTTTATTTGAGATGTATTAGAGCAATACGCAATATTATAGGAGAGTAAGGGAATGTAGCAATAATAAGAAAATAAAGTCCACGCTAGCATTGTTTTGTAGTATGTCTATTTAATTATTGTACACTATCAGTGTTTCCACCTAAAACCATAAAGTAGGTGTGCTCTAACAGACAGGGCAGTGAAGAGTTATAGTGTCCTGTCAAGAGTTTTGAAGCCTATGTTTACAGCAGACAATATTTTGGCAAAGTACTCCCATTAAAAACAGTCTGATGCTGCTGACAGATTCCATAGGCAAACATTATCCGACATCTGCAGCAGCCAAACAGGTATTTCTAATAACTGACATAACTAAATTGTTATTTATGCAGCTATGCAGTATAAATCAAATGTGCTCAAACTTGGGTGGTGCTGAACTTGCAATCCAAATCTAATTAATTACAAAACTTCTATTTATATCTTAATAGATTCATTTTACCTCAGATTTCCTGTTCAATGGAGCTAAGACTCCACAGCTAATGTTAAAATACTGTTGAAAATCCGACGGGATTTTAACATCGCCGTACCACAGTTTTTGGCACGGGCAGTTTTCGGATGTGCGGGCAGCCCAGTATATTGACTGTACAGGAATGCTACAGGGGGCCAGCAGTTTAGAAATCCAACAGTAGAATATCTGGGCTGCGTAGAGTACAGCACGGAATTTCTAATGAGGTCTAGAGGGCACTTGTTACAGTCGGATTTTCGGCGGGATCTAAATACTGAATCCGCTGCAAATCCGACCAGAGACTAGTGCTGTGTAGACCTGGCCTTACATTACTTTTACCCTAAGGAAAGATTTTGCCTGTTTGAATTTATTTTAACTAAAATCAGTAAGAGAAAAGTTTTGTTTCAGTACCACTAATTCTCCTACTACTAAAAGGGCCATTTACACGGCACAGGACAAATACCGGTTGATTTATCGGACCGGTATTTTTCCTGTTTGAGTGCCATGCACACAGCCACCAGGGGACGGCTTTTCTCCGTGGTTTGTGGAGAAAAGCCCTCCCGTTTCAGATAGACTTGTTCATATTCTGTTCGAAAACCAGACGGAAGAATTAACATGTTCTATGCTTTTCGGAAAATCCGTGTAGTGGGGACCGCTGCATGGATTTTCACTTAAGTTCCATGTAAAAGTTTTTGAGCCGGTTTTTCAAAACCAAGAACCGGCTGAAAAACCGGCTAAAAAAGTCCTAATTCTTTTCCCTCCTTGCTGACTTCCATTCAGTGCCAATCAGGCCTGGAGCACATGATTTGAGAAATCAGAAATAATCCTGATGAAGAACCATAGCCAAATTCCTAAGACTATACTATCAATATAAATGGGGTTGGTAGTCACTGAAATACCGTTGCCAGTCTGTCTCAAGTGCTGCTAAGGCTGGATTCACATTGTACATAACAGTGCCCTAAGAAGGTGTCTGTAAAATATTCCTCCACATTTTTCGCTGTAATCAGATTTTCTTATTTCAGAGTTACAATGTTCTTGGAAAACAATATCTAAAGCCAGTTAAGCTGGCACTATTGCATGAAAAATTTATGGTAGTTCTACACAGTCAAGCGCCACTCATAGCAAATTCTACCTTGTAGCTAAAAGTTCAAATACAAGTTCTAATCCTGCAGCAGTCATAAGTAAAATCTTTTTCATGCAGTATCTAAATCCCATGTTTCTTCATTATATGCACAATGGGTTTAGGTTAGCAAAGGGTTAGTTCATCATATCAATGACAATCCATGTAATATCAGGAATGTATACCTTACTATATCTTCTTCTTGTCTAAGCTTTTACTGTTCCATGGCAATATATTTTTAAATGGGGGATTTACTGGTCATTTCTGAATTAAGTATAAGACATCTATCAAATGCCATAAAACATCTGCAGTGCCTTTCACGCAAATAGTAAATCCACAATTTCAAAGTTATAGAGCTGTTCACTGAGCTTTTTTTAGTAAAAAAAAGTAGTTAGTAGCGAGGTGTATGGTTAGTACATATGACTATATACTTGTGTACAGCATGGTGGCTCGGTGGTTTGCACTGTTGTTTTGCAGTCCTGGGCTCAAAACCCACCATGGACAACATCTGCAAGAAATTTGTGTGTTCTCCCTGTGTTTAAGTGGGTTTCTTCCAGGTACACCAGTTACCCCAAAATTCAAAAACATACTCAAAGATGTAACTGGAACTTAGATTGTGAGCCCCAACAGGGACCAATGTGAGCAATGGCGATCTCTGTACAGCACTGTGAAATATAACAGCACTATAGAAATGAATGAAATATATATGGAGTAGGCCAATTCTTACAAAGGGGCTCAAGGCATTTACATTGGAACTAGCATGGCTTTGATACTTAATGGAGGATGGATAAATGGGGCTTTGAAGAAGATTAAATCTTATATCCCTGATTAGCTAAGAAACTAAAGGCTACATGTATGAAAACGGTCTGGGTCTAAAACTCTCTTTGTTTCCCATAGCAACCAATCAGAGCGTGCCTCTCATTTTTCCAAAACACTATATGAAATGAAAGGGGCGCTCTGATTGGTTGCTAAAATCAAGAGCGTTTTAGACCTAGACGGTGTTCATACATGTGGCCCTAAGTTTACTCTTGTTTTAAATATAGTGTCCATTCTTCGAAATTGCCAGACCAAGATAATAGGATGGAAAAGAAATGCAATATAGCATTGTACCGAAACTTTACTCATTAAATTCAATCTAGAGCTTTCTTCCAGTATGTCACACAGTATGAGTACATTCGAAATTAGAAAACAATGGGTGACATGTATGATTTTTGGCGTCTAGATGCCGATTTTTGTTGCGCATTATAATAGTGTAGAATGTGCCTGATTTATGAACCCGGTCTACTGTAGGTCAAAAATCAGGCACATTCTAGCGCTCAGACTACATTTCTAGGTGCATTACTGCTGGAACATGTAAACCACTTTCAAAGTGGTATACCTGTTCCAGCAGTAATGTGCCTAGAATTGCCATACTGAAGCTATAAATCTATAGCTTCATATGGTTCTAGTGCACCCCACCTCCCGCACGCCCCCAGAGATTTGCCGCATTACAAAGTGCCACAGCGCTCTGTAATGCACCTGATATTGCCGTGTGCTAGGTTTAAAACAATTGCGAATAGGGCTGTGCTAGATGTCGGGCCCCATCATACATGTTGCCCAATATGTTCAAAATAATTTTTTTGTTCATGAGCTCCCCACTATTATGTGACTATGCAATAAGCAAATGAGAGGGATGAATTCCCTATGCTCAAAGCTGCGGAAAATATACACAGTCAAATCGCAATATTTTGACCAGCATCTAAAATCCAGAGTAAGTGTGGTGTTCAGCATGGACAGCAGCTAGATGAGCTGGGAGTGAATCAGTAAGGTACTGTTAGGTTGTCCCAGGTATCTGGATCCATGCTGACTGCATCCCACAGCTCCTGGAGGGTACGTAGGAGAGGATTCATAACATGATGATTGAGGGAGTTCCACAGATGTTCAACTGGGTTCAAGTCTAAGGAATTAGGTGGCCAGGGTAGTACTGGGAAGTCTTGGTCAAACTCTTCCAACTAATTTTGGACATCTCTAGCTGTTTGCCATTTCACATTGTCTTGCTGGAAGTTCCCATCTGCCCCAGGGAAGACAATGAGCATGTATGGGTGTACGTGATCTGCAAGGATGGAATCCTAGCCAATTCGCTTGAGAGTGCTTTCCACATGGATGAGTGGCCCAGAGAATAGCATGAAATAATTCCTCAGACCATAACGCTGCCACCTCAGGCTGTTTGCTCTTGCTGTTTCTTACCTGACATGCCAACATCTATCTATTCGATGAAGCAGAAATTGTGACTCATCCGAGAAGGCAACCCTTTGCCAATATGCAAACATCCAATTCTGATACCGCAGTAAAAATGTAACCCTTGTTTGCCAATTGAAGCTAATAAGCAAAGATGCAGTCACCATGCCTGCTTCGGAGCCCAATATGCAGTAGGGTTTGCCTAACTTTGATTTTAGACACTTGTCTGGTAGCCCCCAGTTAATTTTGGTGGTGAGCTGCTCCACTGAAAAGTGTTGTCTGTCCCTGCACACCTTTGTAACAACAACTCACATCAATGGCACGTGGTGCTCTGCAGCTTCCATATTGGCTAGCAATCAATTCATTTGTCTACTGACAATACACTTTCACCACAGCAGCACAAGAACAGTTCACAAACTGCAGTTTTAAAAAAAAAAAAATACTGACATCCATGGCCCAAACGTCAATAATCATCCCTCTTTGCATCTCTGATAAATTTACTTATTTTACCCATGACAACAACGAGGAATATATGTGCAGACAGCCGATCACACACCTCACATATCTACCAATCCAGCTTAAGACACATGACTGCTTTCATGAGCTACCATACAGTTGCTGAAGACGAAGGTAGGAAGTAGTCCTAAAAATATGACTCGACTTCGTATGTTTGCTATGTAAATAGGTGTTAAAGGGTGAGCAATTTACGACATGTGTAAAACCACTAGCTGCATTTTAAGCGTAATATGACAGAGAATGGGAATTCAAGAAAACTTGACTCTCATAACTCAACCCTCTTAAGATTTGTCATTACATCATAAATGCCTTTGTTAATATTGGAAATAGCCTTTATTGGCTTTAGTATGTTAACCAAGATGTGGTTAAAATGATTGCAGATACACAAGGTCATAGTGAGGTTATGTCCCATAGTATCCTGCACTGAAATTACATCAGTGAAAGCAAATGTGTTCCATGTGTTTTAAAGCTGAAAACGATGAGTAAATCAAAATACTGTCAGCCCTTCTAGCTTTAAGCGCATTATACTCTCTGTGACATAGATATGGAACATACGTCTTATGTCTTAAGTCAAGACATCAGAAATGTATCTTATTATATAATGGTATCATTTATGACATTATGGATGGAGCGATAGATGGGAAGCATACAGGAACTATGAGGACCGAATAAAGCTTTAATGATAGGCTATTTATTATTGTTTTCCACTACTGAACAATATATAACCATGTAAAAGACACAACACACTCAAACTCGTCAAGCATTAAAACTGATAAATAAATAGCATTCAAGTTTAACTGATTATTCTAGATGGATGCACTACATGGCAATTCTATGAAATGAATATGTAACATTAAAAGAAAGCAGGCTATGTATCATGGATCCATAGCAATATTAAATTGACTCCTAATAATTATTTAGAAAAAATCCTGATTGCTTAAATGCCTCATTGATGCTCAGCCAGAAAAATTCAGTTGCAATATGGGCAAGACAAATTCTGAGGCTTGTGGTTGCAGATTGTAATTGTAAATTCTTTTTCTGTGTGCAAATATATCCATAAAAGTCTAAAAACAGTGTAGCCATTCATAACAATCTTCAGTCTGGTTGTTTACCGCCCTTCCTGACCAGGCTTTTCCCTCTGATTTCCCTTGTAACTGGAACTGGCATATTAGCCCCAATTACAAGGGAAATTAAATGGAAAAACACCCCCTGAACTCACAGCAGAGCTGATTTGAGTCTGATAAGACCCAACAGCTCAGACAGTCACCAAGCGCTGGCGGTCACATGACTGCCGGTGCTAGGAGGCAGAACGCAGATAGACTTCCTGCCTAACTGTGTACTCGGCGATCAAGAGCCAGGGAATTGTCTTCTTAGTGGAGAGCCCAACTGTTCAATTAGTTTATAATTGTGCCCTCTATACAAACGTTCATGCAGTTAAACTGCCACTGCCCAGACGTTTATATCCCGGTAGTAGTTAAACATGCCTCTATGTACATCTAAATTCAGAGCTGTTCACTTCATAACGATAATGTAAGGAAGTGGCACGTGACTGCTGCAGCCAATCAGCAGTTGCAATAGTGACATCCCATTGGAAAGAAGACAGGAAGTAAAAAGATCAGGGAGGGCCAGCACTGAAACGGAGGTTAGAGGGAAGGTAAGTATAGGTTTTTTTATTTTATTGGGCAACAGTAGGTTATTATTTAATTTTTGGGCAAACTAGACAACCCCTTTAATTTTCTCTAATAGGTTAAAAATGTTTAGCTGACAATGATAATCAGATTGGATCAGCCACTATTTTTCAGTTTTTATATATGCCTTCATAATTGTTTCAACAAAGCATTGTTGAAGTGATCGGTTATTTATACTAAGAACAGACCCAGATGTAGTTATTCCTCGCTCTTAACGTAGTAAACTTTCCTTGCATCTGGACAATGTTTTTTCCTCCAACAAGAAAAACCTTGCTCCCAGTGGGACACTTTTATTACTATGGTGCTCCTTTTTTAATGTCTGGTTTCCATGTTTTTTAGGCAAATTAATAAAGACAAATGTATTACTGATTTGTGACAAAAGAACAAATAATGTGCTACAGCTGATACTTTTCTGTCTACATTTACAATGTGTATATAGTACAGCAAAGTCGAACATTTGTAAAAACATATATTAAAGTTTAACGTTTTCTTTGGGTGCAGATACATTTCATACCATGTATAAAATTCTAAAACAGAAATAGTAAACCTGTCACAGTCTGTTATGTACAGGCAATTTATATAAGTGTACAAGTTTATTGTATTTCCAGTTTTTCAAGTAAAAAATGTGTAATTTTGTAGATCTCTTCCCATAACTATGATTCTCCATAGCCAACAACAAATTATTGTTCTTCTTTTTCAACCCAAATTGTTACTATCTTCCTACTTATCCTCTTCCCTTCTCCAGTACTTATTGACTGACCGCTGTTAGGCTATGTTCACACGGCAATAATTGCAGGAGGTATTTCACCCACAATTACACCGTCTGCTTGGGAGTGGGGACGGGGAAGGGGGGCCGGAAGCCCGCCGGCCCTATAATCATTCATTTTTTATGGTGCATTCATTATACACGCCATGACTAATTGACATGTCACTTCGCTCCCCGCTCGTCGTATTGCGTGAGCGGGGAGAGGAGACGTAATCCATAGTTCTCTATGAGAACTGTGGATTACCGTAATGACTGGGACGTATCTCGCCCCGTATTTAGTGCAGTATGGTGCGAATTACGGGGCGAGATACGTCCCATTTTAAGCCGTGTCAAAATAGCCTTACTGTTGCACCCATTCGTGTCTAGGATTCTGTAATGTACTTTCCAATTGTTGACAACCCAAGCTAGTCTATCATTTTGTCTTCAATGAAGACTTGAGCTTGACCGCTGTTAATAATCAACTTATACTACTTTGCTACATGTTAGCATGCCTCACTTAGAGGAACATGTATGAACGGGGCTGCTCCAGATATCTGGCGCAGCCCCGTTCGCATTAGTGTAATGCCTCCTGTACGCCCATATCAGCCGCATTACAGAGTGCAAGCGGCACTGTGTAATACGCCCGATTTTGGGTGGCGTGCTAGAGGGGCGGGGGGGGGGAATAGAATTGTACGAAGCTATAGATTTATAGCTTCAGTACGGCAGTTCTAGGCGCATGTACAGTATACCACTTTCAAAGTGGTATACCTGAGCCAGAAATGTCGTACTAGCGATAGAATGCGCCTGATTTATGACCTGCTGTAGAGCGGGTTCATAAATCAGACGTATTCTAGGCTATTATTATGTGCATGAAATGTTGCGTTTAAATGTCAAATTTCATACATGTGGCCCTTAGTACAAGGTTACTGGGAACATTAAATGACCACCACAGTTTTGTTTTTTTTTTCTCCTTAGTTTATTAGAAATTGCCTCTAGTTACACAGTAGTGGCAGTAATTTTGCTTACTTGTAGCTGAATATGGCATTTTTCACTGCTACCACTGAGTCATGTGACCTGCTCTCTAAGTTGCTGAAACACACAGTATGGTTGTATGACCTGGAAGTGCATCTCTATGCATTGCCATAGGAAAAAGTCAGTCTCATAGGAATGCATAGAGAAACAAATTCCTATCAGCATCAATAGCACAGTGTTTTATAACTAATCAGAGAGCAGGTCATGTGACCTAACAGAGAATGTACATCATCCAGAAATCATATATGCAAGTGCAGGTGAGCAAACATACTAGCACTACAGTGTACGTAAGAACAATTTCTAATAAACTAAGGGGATATAAAAATGGAGTAGCCCTTTAAATTACCTAGAACCCTCTCATACCAAATTCATGGCTCAAAGAGTACCAGGACCCAGAGCAAAATTGTAGAAAAGGGGAAATTATAAGGGAATTGTACAAGGAAGTTGTACAGCCTATCATTGGCTCTCTGTCACAGAATGTTGCATTATTAGGAAAAAACATTACGTAAACTGATGAAGATGTCAATTACATGATAAGCATTGTGAGGCTAGAACATCTAAAACTTCCTTGAAAGCAGGATATTAAACTTATAGTTAAAGCAGTGGTTGGGAACACACTGAAAATGTAATTTTTCATTACTAAATTATTAGATAATTTGAACCATTTATCATATGGAAAAATACATGTCAGATTAGCTCCATATAGATATTTATATTTGGAAAGAAAAGCAACAAAATCAGCTATTTAAAAATTAGAGACAACCACGTATAAACCACTTAAGGCCTTTTTTTTAATAAAAAGATTATATATGAATAGCATTAGTTTTGTTTTGCAGTCTAATTGAAGCAGACAATTACAGTGTTCTATAGGAAAAAACCACAATAGCTCATATAGATTTATCTTCCTCTAGGCTTGTCCAATAAGATAAAATAAACTAAATTAAGACAAATGGTTCCTTGGGGATCTTATCGGCTGAATCCCACACATCATTTGGTCTAGTAATTTTGACTAAATTAAAAGTAATAACACAGCTGCATAATAAAAAGCCTTCACACCGATCACAATGATCTGACAACAGTAATATAACATAGTCAAAATAAAGCCTGGAGTAGTAAAGAAAGGTCTGGATTTCTCGTTACAAAATAATGTTTCATTTCAGTAGACTAGATTAGAAAGCAGGTGTTGCCCTAATAACAAATACACCATATTTTATAAAATGATGGAAATAACATTTGACATTCAATTCATTAACTGCTATCTGCAGCTGTCATTTGTTTTTTCAAGTCAAGTCATACAAAATATACTGTACAGATATGCTGCCTATATAACAGTGTCAAAGAACAGGCTTAGTCTTAATTGTCATCATATGGTAGGATGATGCTTTAATTTTGGTTGTTTTCACCACTGTCATGGCATTGTGAAATGGTACATAGGCAACACCTAAGTAAAAAATAACAGTTTTTGTCAACCATTAGCAAATAATTGAAGCATTGGGTTTGCGTAATAAAAAGTGGGGTTTCCAGGAATTAACTTTTATCACTTATAGATAGCTAATAAATGATAGATAAGTTAGGTTCCAACAACTGAGAACCTCAGCAGTAGCTAGAATGAGGGACCTATGCCCCCTCTGCCATGCTGATGAGGGGGTGTGGGAATATATACCCCATTCTTGTGACTGTTGAGATGCCAATGGTTAGACGCTTATCTTATCTAACATCTATAATGTATCCAAATAGGTGAAAAACAACACATGCTGCAAAAACCTTTTAACAAAAGAAGAATTACATTATTTCATAAGAAAATACATTGCAATATAATGCAAAACCACATAAAACCATACAAATGTTATTAATGCATGTAGACAAAGAAGGAAACATGGATAGATAGATAGATAGATAGATAGATAGATAGATAGATAGATAGATAGATAGATAGATGGATGGATAGATGGATGGATGGATAGATGGATGGATGGATGGATGGATGGATGGATGGATGATAGATAGATAGATAGATAGATAGATAGATAGATAGATAGATAGATAGATAGATAGGTAGATAGAATCCATTTGATCAATTAATAATCCTATTAACCTTAGAAAGGTTAATGCTTAGAGTATTTCCATAAACTCTGACATTTTATTGTTGTTGTATGCATGCAGTGAAAACACCAAGAATGTAAGGCAGTGACACTAAGCTACTCTAGGGCAATGCAGATTAATGCAAAAGGAAACCAAATGCCTTCAAATAACGGAATAAGGAAGGAGATAGACAGTGCTGTCAGAGCATTAGAATGGTAATGTGATCTATTCTACCCTCAGTAAGATGAATGGTACAGACGTTTATTAGATTAGCGACTGATTCAGCATTTATTATTTTAAACTGCACCAAAATTACACTTTAATTCATTATGTGTGCTCTACTAATCTGCCAATCAATTACCTGAATGTGTTACAGAGCAGCTATGTAAGGCAAAGACTAGGACAACAGCCCTTTCTGCACAGCCCTGTAATGGGTTTAGGGAGGTTTACACAGGGTGACTTTTTTAGTTGTCTTTCATTTATTTTTGCACTGCAGAAGCCAGAACATAAGATGTTTCCCTCACTGCATGTCAGTTTCTTTTTTATAGTTTCTCAGCAATTTTTGAACATGCCTTCTTTTAAAATCTACAGCTGAATACCTGGATTATACCGTATACATAGTTAAAAGTGTGTGGACACCTGAACATCACCATCATATGTGCCTTCTTAATATTTTATGCCAGAACCATAGACAGTCACTTTAAATCCCCCATTGCTAAATTTAGTCTAGAAATGCTGTCCTGCTATCAATTAAACTTAGATCTGTTTGTCAGACTACAGAATGATGAAGCGTAATTTATTACTTCACAGGTAATAGCTATTGGACTCAAACTTCTTTTTACAGTAACTTAGGGCAGTTAATAGCCTCCATTTCCAGGAGGTCATATAGATTTAGACAGTGAAACTGTGGAACTCTCTATCATTCACAATACATTTATCCTCTATTTCAGATCAGTTTAACATAAATGGCCATCAGATAAAACTACTCCAAATGTCTTTCTATGAGATTTCAGGCCCTTGCAGTCTGCCAAAAAATGTTGTATTTTAGTGGCATCCTGAAATAGGAAAAGTAGATCATATAAGTTGAATTGTTAGATTCAAAAATGCATGATCACTTGTGCTGCTAGAAAGAAAGAATACAACAAAATTAGCCAGCCACCTACATTGCAATTGTCAGACACTGGTGCAGTGTAAACTCTTCAAAACAAAAAATACTGTAGCACACATACAGTAAGGCACTAATAAATAAATGCATTACTGCTATCCTTAGTACATTTATAAAATCGAAGGCTTTGTTGAGGAGATAAAATAGAATTTATTAGCTCTGAGTGCACACATGTTTCTCTAGGTTACCGACCAGCTCTCCCCTTCGCTCTCTGCTGTGTCTTATCTGATAGCAGGGATGAAGATAAGTTGGACTGCCGGCAGCCTAAGGTTATGTCTACACAGCACACGAAAACGGATTTTTGGCGGTTTTAGTATTTTGAAACCGTTAAAAATCTGACCGTTTATCCAGCCCATAGACTTTAATAGAAAAAACGACCTGTGTAGTTTACACAGGTTGTTTTTTAAGCCCGTTTTCTGGCTTACAAAGCGGGCATTTTCGTTTTGGCATCGGCTTCCCATACATTCAATTGTATGGGCCGATGGCAAAAAGCAAGAACCAACCGCAGTTTTTGCAAGAACAGTGACAAAAACGCAGTCGTGCATCGGATGAAAACCGGTTGGCTTTCCGACGGGTTATATGCGGCTCTGTGTGAACCTAGCTTAAGAATAGTGTGTTATCACAAACAAATAATTAGTCTCCTTTTCTTTGTTTACTCTGAGCTCTGTAGATCTCTTCACTTATAGATAACATCACCTTCTCTCATGTCAGTGCTATTAAAAGAGCTTTGAAAGCCCAGCTGATAGGCTAATCACTCCCGTAGTACCACTCCCAGCCTGACCAGGAAGAGACAGTATACATGAATTTGAATCTCCTTTTGCTCTGAATCAGCGTGGCAAGACAACTCATTTAATGCAGACCGTGAGAAGCTTTGCGAAAGTCTTAAAATATCCAATTATAAGGTTGCAGTTTTGCTTGATTTATTGGATATTACTGTTTCTTGCAGTGACAGGGGACTGTAATAGGGTCTCGCCAAGTTCTGAAAATATTTTCCTGTCCCACATAGAGGAGATACATATTGTATAGTATGCTAACTGATTAAAAATATGGACAAGTTATGTTGGCAACATGTTCATTCTACGGATAGGATTGGAGAAGGAGCTAGAACAGTTTACTACTTTTATTATTAGTATACATTATCTACTAGAATTTTCTTTTCCTAAAAGTACTGACATAAATAATTCCCTAGATGTGCAGGTTAAAAAGGTAGGCAATAAATTAAGTGCCACCTTGTTCACCAAGTCCACTGTCAGGAATCTCCTGCTATGACTTGGAACTTGTTTAGTGTTTTTGCCCATAAGTTTGCCCTTAGTCAAGATGGTGGATCGTGTCTCAGCTGGGTGCCATCTTGTTTCCTGTTTCCTGTTGCCAGTTTCCTATATAAACTCCTCAAGCCTGATGCTCATTGCTTGAGTATTGTGTTAAGCTCCTGCTTGCAGTCCTCTAGCCTGCAACTTGCCTTCTAGTTAGTTCCTCTCCTTTGCGGTTTACCCTGAAAAGCTCTCATACCTGCGGATCACTAGACTGTGCTCCTCCTGACCTCGTTTGGATCCAGTCTTCATCTCTGCTGCCTCCTGTTCCATTCTGTATTTGCCTTCTCTGTGGTTTAGCCAGTCCTCGCCATTGGATTCCAGCTGTATCCACTAGTATCGTGACATCCACCGACTGAAATAATCTATTAAGACGTGAGAGTCATTATTTCCCCCATGGTTTTTAGAGGTGTCCCTGAAGGCCAATTTGTTAGGGTCAGAAGGATATACTCTAGTGATGAAGAATATCATAAACATATTACTAATTTAATTGATAAATTTGTGTCACTGTAATAGAATAAAAATGAGGTGCAAAAAGTTGGTGAGGAGGTACGAGGGATTCCCCGGTTGCACAGAAAAGAGCATAAAAAAATACAGCATAGTGATAACGTTGAGTTCATCTCTACCAATGATAAACATGCTGGAATGATAAAAATGGCATATTAAAATCTTGGAAAATTTTACAAAGTGATCTAAAATATGGTACCTTGTGCCAAAATAATCCTCTGTTTACATATAGAAAGGGTAAACCATATGTAATTCCATTGTTCATTCGGATATACATAGCAAAATGTTTTTTAAACACATAGAAAAGAGGGTCTTTTCCTTCTCTTGGCTGTCATTTCTGCTCTAGTATCATTGAAGGGAGTAATATCAACCATTCATCTCAGGGATATTGTATCCCTATCAAAGCCTTTTTATGTGTAACAGAAGCTACATGTTAAAAAGCCTGTGCGGTAAAATATATGTCGGACAAACTGCCAAGGCTATCAAAGTTCAATTGAACAAATGTAAGTGAATATGATACTACCTACTACTACTAGTACTATTACCTACTACTATAATGTGTAGAAAAAAATTGGTGAATCCACTGTAGCTCAACATAACATAAGTGAATTAAATTGGTTGTTCATTGAGGAAATACAGGGAATGATCAGGAACATATACAGAGACTCTTATTACAAAGAGAGATCTATTGGATATCCATAATAAATGCACTGGCCCCTAGAGGCCTAAATGAAGAGTGCCATTGGAATGAATTTCTCTAGCAGACACCGTTTTGATAGGAAACTTGTTAGCATATAATAAATGGTATCATAATACCTATGGTCACTCGAGAGTTAATATCGGGGTTCGGGATTGAATGTTATATATCTAGATTTTTCTAAAGCATTTGATACTGTGCCACATAAAAGGTTGGTAAGCAAAAAGAAAATGCTTGGACTGGGAGAAAATGTTTGCAAGTGGGTAAGTAACTGGCTCAGTGATAGAAAACAAAGGGTGATGATTAATGGTACATACTCAGACTGGATCCCTGTTACTAGTGGGGTACCACAATGCTCAGTATTGGCCATATTCTCTTTAATATATTTATTAATGACCTTACAGAAGGATTGCACAGTAGAAAAACAATCTTTCCAGATGATACTAAACTATTTAATGTAATCAGCACAATAGAGGACTTTTTTTTATTACAAAGCGATCTGTATAACTTGGAGGCCTGGGAAGAGAAGTGGCAGATGAGGTTTAACACGGATAAATGCAAGGTTATGCACATGGGAAGGAAAAATCCCCTCCATGATTACATGTTAAATGGAAAAACGCTGGGTAAGAGTGACATTGAGAAGGACTTGGGAATCCTGGTGGACAGTAAACTTAACTGTAGCAGCCAGTGTCAGGCAGCAGCTGCCAAGGCAAATAGGATTATGGGGTGTATTAAAAGAGGAATAGATACACACGATGAGAACATCATTCTATCATTATACAAGTCACTGGTTAGACCACACATGGAATATTGTGTACAGTTTTGGGCACTAGTTCACAGGAAAAACATTGTAGAGCTTGAATAGGTTTAAAGTCTGGCCACAAAAGTAATAAAAGGACTGGGTGGACTACAATACCCAGAAAGATTAGCAAAATTAGGGTTATTTAGTTTAGAGAAAAGGAAGGCTTCGGGAGGCGTAATAAATATGTTTAAGTACATCAAAGGTCAATATAGAGATCTCTCCCAAGATCTATTTATACCCAGGACTGTATCTAAAGCAAGGGAGAACCTCTACGCCAAGAGCAAAGAACATTTCTACATAAACATAGGAAGGGATTCTTTACTGTTAGAGCAGTGAGACTGTGGAACTCTCTGCCAGAGGAACTTGTCATGGTGAATTCAATAGAGTTCAAAACGGGTCTGGATCATTTCTAGTCTGTAATAATATAGCAAGTTATAGGGACTAGGAATCCGTAGGAGAGTCATTAATCCGGGGATTTATTCTAATTGCCAGATTAAAGTCAGCAAGGATTTTTTCCACTAAAATGAGGACAATTGGCTTCTATCTCATGGGGGGTTTTGCCTTCCTCTGGATCAACACTAAAGCACAATAGGCTGAACTGGATAGACTTCTGTCTTTTTTCTGCCTTACAAATTATGTGACTACGTTACTATGAGAGTTAATATCTTGGTAATGCATAGTATACAAAGTGCCAAGCTTGTTGGCTGCAAATGTCACACATTGGTATAAACATAGTAACATTGTGAATATCTATTGGCCATATGGGCATAGCTAAATGTGTGTCCAACATAGAATATATCATCTTATCATTATATATCGAATTTTATTACCTATAACACTATGTTAAATGTCTATTAATGCTGATTTCAGTTTTTAACTCATTTTATTGCAAATGATTGGTTTGGATAATGCTATTTAAGGGTTATTAGGTGTTTCCTGGACGTGCTTGACAAAGGGGGCATTGCCTACCGAAACAACGCACCTGTGCTGTGGTGACTGATGGAATGCTTCCACTCTATCCATATGAACGCCTAACATGGACTCATCCTGATCTTAAAATGTGTATTTACCTCGTTTGAGGATGCGACCAGAAACTTAGGTTTATATTGTTACAATATAAAGATATTAAAAAGCATTATAAAGCATCTGACTAAAATGTCTGTACTTTATTTGGTGCATGTGCACGGTAGCAGCAATTTAATATATCAGATCAAGATCAGATGAAGATATAAAATAGAATAACAAAATGTCATGGAAAAAAAAGGAGCAATCCCCAATTTACAGACTGTTTCATTGAGGTATGTCCTCGTGGGGACTTCTATATGTGGCCAGTATCATCTGTCTGAAATGAAAGGCAATCATCAATATTAACCGCATTACCAATTAATAGATTCCTATTGAATTCTCAGTGCAGTTAACATGCTCAGAGAGAAGAATTCTGAAGAACAATACACTGCTCCAGAATTTCAATGAACTGTCTAGACTACATGAGGATAAAACCTATGATGAATCGGATTAGTAGAGTTTATTTAAGGTGCATGCGTAAACGTATTTGAAACTCCTGAAAATAGAACAAAATGTATTACACAACTAGTATTAATTTTCACCAATTTGTAGCAATGCTAATTACAGCAGCACTACTGGTAAATGCTGAGACTTTAACTGTATTCATAGATGTTTTGCTAAGCTCACATGTGTGTGAAGAATCGTGTATGCATATTCATGTACAGGCCTTAGTTTAACCGTAGACATTAAATAAATGACAGCCACAGGTTCTGATTCTATTGCCATTAGCCTACCAGGTAATGTGGATCTAGGTCTACCAGCTTTCCCATGATGGAGGATTCTGGGAAAAGTTTGACTGGGGATGTTGGATTTTAACATACTGATCCGTTGATCTTGTAAGCATCTTATTTAATCTCTCCATTGAAAACGTTAGACTACCATCTTAAATGGGTTGACTCACTACATTGATTCGTCCGGTTTTCTTGGTTTCATTTTGAATTCAGGGGCATGTTTACTGGCTTCTACTAGGCTGCAGTAGAAGCCAGGTCTGTAGCTATAGCAACCATTGTCAGCAGCCTATCATGAGAGATTTAACAGGTCTGTAGCTATAGCAACCTGAGGAGCTGATGCAGCCCATACAAGAGGGGATATCTCAGAATAGGTAGGACACTGTTAATGGACACATATTGCAAAGTGACTTGTTTTTGCAAGATCTTTAACATAAAAAGCAATCTTTGTAATGAGACAACCCCTTTAACAAACCAATATATTTTCATCTCAATATTCCATGTGGCAGAAGGATCCATTTGTGTTGGGATAAACTAGAGAGTAAAATAAAAATGCTGTACAGCTCTGTAAAATAAAAAACAGAAATCCACTTCTGTACTCATCACCGTTCCAGCACTGAAGCTGCCAGCCATGCATTCTGGACTCTATTTACTTCTTGTGGCTACAGTGGTCACATGCCATTCAAAGCAAACAGAGACTGAGAGACACCTCTGGCAGCTTCAGGGTTGGAACAGGGATCAATACAAAGGTGAAAAAAAATTTTTTGGGGGATTTTTAAAAAAGCTGGTTTTAAATATTATTGGTTTTTAAGTTTGACAACCCTTTTAGGTCTGGCTAATTGGGTTTTATACTATATCCCTATTGTACTAGAATTTCATAATACATTGATACCACAAAGGGATTTCAAGTTCTTATCTCATTTTTTGCTTCTAGTATCAAAAAGGGGGGCGTGTATGATTATTTAAATGCATATAGGGGCCCCAACCACTACCATGCCTTTCCCCCGTGTGCCACCTCTAGTAAAGCAAAGGTCTGTTTATGTAACAATCTGTAGTGCTACAACCCAAAGATCGGGGCAGATTTTTTGTCCAGGCAAAGGGTCAAAGTTAAATTTTTTTTCTCTTTTTCAATTCACATACCTAAATTAGGTTTCTTTCTTTTATTTATTTTCCCGCTTGATTTAATTTCAAGGGTAAAGGACGGGGGGTAAATGAAGCAGGGGATTGAAAAATCGTTTTGACCCAAAGGGGTGATTATTAGGCAGGGAATAAATGGGGAGTAGCGCCTGAGAGGAAAGGTATGTTGAGTATGTACGGCAAGACTGAGGAGCTCACTTGGTTTTCCCCTGAGTAAGCTTCACTATGCTCACTAAGAGAGCAAAAATAAAAAAAAAAACCGTGCAGAAATTTTTAGTAATGGAATGGGGAAAATGTTTTATTTATTTAATTGCAAATTCCCCCTCAATTTTCTTTGTGGGAAAAAAAACCTTTAAAGGGGGTTTTCCCCTGTTGTTTAAAAGAGTCACAGGGGGGCCTTTTGTTATTACCTCTTCCTGGTTAGGCTGTGTGCGGTTCTATAGCAGTGTTTAGCATATTAGCTCCATATTCCCAACTCTTCTAATTGCAATGACATGATTGCAGAAGGCTACAGAGCTCAAAGTAAACAAAAGTAATTGATCTCCTTTTTTTGATAGCGATAACACACTCTGTTCTTTAGCTTCCAGTCGCCCTGTGGTCACATCACTCCCTGCTATCAGATAAAACAAAAGGCAGGGGGAGAAGGGAAGAGTAAGATGGTAACTAGAGAAACCTGTGTGAACTCAGAGCAGATAAAATCTCCTGAACAGGAAATAATCAAAAGAGCAATGTATTTGGAAAAAGTTATTATTATTATTTATTTGGTTCCAGGGCGCTGTACAATCGGGTCGCATACATAACATAGGTCAAACAAGTACAAAGGTGACAAATTAATACCTAACAACTAGTACAGAGGGAGAGAGGGCCCTGTTCGTGAGGGCTTACAATCTACAAGGAAGGTGGGAAGAGACAGAAGGCGAGGGGCAGACATGTTTGTGTGGTGGAGTAGTAGCAATGGGGTTATTGTTGGTTATAGGCAATCCTGAAGAGATGGGTTTTCCGGTTGCTTTTGAGGCTAGTGAGAGTGGGGGAGAGTCTGAAATATTGGGGCAGTGAGTTCCAGAGAATGGGGGAAGCATGGGAGAAGTCTTGGAGATGGTTATATGAGTAGCTGATAAGAGGAGAGCAGAGAAGAAGGTCCTGTGAGGAGCGAGATTGCGTGAGGGGAGGTATCTAGAGATTAAGGCAGAGATGTATGGAGGGAGAGGTTATGGAGCGCCTTGTAGGTCAAGGTTACTAACTTGAACTGGATTCATTGGGCAATGGGCAGCCAGTGAAGGGATTGGCAGATGGGAGAGGCAAAGGAGTAGCAAGAAGAGAGGTGAATCAGACGTGCGGCAGAGTTAAGGATGGATTGGAGGGGAGCGTTTACCGTTACCTACATGTTGAAAGCTAATCATTGTAGTAATACAATGTTCTCATACTGCAATGTTTTCAACGTTCAATGGTCTTCCATGGGACATTTTATGTTGAGTCTGGTTTCAAAAATAAAAAGTAAACAGAAAAAGCGGGCCCTTTGACACATGGGGGGAATTGAGGGAAGTTTCCAAACCCAAAATTTTTCATTAAAAAATGTAAAACACTGTACAGGGGAAGTGCTTGCAGGATCGGCAGCCCCTTAACACCTCCAACAGTACGTGTGGTATACATGTCCTGTCCCCTTTTTTTTCATCTCCAGGATAGCAGCTTCTTTGGGCACCAATGGGGGGCATTTTTTTTCTTTTTTTCTTGTATTTTTTGGGTAAAAAAATAACCAAAAAAAGCTCCTGCCCCTCACCATAGCAAGTTTTTCCCCAAGTTAAAGCAACTCTTTTTGACTTTTAATTTTTAAAGGGGATTTGTTTTAATCTTGTATAGTTTTTGTTTTTTTTAAAAATCTTGATTGTGCATTATATTGGGTGACATTTTGGGGCTTCAGAAACAATTGCCAGTTTCTCAAAGAGTTATGGTTTTAACATATAATGGTCATCCCAGAACCAATTAATATTGTATTTTAAGGGATCATTGTAACATGTTATATACCCATTTTATTTTTTGTTTAAAATTAACATTTTGGGCCACTATATGAACATTGCCCTAGGTAAAAAAACCACTTTTTGCCCATAGCAACCAATCAGAGCTCCCCTCTCATTTATATAACCCTCTGAAAAAATAAAGGGGCCCCCAGATTATTTTGCTATGGGAAACCAAAGTGATTTTTTAGATCTAACAGTTTTAAATAAATGTGGCCCTTTGTTCATTCGGGTTTTCCAAAAACCCCTATTCTTTTCCCTATTAAGTATAGGTTACTAGCAGGTATAGTATAGCTCAATGTATGATTATATATGACTATAAAAGCCAGCCTACTTTATAAAAACAAATCCAACCAGTTGTGTACTTTTAAAAATAGCTTTTTAAAAAATACCTGTCCCAAAATTTTTATTTGCAAACAATACCATGAAAGTGCCTAGGGTTTGCAAAAATTATTTTTTTAAATTTTTTTGCATCTGGGATGGGGTGCGTAGTAAAAGGTTTGACAAAAGTAAAATCGGGAAGGTTGGGGGGAATTTTTTAGATATGTAGGCTGTGTCCCTGGGGGGGGATTTTTCTATAGGGGATAAAGGAGGCCCCAATTGACTAGGCGGGGGTTTAAATGCCCTGTAAAAACAGCCACCCAGGGATGTCTCCCCCCTTAAAGCCAGCTCTGTTGTGAAACTTTTCTGGTAACTCTCTCTATTTTTTTTTCCCCAGACTTTTTTAAAAATGTCTTCACTGTTCATCACCAATTAAAGGGAAAATCGATTTGAAGTTCCCTTCCCAATACAAACGGCTTAAAAAAATTAATGGGCCAGTTTAAAAAATGTTTTACTGACATCCTTTTTCCGCTTCATTCAAGGGCCCTTTACCTACCCAATTTGGGAAAACTCGAGGGACGTTTTAAATTCCAGGAAAAATTTAATCAAAAAGACATTTTAACCCCTAAACCCGTTTTAAAATTATCCCCATATAAAAACATCCCAGTTTTAAAATATACTGTTTATGTCACTTTTAAAATTTGGCTTGTACAGTTTAGTGCTTTCATGCCGCAGTTGCATATTCAAAATATGAAATAACTCAAAAAAAACCAGCAAGTTGACATAAACTGCATGTGGCACAGGACAATGATTTTCCCGCTGTACAGAGTTTAACATCTCTTTATTTTCTGATATCAGTACTCTTTGCACGTTTCTGTGAGACCCTGTTGATGTGCAACATCAGCCCAATATGTAGAAACTTTTTTATCTAAAATCTTTTTTAAAATTCCCCAAACCACACCCCCCCCATACTTTTAGTCATCTCTTTCCCCAATGTTTGAGACATCCACCCAAATTTTTAAGTAGTCGAAAAAAAAAATTTTATGTCCAACTTTTGTTTAAAAATTATGAGCTTTTAAAGTATACATATTATTTTACGGGTCTTTATGTATTTACTATTTCCCATATTAGTACGGTTGAAAAAAGTCATGTGTCCATCAATTTTCAACGAAGGGGGGGTTTAAAATGGGGTTTTGAAGGGCGGAGCCCAAGGATTCTAAACCCCAACCTCCCACTGGTTAATGCCCTGAAACCCCCACAGGGCAAGAACCAATCCCCCCAAAGGAGCCCCAATCTCTGCCCAAAGAGAACCATCACCACCCGGGCCAGAATATTTTATTCTACATACGCTTTTAATATTTTTTTATTTTCCCCGGTAGTTATCTAAGTTTTTTCTTGAAAATCGCAACTTTTTTCCTGCTGTAAACCACATCTCAAAAGGCTTTTCCCACAGATTTACATTTCTAACAGTAAAGAACGCTTTTCGCCCCCGGAATTGAACCCTTTTTTTCCCCCAGCTGAAGGGAATGCCCCCTTGTTTTTTGGGGGGGGGCTTTACCTAAAATTTAATTTTTTTTCCCAAATTTTTTGGGTAAGGACCTTTTTATATGTGTATATAAAAAAATCATGTCCCCCCGAAGCCTTCTTTTCTAACTAAATGATTTAAAATCTACTAACCTCCCCTTTCAAAACCTAAGATGCCCCTTTCCCCCCTTTTAATTTTGGGTTTTGCTGGTTTTGCACCCCTTCCTAACTTCATTACATCTTTCAAATAAACTGGGGCCCGGGAAGTTCCTGTCCCCCGCCCCGTCCTTACGCTGCGGCTCTCCCTGCAAACCCCGCAGTCGTACCTATGTTCCTATGGGCAGTTCGGGTTTTCCTTTTTGCAGTTTTCCTGTGAGCGCTCCTGTACCGCTCCCTTTGCCCCCTGGGGGATTGCTGGCGGCTTTCTCTTGCGGGCCATGCCCTCCTCCATCTTGGCTGCTGCCCTATTCCTTGTAGCCCCTATAGGGGGCGGGGGCCACATCTTCCCTTCCTTTATTTCCCACAGTGGCGGGCAGGGTTGGGCTTCCTCTGCCAATCCCCTTTCACCTGGGGGTTTTTAAAGCCTGCTTCTCCTCAAACCCCCGGCCTGATCCTTGTTTTTGGTTTTTTGTGTCATTTTGGGTTCCCCTTGGGAAAGTATGTTGTTCCTGTGTATGGTCTTTTTGGGTTTGTGTCCTTGGGGAAACCCCCTTTTTTTGGTTATTTCCCATGTTGCTTTCCATGTGTCGGTTCTGCCCCCTTTGTCTGTGAGTTTTTTTTGCCATGTTAATCCCTTTAGTTCCTAGCTTGTTTCTGCTGTCCCCTTTCCAAGGTTTTGTGAGTTTTCTTGCCTTGTTTTCTGCCCGTGGGTTTTTGCCCTGGTCAAAGCCTTGTTCCCTTTTCCCCCCGTTCCCCAGGGCCCTTTGTCTTGGGCTTGTTCTGTGTGTTGTTTCCATTTTATTGTTTTGTACCTTGGGTTCTGTTTAACCCTTTTTGTTTGGCCCTCCCCTTTTGGGCCTGTCTTTGTTTGTACCCCAATATCCATTTTCTAAATCTGCTTTGTCTCTGTTCCATTCGGGTTTGGGGTAGCCCTTGGGACTTCCGGCCGTCTGGTCAGCTCCAAGCTGGGGAAAAGCTCTGAGGTAGCCCCCCCCTGGTGGCTTTTCAGCGCAGCCAACCCTTTCCATTAAAAGGGTTTTGAAGATTCCCCTGGGCCCCTTTGTTTTCGCCCCCCCCCGAGAAAGCCCCGGGGTGGGGCCAGTGGGGCCACTACCCCTTTCCCCCCGCTCACCGTTACATTTTTTAGGTTAAAATTTTTATAGTGAAGCCCGACTAAGCTCTAGAAAAAAAGAAAATATGGTTTTTAAAAAAATAGACTGAACCCGTTTTTGTTTTTTGGGTTAATTCCCCTTTTCTGTATAGACTGGGGAGGATATAAACTGGCAAGTCCCTCTTATTATTTTTAAAGCGTGGGGGAATTTTAAAAGCAAATCTAAAGTACTTCAGGGGGGTCAAATAAAAAACAATTTTCGCAACAACATACATTTTTATATACAAAATAAGGTCTGTATGCAGCTCTTTATACCTATGTGGAGGGCAGGTGACACAGTTACTTTTTGGAACTGTAAGAAACTAGAATTTTCAAATTTTTCTATTCCCTTTTTTGGGCCATTAAAACACACACAAGTCTGCTGCACTGTCTGTACAACTTCTAAACTACCCTTTTTTAGGGAAATGGGGGAGATGAATTTAGCAATCCCTTTTTTCCCAAAAACAGACAAAAAAGAAAAGTATTGTGATTGCTTAAAGGGGGGTGTTAAATTGCAAAATATACACCCTGTTTGAGAAAATGGTAAACTTTTTCCTAAAACAACTTTGGTTTTATTAACTTAAAATTTTTCTCCAAGTGTTAAGGGATGTCCCCCTGGCCGGTTTTTCGTCTGGTTTTTCAGTAGGTTTTTGGTTTTGAAAGCCCCTCTGTAAACCGTTGGGCAAAAATTTAGAACGGACCTTTTATGTTTAAATTTTTGTCAACGGTCCCCCCTGCACAAATTTTCCGCCGTACGTTTTGGGGCCCAGCCGGGGGTCCGGAAAAAAAATTGAAAATTTTATTTCTCCCCCCCGGTTTTCAGGCGGAAATTTAACCCCAACAAGTGAAGGGGGGGGGCTTTTTTTTCTCAAAAAAGTGAAGAAAAGCCGTCCCCCGATGGCCTGTTCACGGCCACAACAACAAAAAGAAAACCGGTCGGATAAAACCCGGCCGGTAAAATTTTCTTTGGGGCCATGGGGACATGTCCTTAGGATGCTTATAAAATACAAATCTTTTATGCATTGCCGCATTAAACCATTGCCTAAAACTAAAAACCACATTTAATAACCCATTTCTCCAGGAAAAAAAGTATTATATGCACAAAAAAGAAAACCCCTTTTGAGGGAAAAGTTAAAAAGGGGTTTTCACATTTTTTTTTATGTACTTTGTGAACCTTTTATGGGAAAGCCTTTCAAAGGGTGTGTGGCTTAGCCAGGGGGGCCAAAGGGTTCACGGGGGAGAGGGTCTGGCCCCAATGTAAAAAGTTGCTCTAAAAAGGCACCAGAAAGGAAACCAAAATTCTAGCAGAAAAAGAAACTTAACCCAAAAAATTTTCCTAAAAAACCCAGCCAAGGGCTAAAGATATGCCCAAAAATTTTCAAAACTGTTTAAAACCCTTATGATAGATGCCTTTCCAAAATTTACCCCAAAATTTTGATGCGCAGTAAATTTGGACCTATATTTTTTTTGGACAAGTGTTTTTTTGATTAAAGTGCACAAATCATATGTGCCCAAAATTTGGGCCTTTTTTGACCTTTTTCGCCCAAAAGGGAAAAAAGAAAAAAGTTTTGGAAATTTTATATCCCGCAGACAAAATTTCCCCCATTTTATTTTGTGAAATCAACTCCCATCAAATTTACCCAAAAAAATTAAAAAATGTCAAAAAAATTTATAGAAAGGGGAAAATTTTGTGGGGTTGGTTTAAAAAAGAAATCCATTTTTGCTGTACCTTTTATGGAAACCCCGGGTTGACCCTTTTGGAAATTTTTTAAATTTTCCAAAATGTTGAAAAAATTTTTTTGGGTTTTTATTTAAAAGGTGAATATTTTCCTAGACCCTTTACAAAGAAATTTAAATTTTAAACTTTATATTTTAAACGGTATCTTCTAACCTAAAGAAAAAAAAGTCATTTTTAAATCAATTTTTTTTCCATCCGTTTATTTCCCACTTAAAAATACTATTTTATTACAAATGGCAGGGAAACCTTCTGCCAAATTCATTGTCCTGCTTTCTAGGGTCAGATAAAACAGTTTTTCTATGCAAAGGATGATCAACGGGCCAGTGAGCCCAATTTTAAAGGGAATGGTTGGTTGCTTTCCTACTATAAAGCTTTGTTTTTTAAATTTACGGCTGGTAGAGTATTCAGCTAAAAACTTGACCTTTTGATCTGCTTGCTTTTGTTTCTAGTATTTAGGGATTTAAAACTTGGGTGTCCGTTTTGGTCTAGTTTTTTCTGTCTTTATTAAAATGAGTCCTGTTAGTCCCTTTTTTCTTTGGTTGATTTAGTTAGGACCCGTTTTTAAAGGGTTTTTAGTGTGTTTTTATTTCTGAGTTTCCCTTGGGGGTTCTGGCCCGTTTGGGAAAGGGGCAGCATAGCTGAAGGACATTGTTCTGTATATCTTGAGGGTTGGGATAAGGCCAGAGGGGTCATGTGTTAGGGTCAGTGATAGGGACTGGTTTAGGAAAAGTTAGTTGTTATGATCAGGGATTGCTTGGTGTCTGGATTAAAATAATTTTTTAGGTTTTAAAAGATTGCCACCCAATTTTTTTAGCTCACCCTTCTTATTTTTTTTCCAAACCGGCTGCACGGAAAAATCCCGGAAAAACAAAAACTCCAATTGGGACAGCAATCAAATAATCTAGCAGACAATTAGTAAAGAAAATTAAAAAAAAATAAACTTTTTTTGTTTTAAATTTTAAATTTTTTCCATTTAAAACACAAAACGAGCTTTCTTTTTTTAAACTTCTATTGAATTTGGTGCTGGTTTTTTTGTTTTAGCTACAAGTCCCTTTATGCTCCATATTTTATTCATGTCCTTTTTCCTCACCGTCCTGCGTTTTGTTATTGAATGGCAAGTAATATACCAAAAGGTGTATTAAAAAAAAAAAAATATTGGGTGAAAGGGGGTTTTTACTTTCATGTGAATGCGGTTGGCCCGTTTCTTCTGTTCTAAGGTTTATTTGCCACCATGTCAACCCCGCGTCTTTCCCCATTTTTTGGGAACCCTTTTGTTCTACCTTCTTTTTTCCCCTTTAAAGTAAAAATTTTTAAACCCAAAACAGGGGATTGTAAAGTCCCCCCAATATTGCAGCAACCAGGAACCCTTGTTTAAGTAAAAATAAAATAGCTTGAGTCATTTTAAAAAGAAAAAAATCTATCACTTATCTTCTATAGACTTTCTGTTTAAGCCTTGAATTTCATTTTAAGTACATACATAATGTATGGGATTTTTAGCTTCAATGGAAAACTGTGTTGGGTTTATTTTTCCCACAATTTCAGATGACGAAAAATTTATTTTTTTTCCCAAACTAAAAAACAGATTTTTTTAAAAGAGAAGCCAGGGGTTGTTATTAGTAGTGTTTTAAACTTGGGTTTTGGTAAAAAAAGTGTTAGGGTTGTCTCCCGGGTTTTTTTTCGCCCGTGTGGGAAAATGACAAAACGGGCGGGTTTAAAAATTCTTGAGGGAAACTGCCAAGTTTAAAAAAAGGAAAAGAGAAACATTTTCCCCTTCCTTCCTATGCTGGAACTTTGGGGAAAAGCTTTCCCTGCTTTTATTTTTTCTGAGCGTTGCAGCTGTTGAAGCCTTCACATTGTTAGGTTCCAGGCTGTGGCTGGGAAACAGTGCTAGGAGTACAGCTGTTGGGCGCAAAGTGAATCAGGTATTTTACAATGATATATTTCTGGAAGTGTAAAACCGAATAGCAGTGCAGTTAATATCGCTTCTCTACGGGTAAAGAATGTCAGCAAGGTAATTAGATATTCAGCAGAAATGTGAAAGACATGACAGTATTTACTTCATAATGAACTTGTTAAACTGTAGATTGGGTCACATTATAATAAAGTAGCGGTTTGTGCTCATTATGTGCGAGAATCAGAGCATGAAGCATAAGAAGCATCTAGAATAGTGAAATTGCAGACATAATGACAGCTCTGCCTTACCCAATGAACTTTGTGGAGACATTAAGACATAGTCTATTACCAGTTCTATATCTTCTGTTCAGTAATTGCAGATAAGAAATGATTATATATATATATTTCTTTGTTAATCAAATAACAGAACCATTGATAAACTTACATGTGCAGAGACAGAGCTTTAAAGGGGTTTTGCCAAGAAGTGAGTTCCTTACCTGTTATCTGCTCAGGAGAAAAGATAAACACAGCACTGCTGAGTCACGGAGGGGGGGGAGGAAGGAGATCTGAGCAGAGACGCAGTGGCAGGGAGCGTCTGAAGTGTTTATTCAAATAATTACATTAGAACCAGTGGATTCTCTATACAAAAGACACATAGGGCGACATGTATGAAGCTCGCCACGTCGGGGCGCATGTTTTCGCCAGTTTTCCGGCAAAATTTGCGCCTGATTTATGTCGGCGCTGGAGCGTGCTCATACATATCATGTAAAGTCCGCCGCGCCAGTGTGTGGGGCGCAGTGCGGGCAGGGGCGTTGCTAGGGTCCCAAAACATCCGGGGCTCGGGCCCTTAAGTTTTCCTGAGTAGGGCTGGGTTCACACGGAATTTTTTGCATCTCATTGTGAACTGCGGTTGTATTTTTACAGAGAAAAACCTTTGTATGTAGGCTCAGGAGAAATATAAGTGATTACACTGCAGTTACATTTGGTGACTTACAGGAGGCATCTCTGAAGAGTTATTCTCTTTCTCTTTGTCTCCATCTGGCCCAGATGCCATGACGTCCTCTCCTGGCAACGACTCTTCACTGTAGAATGTACAAAACATCTTAGACTCCTCATTTTATCAGCATTTCTCTACAATTTCCTATCTCTTTACAAAATCCCCATCTATAGTGCTCCAAATGGTAATATTTGCCCCCTATAGCCAGACAGTAGCCCACTGTAGCCAGGTTGTAGCCCCTTTTAGCCAAGTTGCTGCCCCCTCTAGCCAGGTTATTAGCAACTCTAGCCAGGTTCCTGCCTTCTGTAGACAGGTTACTGCCCTCTGTAGCCAGGTTACTGCCCCCTGTAGCCAGTAATATGCTCCTTGTAGTCAGGTAATTAGTCCCCTATAGCCAGGTTACTGCCCCTTTAGCCAGGTAATATTCCACCCATAGCCAGGTAATATGCCCCCCCTTTGCCACTTATATATGCCCCCTTAGCCACATATAATATGCCCCCTTTGCCACATATGCCCCCTAAGCCAAATATGCCCCCTGTAGCCACATATGCCCCCTTAGCCACATATGCCCCCTGTAGCCACATATGCCCCCCTTAGCCACATATACCCCCCTGTAGCCACATATGCCCCCTGTAGCCACATATGCCCCCTTAGCCACACATGCCCCCTGTAGCCACACATGCCCCCTGTAGCCACACATGCCCCTCTGTAGCCACACATGCCTCTCTGTAGCCACACATGCCCCCCTGTAGCCACACATGCCCCCTGTAGCCATTAATATGCCCCCTGTAGCCACACATGCCCCCCTGTAGCCACACATGCCCCCCTGTAGCCACACATGCCCCCTGTAGCCACATGCCCCTCTGTAGCCACACATGCCCCTCTGTAGCCACACATGCCCCCCTGTAGCCACACATTCCCCCTGTAGCCACACATGCCCCCCTGTAGCCACACATGCCCCCCCTGTAGCCACACATGCCCCTCTGTAGCCACACATGCCCCCCTGTAGCCACACATGCCCTTGCAGCCACATGCCCCCCCTGTAGCCACACATGCCCCCTGTAGCCACACATGCCCTCCTGTAGCCACACATGCCCCCCTGTAGCCATTAATATGCCCCCCTGTAGCTATTAATATGCCCCCCTGTAGCCACACATGCCCCCCTGTAGCCATTATGCCCCCCTGTAGCCATTATGCCCCCCTGTAGCCACATATGCCCCCTTTAGCTAATAAAAATAAAATAGAAAAAACCTACTTATCTAATGAGGCACGGTCCGCGCATCCAGGTCTTGCAGCTTGTGAATGGTGTAAGCAGCGTGATGTCATCACGCTGCTTACGCCGTCTCGCGGGGCCCGGAACCTCCTCGGCCGGCAGAGCTGCCGGCTTAGAGGATCCAGCGTCGCAGGGGGTGATGAAAGAGGCGCGCACCTCCCCCTGCGATGCCGACGTGTATGTACAGCGCTTACCAAGCGCTGTACATACAGGGGGGAGGACAGGACGGGAACGATCCGTCCTGCCTCCTCCCTGACTCTGACTGCTCGGCCGCTGTGAAACAGTCGTGCAGTCAGAGATCCGCGGCCGCCGCCCGCACCAAGGAGAGCTCCAGGCCCACGGCAGCGGCCTGGAGCCGCACAGACTCGGGGCACAGGCGGATTCATTCGGGGCTCGTGCCCCGAATGAATCTGCCTAGCGACGCCCCTGAGTGCGGGGACTTGGGCGCAGTGCGGGCTGCGCCTAATAATCGCCGTCCGAGGAGGTGCGCTCATACATGCGGGGAAAAGTCCGCCGCGCCTCACCAGTGTGTGGGGCGCAGTGCGGGACATAGGCGCAGAAGGGACTGCGCCTCACATGTATTCCGATTCGAGACAGGCTGGAAAACTACGAGAAATCATTAAAGATGTCCGTGCAGAGTATGAATCAAAAAATCGCCTTTATTAGGTGTAAAACATTCTCTGAAAAAGAGCTGAAACCTAATAAAAAATACATAAATAACATCACTTTCAAAAAATCTAGAACGGCGCTATATCAGGAATTAGGATATTGGAAATTGCCGGGAAATACAGTAATTCAAATTTTTTAAGCTCTTCTCATTGGTCGGCAAAAACCAACCAATCAGAATAGGAGCGACAGTGAACCATTATAACCTATGGAGAAGTATGGACCAATCAAAATGAAAGGCGGACAGTTCAAAATACAGTAAAAAAGGCAGAAAAGAGTTGATTGGTTGAGCCCAGGCGGCAGATATGAATCCACCAATTATATGTAGTGCGTCTATTTTCGTTAGCCAAGGATCAATAGTATGGGTGTAACGAAAATAAAGAAATAAAAATGAATTTATTGAATTAATATTTTTTTTTTCGTTACCCCCATATTATTGTTCATTTTATATACAGATCGACACAACTTCGGGAGTATTATCATTTGATTTCGGCCATGTACAGTTTTATTACAGATTGCATTAGAAAACCCATAAGAGCGTTGCTCGCTCTCCCATTGGTCCAAATAACCGCGCCTCTTTTAAATTAGCCAATCACAAACAGAGCTCGCTCTGCATTTCTTTTCCCCATAGAACTCTATGAGAAAGTAGCTCAGCCGCTGATTGGCTAAGCTGGACGAGCCCCTCTTGTCCCCAAAAAATCACAGTACTAGAATATTTCCCATAGACAGTAATAACTTTTAGGGCGCCCTTCTATCACGCCCTTCTTTCTCCATTCAAAATAGACGCACTACATCTGATTGGTGGATTCATATCTGCCGCCTGGGCTCAACCAATCAGCTCTTTTCTGCCTTTTTTTTACTGTATTTTGAACTGTCTGCCTTTTCATTTGATTCTCCATAGGTTATAATGGGTCCCTGTCGCTCCTATTCTGATTGGTTGGTTTCTGCCGACCAATGAGAAGAGCTTACAGAATTTTAATTACTGTATTTCCCAGCAATTCTCTATATACCAATTCCTGATGTAGCGCCGGTCTCGGCGACAGACGCGTTGTTCGGGATTTGATTGATTTATGTTTATAGAAGGTTTCAGCTCTTTTACAGATAATATTTTACACTTAATAAAAATGATTTTTTTAATCATACTCCATGCCGCACGGCGCCGAGAGCCGAGATTTCATTGCCCTGATGTCTCCATAGACTACAATGGAACAAGTAGCTCGCGCTCTGATTGGCCAGGATAGCGAAGCCCCCGCTAGCTCAACCAATCAGCTCTTTTCTGCATTTTTACTGTATTTTGAACTGTCCCGCCTTTGAATTTGATTGGTCAATACTTCTCCATAGGTTATAATGGGTCACTGTCGCTCCTATTCTGATTGTTTGGTTTCTGCTGACCAATGAGAATAGCTTATAGAATTTGAATTACTGTATTTCCCGGCAATTTCCAATATCCAAATTCCTGATGTAGCGCCATTCTAGATTTTTGGAAAGTGATTTTTTTTTTTTATTATTAACTTTCAGCTCTTTTTCAGAGAATGTTTTACACCTAATAAAGGCGATTTTTTGGAATCATACTCCATGCCGCATGGAGTTGAGAGCCGAGATTTCTGTTGCAATCTTCTGTGTCCTCTCATGCTCTCAAGGCGCCGCACTTTGCCGAGCCGCGATCGTACATGCCTCGGAGTTTTCAAGCGCGCCGGCGTTCCCCCGGGGGAACGCCCAAACCCCCGCCGTCACCGCCCCCCAATTACATGCCCCTTCTTTGTGAGGCGCACGAAAAGTGGCGAACGCTGCGCCTAACATCGCACCCCGGGCCCCCCGACGGGCGGATTCGGGCCGGGGGAGGCGCGGTTACGCCAAAAAAACACAAAAAACCCCCTTTTCATACATTTTCCCCCAAAATCTTTCACCACGCCCCTTGCAAGCTCCTTCATGTTCCCTGTCTTTCAGAAAAAGAAGTGCAAAAAATCGGGCATGGCCAATCGGGTTTCTTGTCAGTGTCGGGTCTTTCCCAAATGAAAAAATGTCGGGAAAAAAAGGGCTTAAAAAAGAAAGCTGAGCCTCACAGGCTTCATTTTGGGTAATTACAATTTTTTAAAAAAGTGTTTAAAATTTCCCCATTTTAAGGATCCCCCCCGCCCAAACATTAATTATGGAAAAACCCCTTTAAAGGCTGGGCTCATAGTTTTGCAGTTTTTGCATAAATTTTAGGCCAACAAAAAGGGGGTTTTACTCAAAAGGGGAACATGAAAGCGACCCGCCCCTAGGACGGGAAAAATTTTTAAAAGGGCGGGGCCCTGGGGTCTTTTTTTTTTGGGGGGTTGGGGTATCAACAACCCACTTTTGCCTTTAGCCAGGGTTTTTCCCTATGTAATGTCAAATTTTTCCCTTAGGGTGCCATCTCTTTATTTCTTTGGGCGACATGAAACGGACCTGGCACTGATCACTTTTTTTTAAATCGTTTTAAAAACCCCTTAAAGGGCCCCCGGACTTTATTTCATACTCCCAGGGCCCCCTTTGGGGATTTGGGGGGGATCGCTTCACAAACCCCCCCGCACGCCGCAGGGTGTTAGGGAAATTGGGCCGCTAACCCCGGCCTTTGCACCCCGCGAAGGGGCAGGTCCCCCCGCCACGCTGTTTTACCCTTCAGATGCCGCGGCAAAGATGCCTGCGCTTTTGAATAAAAAAAAAGTTTGGGAGCCTCGCACCGATTTTCCGGGGCCCAAACGGCATTGCCGCAGCATCCCCTGAAAGGGATCTGCGCCCTGGTGAACGCTCCCACCCAACTGCCATATCCTTTTCCCCCACCCCCGGCCCGCAGACGGAAGTGGGGGGAAACCCCACTTGGTAATCTAATGCATTTTTTTATCCAATCATTAACTTTTTTAAAAACGTTTGCCCCCCCTTTAGTGGTCAAGCACCCTAGGGGGGACTCAAGTTACTTTAAAAAAAAAAAAAGAAATAAATTTAAAAAAAAAAAGTTTTTAAAAAGTTCAAATCACCCCCTTCCCCTTTTTAAACAAATAAAAAAATAAAAAAATAAAAAAGTTACACATTTTTTGGTATCGCCAAAATCCGAAAAAGTAGATTTTAAAAAAAATTTTAATTTTTTTTTTTTTCCCTTTTACCCACAAAAACGTAGAAGAAAAAAAAATTTTAAACGCCAAAAATTTCTTTTTTTGGGCATTTTTTGTCACTTTTTAAAAAAAGGAAAAAGTCAACCCCCATGCATTCCAAACGAAAAACAATTAAAAAATATGCTTCAGCCCCCCAAAAAATGCCCCCCTCACTGATATCTTAGGGTTTTAGTACGAAAAGTAATTTTGGGGCACCAAAAAGGGGTTTTGTTGCAAAATTTTAAAAATATAAAAAATTTTGAATTTTTTTTACGGGACCCCAAAAAATAACGGAAAACCCCACATGTTGGGTTTTCCAGATGGTATCAAACCCGCAAAACAGATAACACATTATATTTACCGAAGATTGAAAGCTTTTAAAAAACAAAAAAACCCGCAAACTTTGGGGAAAATAATTTTTTTTTTAAAATTTATCCCACCCTTTCCCAAAATTTTTTTTGGGGGGGTTTCCCCGTTTTATGCTCTATACATTTAAAAACACCAAATTTGAAAAGTACTCTTGTTCCCCCAAAAAATAAAAGCCCTGATTGTCTATTTGGTGGAAAAAAAAAAAAGTTTTGTCTCTGGGAACAAGGGGGAAAAATGAAAGTGCCCAAAAAAAAAAAATGCTGGGCCTTAAGGGGTTTTTTAAAAGGGGTGGGAGAAGGGACCAGAATGTTTTAAAAGTGTCTTTACATACTTTATTTCTGTGGGGGTGTTCTAAAGGCAAAAAAATTTTCCCCAGCCCTGCCCCTTTAAAACTTTTTGGGTTTGTTTGACATAATGCGGGATGTTTGTACGATTTTGGTGCGACCCCCCCCTAATTTGACCTTTCAAAAGTGTTTGTGTTCCCGGGGCAACCCCCTTTTTTGGGGGTTCAAAAGTTCATATATCTTAGAAACAAGGGGAAAGACAGGTTTTTGGCCCCAAAGCTTACCCCGGGGCAACTGAGGGAAACCCTGTTCATACAAGTCGCCCTTTTTAAAAGGTTTTTTTCAGTGGGTTTTGACATTTAAAAGCCCAAAAAAATAGAGTTGTGAAACCCGTTTTCCAAAAATTGTATAATGCATCATACCCCCAAACCTTTGGAGAATGTGTGCCAGCCCTTTAGGCTTGTTCAAAAGGTTAATTGCGGGACGAAAATTAAAACCCCGAAATTACGCCGTGTGGCGGGGGGGGGTGGAGCGGGGGGAGAAAGGGGGGGCCGGCACTTCCCCGGGCCCCCATAGATACCCTGCTGCGGGCGATACGCCTAAAAATGACATGTAAATTATCTCCCCCCCGGGGATTCGCCGGGGGGGGGAAGGAGCAAATCCTTTGTTCTCTAGAAACGGGTAAATTCCCGAATGAAGGGGGCCGTTTTCGGCCCCCGTAATTGGCGCATTTGGGCGCGAATTCGGACCGAAATCGGCCTTTAAAACCCGTGTGAACATGCCTTAACACTTTGAAATGCCCAAAAAATTGGGGACATTCGGGGAACTATCACCCAATTCATAGGGGTTAAAATATTTAAGAATTGGAACGCCAAAAGTAGGCCCATAACTGAACCAAGTTAAGGGGTTTTTTTTGTTACAAAGATCATGTCTCGATTAGGAGACATAAAAATAAGCATTTTGTAATTTGGGTTTTTTCATTACTCTTCATGGTTAGCAAAATCACTTCGCTGAAAAAACTGTCTTTTATTTCTGTGTTGCTGGTCAAAGCCCCCCCGGGCGATTCCTGTGCCCCGACGCCCCCCTGACTGTGATTGGCTGGCTGACTTTCTTCAGGGTTTGGGAAATTTTTCCCCAACAGGAAATGTCATGCCCCCCCCGCCGTAATTGGTGCCTCACACTCTGTGGTTTTTCCCCTTGAGCTGTTTTAAAACGATAGTGAAAAAAAGATTGCTGGCTCTATGTACACTCAGCTTGGGGAAGGATCTGGGCAATTACGCCTGTTTTAAAAACTTTTGCCAAAGGTTGATTCACTCCCACAGGTTCTCCTTTAAGTGTACTTTGAAAACAGGGGGTTTTGTTTTCCCCAGATCGAATGCAAGACCCCCTCCTTATGACGTCTCATCTGTGTGTATAACTAAGGATTCAAAACCGTGTCTCTATGACTGCTTTTGTAGTGCAGTGATAGGTGATCCTTGGAAGCCAGAGTTTGGGGGTTCAAGCCCCCTTGTTTTTTTTTCTTTTATAAAATTTTCACATATGTAAATATATGAAAATATATGGTTTAAATCTTAAATTTTTTTAATATATACCACACCCCGAAAACTCCCCCATTTAGTGTCCCCTCCCCAGTACACCCCAAAACACTTCCAAAATATGTGCAAAAGAAAAACTCTCGGGGGTGAGACATGTTTTAGGGGAGCTATGTATGTGTATTAATATATTATAGAGATTGACCTTTTTAATTTTTGGTTTCCCCATATGTGTGAATTTAGGGGGGGGGGGAATATACCCCTTGGGGGGGGGGACAGAACTCCCCAAACCCCCTTCATTGTAAAACCAACCTCTACCGCTCACCATCGCCAAGTCAGTCACAGGTGAGCAGGTTCTTCTCTCAAAGTTGATTTGTTCTCCCCCATGTTTTCACTCATATAGACACAACAGAGCTTTACTGAAGTAAATTTGTCTTGTAGTTGAGTAAAGGTCTCTCCCTGTTGTCATAAAATTTTGGTTTGCACCACTAGAAAAGAATTTAAAGCGCGGCTTTCAGTGTGAAAAATAAGAGATAAAATAGATTAATGGGTCTTTCTGCAGCTTGGGGGCCTCAAGGCTGCAGACAAAAGCAGCGGAGGTACAGGCTTTTTAAAACCCAGAAACCCTCTGACCCCCTGCTTCAAACAAAATGATGATGTCACAGTTCTCAGTGAGGGGGACACGCCTCTGGGGGGGGAGACACGCCGGGAAAAGGGGAAAGAACCCCCCCGGATTTAAACTAAATTGAGAAAATTAGCAGAGCAGCTCAAACGATAAATCCCCTTTTAAAAGTCCCCCGATGAGGCCAAAGTTGTTGATGAACTAGTTTGCCTTAGACAAAAAAATCAGTTATTTTAACTTTTACAACTAAAAAAAAAAAGAAAATTTTTGATAATTATCAAACGATATAAAATAAAAATAAAAAAAATATAAAGTAAAATTTAAAAATACTTTTTTATATATACAATTAATTTTAAATGATATAAACCAAAAATTTTAAAAATTATCTCCTAAAAATTTATTTAAAAAAAGTACAACTAAAAAAAATTTTAATTATATACCCCAATTAAACCCCTACCATAAAACCCTTCTTAGCAGTATTTTGGAGTTATCGAAGTAATTTCAGTGATTTTTAAACACATACAACGGGCTAGAAATAAAATAAAAGGGTTAAAAACAGAAAGGGAAAATGAATAGAAACAATGGGTAGTGATCTTCCCCGGGCGGGGCCCTGTGGTGTCCCGTCTTTTCCGAAATATAGAATAAAGGGCCCTGAAAACCCCTGCCTACATTTTGATAAATAAAAATTTTAACATACAAAAAAAAAAAGTCCCAAAAAAAAGTTTTTGGAAAAAGATTTTTAATTTTAAAAAAGAAAAATATAAAAATTTAAACAAAATTTTAATTTTTAAAACATAAAAAATTTTAAAAAGGGAAAAGCAAATAAATTTGAACTCTTTAAATCTCAAAAGAAAGAACAGAACTTCATGAAGGGTAAAACATACGTTAAATGTTTTCTTTTCAAACACACAATGCCCCCCGGGTTTCCAGTCTAAATTTGTGGATTAGAATTGACAATAAGAAAAAGTAGTTTTAATTTAACCGTAAAAGAAAAATTTCCTTTTTTAAAAATTTCAAAAAACCCCCCCCCCCCCCCCCCCCCCCCCCTTAAACCCCCCATTTTTTTTTTACCCCCCCCCCTCCCCCCCCCCCCCAACCCCCCCCCCCCCCCCCCCCCCCCCCCCCCTTTTGTTTCCCCCCCCCCCCCTTTCCCCCCCTTCCCCCCTTCCCTTTTATAAAGGCCCCCCCCCCCCCCCCCCCTATTGCAAATTCCCCCCCCCCCCCCCCCCTTTTGGAAATTGGATTTTTCTAATGAAAAAAAAAATTTATTTTTAATAAAAAAATTTTTGTTTCAAATTTTGTTTTTTTTTTCTTTTTATTTACTTTAAATTTAAAAAATTTTTTTATTAATGGTAAATCAGGGGTAAAAATTTAAAAATTTTGCTGCTCTCCCCTTTTAAAATTCAACTAGGGGCCAAAAAGCCACACACCACAAGGTCTTGCGGGACCTGTGGGCAAAAAACAAATCACTACCATATTTTTTCTATTAAAGACATGCAAATTCTAATGCTTCTCTTTTTTTTTCCGCCTCGTAAAATGTTCGTAATCACTGATAATAACAATAATAAGGGGGTTTTATAGCAGTTTCGGGTTTTTGGGTTTCTCTAATTTTTATTTTTAAAAATTATTATTTTTTTTAAAAATAAAAAATAAATTGTAAAATTAAATTTTTAAATTCTTTTTTAAAAACTTTTAAAAAATTTTTAAATTATTTAAATTTAAGCCCTTTAAATTTTAAAATTTACCGATATAATTTTTTTAATTTATATTACAAATTTCATAAAAAGTTTGTTCATTAAACACCAAAAGCATTTCCCTACCCGCCCAAAAACCCAGGGAGTTTTTTTTTGTGAAACCAAACCCCTTTGCCATTTACAAATTGTGGCACAGTTTAGGTTTTCCCCAAAACCGGGAAAATTTTCCTGCGATCTAAAAAAGGGAAGGGAACCCCCCGTAGGACAGGTTCATACATACGGTTTGCTTTTCCCTACACAGGCTCAAAGGGTTAAAATTTAGAACGTAATTAAATTACTTTTCACCCTAAAAGACCTATAGGGCTTTTAAACTTTGGGCGGACATTTTTGAACGAGGGGGCCCGGGGGCTTTGGGGGTTCCAAAAGACCCGGGGCCCCGGGCCCTCGTTTTATTTTTTTCCCTCAGAAAGGACGGGTTTCACAGGGGCACTTTTTGAAACCAAAACAGAACTGTGGCATAAATTTATTTTTTAAACAAAAAATTTTTTGAAATGTTTCTTTTAGTTTTTTTTTCCACATAGTCCACATAGATCCCCTCCATCCCTCAGCATGCATTGTAGAATAGAAACGCGCTGCCAAATTTACTTTTCCCAAAACCCTCCCCCTACGTATGACACTGAAAAAACCCCCAAAAAAAAACAGTAAATACAGGCCCAAAACATCACACCTATAAAATGGAGCAAATATTCCATACATAAGATTTTTACAAAAGGGAAAATCCAACAATACAAAGATCCAATAATATTACTCCCTAAAAGGACTAAAAAAACTGCCAACCCCAAAATTGAAATGTGACCCCCAAACATTTTGCCCTCCCAATTCCCTAAACAGTCCCCTCTGCAACAAATATCCCCACCATAGAGTAAACCGGGGGAGTTTTTAAAAAATGCTTTTTAATATAGGCTCGCAGACATATAATTTATCAAAATGCAGTTACAAAAGGACTCCAGAGACTTTTTCCTCTGATGAAGTTTTTTTTTTTTCCCTTTTTTCCTTCTCCATTAAACCCTTTATAAAACCTTCCCCCCCCGGCCACCACATTCTCTGCAAATTTACCACCCCAAACATTTTAAATCCTCATTTCCAAAACAAAAATACCTCCCCTGGGGGGTGGAAGGGTTTACACCCTACCAAATGGGGCCTAATAGGAAATTCAGGGTTTTATGCCCCATCCTCCACAGAAAACCCTGTTTTTCCTATGATAAAAAAGCCAGGGCCTCTGTGAGGGTGAGGGGGTCCCCCAAACCATCCTATTGGGCCCCCCAGAAAAGGTAAGGACAACAAAAAGGGAAATGTGGGTTTCAAATTTTGGGTCCCTCAAATTTTAGACGGGAAAATTTTTAAAAGGCCCAAACCCCCCAGTAAGTAGGTAAATAAATTGGGCCCCAAGCAGATAGGTATAAAAACACTTTCAATAGCTAGGGGGGGAAATTTAGGCCCCTTCATTTAGTAGATGGTATTAAATAGGCCCCCCAATGGGAAATTAGTTAAAAATGCCCCCCATAGGCTGGGGGGTTTTACTTTAGGCCTCCCAGTGGGTTAGTTATGTATTCCCCCCAGTATTTAAAAGTAAAAAATAGTCCCCTATACCCTGGTGGGAAATATAGGGCCCCCCAAAGTAATTTGGGCCCAATTAAACCACAGTAAATGGGGCGGGCCCATGGGTCCCCCCAGTATAAAAAGGCGGCATGGTTCCCCCCACAGTAAAAAGGGGCCCGGCATAATTTCCCCACAGAAATTTTAAGGCGGGCATAGGTCACCACATTTAATATAAGGAAGGCATAGGTCACCACAAAATAAAAGGGCAGGCATAGGTCACCACAGTAAAATGGGAAAGGGCATAGGCCCCACAGTTTTATAAGGCAGGCATATTCCCAACAGAAATTTAAAGGGCAGGCATGGGTCCCCACAGTATTTTTGGGCCCGGGCCCTATTCCCCCAGTATAAAAAAGGCATAGGCCCCACGGGAAATAAAAAGGCGGGGATAGGTCCCCACATATAAAGAAAAATTCCATTTTTTGAAAATGAAAAAGCGGGAAAGCCCAAATAGGGGGCCCGGCGTGCGAGCGGGGCAAAAATTTGCATGCCACGCCATCTTGAGGGTAGAAACCCCTTCAAAAGCCCACCTACTCCCAAGGGCTTGGAAGAAAGCCGGGAATCCCCTTTAGCCCGGTTAGCCCCCCAAAAACCGGGTACCCCTTACAGGCCCGGTAGATGCCTCCTTGTACAAATAGATGCCCTTCTGTAGCAAGGTAAGCCAAATTTTGTAGCCAGGTAGAGGCCCCCCTTTGTTACCCAGGTGATTGCCCCCATTGTTAGCCAGTAATGCCCCCATTGTTTTGCCAGGTAATGCCCCCCATTGTTTGCCAGGTATGCCCCCATTTTTTAGCCGGGTTAGTCCCAAACTTGTTTGCCAGGTATGCCCCATTGTTGCCAGGTAGTGCCCCCTCTTTTGGAAAAAGGTAGGCCCCCCATTGCTTTCCAGGTAGTGCCCCTCTGTTGCAAGGTAGATGCCCCCTCGGTAGCAAGGTAGTGCCCCATTGTTAGCCAGTAGTACCCCCATCGTTAGCCAGGTAGTGCCCCCATCGTTACCCCGGTAGGGCCCCCCATTTGTTGCCAGGTAGATGCCCCATTGTTTGCCAGGTAGATGCCCCATTGTTTGCCAGTTAGTGCCCCCATTGTTTGCCAGGTAGTGCCCCCATGTTTCCCAGTAGTGCCCCCTCTGTTGGACAGGTAGTGCCCCCATTGCTTTCCAGGTAGTGCCCCCTCTGTTGCAAGGTAGATGCCCCCTCTGTAGCAAGGTAGTGCCCCCATTGTTAGCCAGGTAGTACCCCCATCGTTAGCCAGGTAGTGCCCCCATCGTTAGCCAGGTATTTGCCCCCATTGTTAGCAAGGTAGTCCCCTCCTTTGGGTTGCCAGGTAGCCCCCCCATTGACCCAGTTAGGCCCCATTGTAGCCAGGTAGTGCCCATTGTAGCCAGGTAGACCCCCTTTAGTAGCCAGTTAGTGCCCCCCTTTAGATGCCGGGGTAGTGCCCCCATTAGTAGCCAGGTAGTGCCCCCCATTGTAGCCAGGTAGTGCCCCCATTGTTAGCCAGGTAGTGCCCCATTGTAGCAGGTAGTGCCCTCTCGCCAGGTACATGCCCCCATTGTTACCAGGTAGTGCCCTCTCTGTTTGTCAGGTAGTGCCCCCCATTGTTAGCCAGGTAGTGCCCCTCTGTTGCCAGGTATGCCCCCATTGTACCCAGGTAGACCCCCATTGTAGCCAGGTAGACCCCCCATTGTAGCCAGACAGTGCCCCCCTTTTGTACCCAGTAGACCCCATTGTAGCCAGACAGTCCCCCCCCCAAAAACTAATAAAAAAAAAATAATAAAACCCACTTCCCTACCGGGCCCTGCAGAGCGGGCCACTCCACCCGATCTCCTCACGTACAGGGGAAGTGAGACACCGCGCGTCACTTTCCCGTGACCTGACAGGTGTGGGGCCCCACGGGTCCCGACTACGGGAGAGGAGGCAGGGGGGAGCTCCCCCTCCTCCTCCCCGCTCAGCGAGGTTCCGGGGGGGTGAAGCGGGCCAGCCCCGCTTCACCCGCCTGTGGGAACGGACCGGCGGCGCCAAGTAGCGCACCCCCACTCCCGGGGCCGCGCCATTTAAAGACCCCCAACCGCTGGCGGCGGGGAAATGCAAAACCCCCGGGAGGGCGGGGGGGGGGGGCCCCCAAAATACGGACCCCCCCCCCAAAAAAAGGGGAGTTGGCTGTAGGATATAGGCAGGCATAGGTCACCACAGTTAAAAGGCAGGCAAAGGTCCCCCCAGTAATAGGCGGCTAGGTACCACAGTATTTAAGGCAGGCTAGGTCCCCACAGAATAAGGCAGGCATAGTTCCCCCCCGTACATAGGGATATAGGTCCCCCAGTATATAGGGAGGCATAGTTCCCCCCGTACTAGGGAGGGATAGGGTTTCCCCCCAGAAATAGGAGCATATTCCCCCCAAAATAGGGGGGGCATAGGTCCCCCCAAAATATAGGCAGGCATGTCACCACAGTATATAGGCAGGGATAGGGCCAACAGTATTAGGCGGCATAGGGGCCCCCATTTTAGGCAGCAAGGGGCCCCACAGTAATAGCAGGCATAGGCACCCAGTATATGGCAGGATAGTTCCCCCAGTATATAGGAGGGGATAGTTCCCCCGTATAAGGGAGGGATAGTCCCCTCATATTAGAGCGGGTGGGCCCCTAGTATATAGAGCAGGCTAGGGCCCCCCCAGGTATAGAGAGCAGGGGTTGGTTCCCCCCATATATAGGCAGGGATTGTCCCCCCAGATATGGGCAGGGATAGCCCCCCCAGTATATGGGGAGGCATAGGGCCCCCCAGTAATAAGCAGGCAGAGGTCCCTACATATAAAGGGAGGCATAGGGCCCCACAGATATAAGGCAGGCATAGGGCAGAGTGACAATCAAGCATGTCATTAATGTACCAGTCTGAGCCTAGCCTGCCCGGCCCCCGCTTTAAATATAAAAACCTATTATTGCCCCCGGCTGCCTACATTCTTTACGCGGGGGGCCCCCGGGACTCACTTGCTAGGGGGAGGGGAGCATGCAGGGCCACGCCCCTCCCTGGGCTTGATGAGGCGTGATACGCGCCGCTCACTCCCTCACCCTGCACAGCAACATACAGGAGGTTTCGGCGGCGGCAGCGGAGCAAGTTATCACACTGGGAAAATAGTGTCCGGCGCCGCTTAGTAACAAAAATGCGGCCTGCGCTACGTGGCCGCGAGGGCTGGTAGTGGACTAAAACATTCGGTTTGCAGCATTTTATTCGGGGGGACGAGCCCCGAATAAAACTGCTTACGACGCCCCCCGGGGGGGGGCGCCATTTTTTTTTTCATTATTTGCGTCAAAAAACTGTTGTAGCCCAGTTCTATAAATGTATGAATAGTCGTACACCAAAACTTGGCGCAGTCTGCACCAAGCATGACATGGAGTGCGCCAAAGATGTGCTAGCTATGCGCCAAACATATACTATGTTACGCTATGCAAGGCATACCACATGCCAGATTTATGAACTCACATACAACATGTTCATACATTCGGGAAAATTCTACACTCATTTAATGTGCTTTCAAACTGGCGTGTCGGTATCAAGTTAAATACATGTCGCCCACAGTGTTTCTAAGGGAGAAAACTGTTTTATGTGGCTTTTTTCCTGTTTTTTCTTTCCCACTATGCCCAGATGTTAGCATGATAGGAGCCTGGTTTATATATGGCATTTGTTTCAACTGATTTCCTGTAGACTTCTCTGTAGGATTTTAAAAATACCAAAATAAAAAGCATTGCTAAAAGTGTCCAAATAAGAATATGCCAAACAAAGAAAACTTGTTTTTAAGCAGGTGGAATTTAGGGTAGTTTTTTTTACAAAGTCAAACAAGATTTGTTGCTTAAAAAAATGGAGGAAAGAAAGGGACGGAAAAAAATATGCATAGAAACCAAAACCATGGGGCAGATTGTATGAAAGTGCTGAGCCTGTTTATCTGGCTGTTGTACGGCAAAAAATAATGTTGTAGGCCATGTCCAATTAGTTTAAAGATTTCCACCTAATAAATAACGACGTTGCAGAAAAAATACCTCAGCACTCCTCTGGTTTAGTGAAAAAGATTACATTTTATTTAGAAAAATCATTGTGGGTATATCTCAATATAGTTGTAGGGCATCAATACAGTTTGAGCATCCCAGACTTTTGAAAAATTTTGGCCTTCGTTCAACTTCTAGTTTGGTGTGAGGTATAGTGGAGCTGGAGGTATGTTGAACACTAAGGGGAGACAATATGTATGAAGGAAGGTGCTTCAAAGATGCATTGTTGAATCTTGTTTTTTCAGTGTATAATGCGCATGAATGTATGAAAAGTGGTTTTTGTTTTGTGATTATAAATTGAGGTCTAAAGTTCGATGCGCTTTGCATATTGTGTTAGGTTGCATTAGGAATTAGGCGCCATTAGTAAAATTTTATTACATTGAAATTATTTTCATTTCTTATTATAGTTGATAATAATCATAAAATTATTTTTTATTATCTGTATGGTGTGTTGAGATAAGAAATAAGGGAACATTTTTTTTCCTAACAGCAAATCTAGCTCCCTTAGACTCCTCAGGCTTCGGGGCAGGACCACATTGAAATAGGTTTGCCTTGTTCGCCCGACAGTAAATGCCGCCGAGTTTTGACTGAACCACTTTCATATATGTGTCTAATTTACAAGTGTGGTTCGACGCCTCCAGAACACCCCTTCATTGTTAGACGCATTAGAAAGTATCGTGTCTTCTGAACAATGTAGCCTAACACCATTCATTAGGCGCATTAGACATTCATAGACGGCCTCACTTAGGCGCATTTTATGACAGAAAGGGGTGAGAACCCGATCATACATGTCTCCCTAAACCTGAGGAGTGCAGAGGTATTTCTTCTGCTGATTTAACGTTAAAGGGTTGGTTTACCTACCAAAAGGATCCCAGTATTTTCAAACAAAACTACTAGACGGTGTCGTGGATCCTTCCTACAAAACTAAAAGAATGAGTCTGTCTGACAAAAAACGGACACTTTTTGTCTGCTCACACTTTTCAGGGGAAATGTCTATGCACTTTGTATGAATACAACACATTTATGTAGCTATGAGCCGTAAAGTGTCTCAGTTCATGTGTAATTATTCATAGCAATTTTCCAAAGTGGGGAGTCTAAGATAAACGTTGTAATAGGACACTTTTTTGGTGCATGGGCAGTTTGTCCTTACAACATGGACAATTTATAAAGTGGCGTGAGACACTTTCACTACATACTGAAGAATGATATACTAGCCTAACTGAAATTTAAAACTGTATAGTATTGGACAATTTTTATACATCTAGGCCATGGTATTACTGATTTTATATTTGGACTACAAAACTTTTAACAAGTAAGATTGGCCACAAAAATAATGAGTTAAAAATCTAGAGCCATTGTATGAAAAACTTCTAACTACAGGAGTATGTTCACCACGGTGACTGTTGACGCTGTTTTCGAAGTATTTCCCCTCCAAAACGGCATCAAAAACCTCGCCTGAAGCACGCCTTCTGCAGGAAGAAGGGAAGGGAAGAGGGGGTTTTTAGACTCTTTTTGGCGCGTTTTGGACAAGGTTTGGAGCGATGGTTTTTGGAGGAGATTTTGGCTGTGCTGTTTTTATGAGCAAAAACGCTCCGAAAACCCTTCGAAAACAAGTTGTGCAAAAAAGCCGGTGGGGAACATACACTAAAACTGTTTTGTTTGCCATAGCAACAATCAAACCTCAGCTTTTATTTTTCAGAGCATTTATGCAAGATGGGAAAGCTAGCTCTGATATGGTTGCTTAATGGGCAACACAGACAGGCTTACCTGCTTTACGGTTTTCATGCATAAGGCCCCTGGGATTGTCTCTGAAAAATAAAAAACCCTGTATTCAAAACTAGAACAATTACACAAACATTTTTTTTACTTCACCATATATTTTGTTAAGTTTTTATGGCATTTCTCGTTAAATCAATTTAAAGGGGACAACGGTCTAAGGATTCCCTTGTTGCCCATAGCAACCATTCAGAGCTTGCTTTTCATTTCATATAGTTGCTTTGGAAACAATGAAACAGAGGAGCTCAGATGTTGCTATTGGCAACAAAGAATGTCTTAGACTAGACCCAATCGTTTTTTGTGATGTTTTAATAGCTTTTTTGTTGATTTTGAGTCCATGGCAATTTTTGTTCAAAAGGCAGCATGGTTTAGATATGGCATTTGTTGCCAATTTTCCAATAGGATTCGGCATAGCACATACACAAGTTTAGAAAAAAATGTACATGGTGTAAGAATTTTTTTTTTAAAATGCATTAAAAATGCTTGCAAAGCATGTTTTTTTTAAGGGTAAAAAATTCTTTGATAAGAAGTTGGCTAGGGAAAGAGGCTTAGGTGCATTCATTTACCTATATGTTAAAGCAGATGATAGGTGAAAACAGGAATAGATTCAAACGGAATCAGAAATCTAAAGGAATGAATTATACTAGTTCTTCCCAGCTTTGGTTAAAAGGTTATCAAAACTGCATGTGTTGTTTTCCAGCCTTTGTCACATACATTTTTGGTCCTTGTAGATATGCCATAAGTTTTAATTTGTTTTTGCTTTTAAGGTTTTCAAGCCCTGTACAGGACACCTACAGGAACAATGGCAGAAAAAATGTTCCTTAAGCACATTGCACTTTGCAACAATCCACGGACCCAAAAAACCACAAATAAACATCAGAAAGAATCCAACAAAGAAAACACATTAGGGCAAATATATTGATACTAATATTTGCCTCGTGATAAAAAGGACTAGACAGACTAAAAATGCAGCGGAATTATCAATATATGATAACTGTTGCATGTTTAGTGATTTCTGTCCAACTTTACACCATGTATTGGTTTAGCACTTTCTTGGGCACACGGTGTTGCACATTAAGGCTAGTTCAAAAAAGGTTTATTTCGGGACGATTTACTCGCAAATAGTCCAAAAACGTTTCAAATAAGAAAAATTAGTTTAGATTGATTCCAATGTAAAATACCCCATCATTCACAGGGCTTTTTTGAAACGATTTACGGGCGAAATACGCCCCGTAAAGATCGTAAAATTAAGTCCCTGTCACTTATTGAGGCGTATTTTTGCAATGTAAATCCCCAAAGAAAAAGAAGGGGGAATGTATTTACAACTGAAATATGTGCCACACTTAGTGAACGATTTGAATTTTAAATTTCGGGACGTTTGGGGACGTAAATACGTCCGAAAATACCCCCGAAAAAAGCCGTGTGAACATGGCCTAAGCCATGCCATTTTCTGCAACTTATACTTTTACTTCCTGTGGGACCCACTTCAGACATTGACTAAAAGAACTGCATTAAAAACTACAATGACTATATACCAAAAACTGCTCTGTTTGAAACTACCTGTGTCCACCGTTTGTTTCTGAAAAATTGTTTGTTTATGATACTTTATATGGGGTTTTTATTTTTTTTTAAATTTTTTTTAAAGTCGCAAAAAGCACAAAAAAATCCATTTGAAATTTATGATGTTTTTTTTAGAAGCAAAATAAGCTTTCTGCTGGGTCAAACATCTTTTGCCTCCATTTTATCCACATTTGCAAGCAAACTTGTGTTGTTTTCCATAATCATGGTAGTGTTAAAACAGTGTTTCATTTTTTTGTAAATGAGGGAGAGCATCTTCATTCTTTGCAGGCACATTTAAATTTTTTTTGGGTTTAAAAATTTCGTTTTTGGTCCAAAAATATGCTGGGGACCAAAATGATTTTTTTTGTTTTTCGGGTTTGTTGTTTTCTCGTTCTATTCTGCCAACCCATGTTGATATTCCACTTGAACCTCCTTTTCTCCAATATAGCGTCAATAAAATCAAAAAGGTAATGGAACTTTTTTAGTGAGCACCGGAAATAAAGGTAAGGCAGTGTCCAACCGATTTTCTTGGTATACTAATTTTATATAAAAATATGACATCACATTTTGACTTTCAAAATTTGCATCACTGAAACATGGTAATGGATATTATAAAATACATTGTGATTGATCTGTGCATGTCTGGACAAAATGTTTTATTCAAGAGATACTTTCTTTGCTATATCACATTCATACAGTGAGCATAAATTGTACGTGGGTCCCCAAATTTCTTACAATAGTACTTTTAAGGTAGGCCCCAAAAACAAGTGGGTTTAAAGTCATATCATATCAAGTGAAAAAAGGCATTTTTTTTCCAACTGAGCATGACATTTGAAAAGGGAAAGTAAAGAGATAACCAAAACTAAAACTTCACTAAGGGTTTTTTTTAAAAGAAAAGATTTACTTTAAAATTTTTAAAAAAAGGGGCTTTCCTTTAAAGTTGTTTCCTCACCATGCAGTTTTAGGGGCCGTTCCCGGCACGGAAAAATACCGGCCGGTTTGCCGGCCGGTGTTTGTCCTGTTTTGCGGGCCGTCCTCACGGCCCCGGGGGGGGGACGGCTTTTTTCCCCCGAAGACGGGAGAACAGCCCTCCCCCCTCTCATTGACATCACTGTTCGTCCGGAAACCACAGAAGAGGCATTTCAATGTTTTGGGCCGGGCCCCGGCGCAAAACGTCGGGGGAAAACCCTGCATGGGGACTTTTGCGGGTTTTCCCTAGAGCCCCGTTCTGCTATTTTTCGGCCGGGGTTTTTCAGGCGGTCTGAAAAACCTTTAAACCCTGAAAAAACCCGGCCGAAAACCCTGTGCAGTGGGGACATGCCCTTACAGAGACACAGGCAGTTTTATACTGGTCAGGCTGTGGGTAGGTCTATAGCAGTGATTGACATATCAGATCTGCTGTTCCTAGTTATTCCTGTTACAGTGACATGACTGCAGGAGATTTATAAAGTGAAGTAAAGCAGGCTACAAAGCTGTAATGAGTGAACACTTGTAATTTAGTTATGTAAACAAGCTCTGCTGCTAGAGAAAATAATCTGCAGGGAGTGACTCACCATGGTGAAACTGAGTGACTGACGGCAGCTTAGAGAAATGATATGAGAGAGCAGGGAGAGGTGGGCAGAAGTGGTCGCTAACCAGAGAAAAATTTAATTTCTCTAAGGGCCCTGTTCACCCTTATTTCGCCGGGATTGGGCCGTACGGCGGGGCCCGGGTTTGCGCTGCAGTCGGCGCCAATTCGTCGCAGTAATTACGGTAATCCCCGTTCCATAGAGAACGTGGATTCCGTCACTCCTTTCCCCTTCGGGAAATCCCCGGGGGGGAGAAATGACATGCACATTTCCAGGGGGAATACGCGCCGTGGTAATTAAGTCTATGGGGCCCGCGGGCCGCGCCCCCGCATCCCCCCCCTTATTCAACCCGGGAATTTCGAGGCAATCCGGGTCGCAATTTTTGCTTAAAAAGCCGTGGAACCGGGGGGTAAGAGGAATAAAACTTTTTATCTCCTGATCAAAGCAACAATGTATTTGGTAATAGTCTTCATTTACCTTTCTTTACGTGTTTAAAAGCTAATCATTGTAGTGAGAAAACACCTTTAAGGTTGTAAAAGTAGTTAAAGCATCAGACTAATGGTTAGTCAACAATGGACTATTTTGTTACCCATAGTAGGCGGCTATACTATAGTCACATAAGCTCAACTTAAGCCTTAAAGGGGTTTAGCTTTCAACGTGAAGGGACAGGTAATTGAAGATATTTTCTAAATACATTGCTTTGTTGATTTTTCTTTAGTCACTACATGAGACATTTCTATTTTTCCCTTGTTTCCTGACCATAACTCTGTTATTTGATTAGAACAGACAGCTTAGAGCAGGCAGTGACTTCACCCCATGGACCAACAGAGCTCACTCCCTCAGCCCAAGCAAACTAATTATCTGTAACAAGATTAGCTTTGGTTTACTGATAAAGCAGTTGTTTTCAGTCCTCACAGCACATGTACCTTTTTTAACAAAGATATCATGCACTCGTCAGTGGTGTAGTGTATCAGCTAGTTTTAGAAGAGCTAAATATGTTGCTAGAGAGCCACCAGCCTGAGGAGACAAAATGAGTGTAAAACTGCTTGTGACTCAGTGAAACATCATGGTGAAAAAAAACCTTTAAAGTGGCTAGTGGTGTACATTGATCTGCTCATTTAAGGCTAAAAAGTGGGGTAACTGCCCTGAGAAAACGACTAGCACTTATACTACTTTTAAATGGTGAGTAGAGAATTAAAATAGGACCTTTGAGATCTCCAGACATGTCAGTAGGCCAGCTGACTCTTCTATAATGTATACAGTAGGAAGGGATGATGTTCCGAACACAATGTCATCACAATGTCAAAACACACAAATACATAACGCATTGCATCAATAGAATTTATATATACAGTATACCCCATAGTGAACCTAATTTGTAAAAAAAAAAAAAAACAAAGAACCGGACAACCCCTTTAAAAAAGACATACAACAATTAAGTCCATTGCAGAAGGTAACATAGGATCTACATAGGGGAAAAAAACAAATTCCCACCAAAAACTATTTCTTCACCAAGCCTGTTAGTTCAGTCCAAGTTGTTGGTTTTTTGAGCCATGGGTATTTCATTGAAATAGATTCAAGCCCCAGAAGCCTCCAATTGATTTTCATTAGTTGCATCCATTATTGGAGACTCAATATCTACATCCATTTTCTAACTGCTTAACAAGATTGCATAATGTAATTATCCACATAATGAAGAATAATACCAAATTTGTCAAAAATAAAAATAAGCTTGTTCCATCATAAACCAGCATATAGATGTCATTGACTGCAGGAAGCATGTATTCATTATGGAAATGTATATACATTGCAGATAATGAAGGTTCCACTAATAGGCCTTGGATGTGAACAGCACAGGTCCTGCAGCAATTGTATCTCAACCCCTGCATACATGAAGTGCGGCTGGTGCAAAGATCATTGTTCCACAAAACAGGATTGTTCCAATGAAGAATGGACCCAAGAAATCTGCTCTCCAGTCGTGAGTAAGGTAAGGAACATGCTGAATTTATATATTTTTATATATGCTATAGTATTGATGATTTTTGCACTGGCACAGCTATAATCAAGTTTTTAATAGCTTGGTATTTGTTGTAGATAATTTCACCACTATTACACAATTTCTAAATTTCCCAATTTAGGAAATAATCTACCTCTGCAGGGTAAAATCATGCCCACCTTCGAAATAAGGATCTGCTCTGGATATAGGCATGTAATAAACTCTTTATTTTATAGTCCACTACTTGCCAAAATAAACAGAGAAGGAAATTTACAAAACACTACACTGTTGTCATATTACTAAAACTCCTCGTAGGCTCACATCTTTTTTTGACATGGCACACAGGATTACACTCCCATTTTTCCTCCAACCACTAATTGCTTGGCAGTTTTAATATTATATGAACCATTGGTTATGTTATAAATCTATATGTTTCCACCAATTCTTACCAAAGAAAGACAATTAAATTAATCTTGATTTTAAACTTTTATATAACTGGAAATTAAATTTACTTTGACTTAATTATTGAGGGAAAACACAACTGTGACCTCTCCATAAAGAAGCCGATGAGGAAGGTGAAGATCAAGGTTATGGAGTTATATATTTTCTCTCTAGTTATAGTTGTGAAACAGCCACTACTATAACCCACAAAACTACAATGAAAATTGGTGCCTCATATTCTATTTCTGGAGTACAGAGCAGGGGATCTCCAATTCTGATCTCTGGCAGTCCCTACATTGAAGCCAAGACTGCACAGCCATATGTAGTTGAAGTGCCATAAAAGTCTCAAACAGGCAATACACTTCTAAGATTTATTGCGGCCCCCAGGAGATGTACAATATGTCAATGTGATTCTTGGACAAAAAAAAAGTTGTGAACCCCTAATCTATAGCCACTTCAAGAATAAGTCCTATGATGTATGAGGATACTCCACAGAAGGAGTCAGAAAAATAATTGGCATGGGACATTTATTGTTAAACCTTTTGCTACCAGATAAGGGCACACTTGTCTTCATGCTAAGTAGTGTCCATTTTTAACGCACAAAATAAGTAAGAATAACACAATATGATCCTACTGATGACTTATATTTTATTATGCTACTTATATCTGTAATATTTATCGTAGGTGCACATCAACTGTGAGAGACAGAATCTAAAAAAAAATCCCGAAATTCACATTGTATGATTTGTAAATAATTAATTTGCATTTTATTGCATTAAATAAGTATTTGATCACCTACCAACCAACAAGAATTCTGGCTCTCGTAGACCTGTTAGTTTTTCTTTAAGAAGCCCTTCTATTCTGCACTCATTATCTGTATTAATTGCACCTCTTTGAACTTGTTACATGTATGAAAGACGTCTGTCCACATACCCAATCAATCACACTCCAACCTTTCCACCAAAGACCAAAGAGCTGTCTAGGAACAGTAGGGACAAAATTAGGCTGAAATCCCTGCTGCAGTGTGTGCAAATTTGACCAAGAACTACAGGAAACGCCTGACCTCTGTAATTGCAAACAAAGGTTTCTGTACCAAATATTAAGTTCTGTTTTACTATTCAAAGAAAAACAATTCTCAGATCCCAGCCGGACCTATTTAGCCACATTCAAATCAAAACCTATTAAGCAGCTAAAATATAACCTTTATTAACGTTACCTGAGATATATGAAACGTGGATTAAGGACAATGTTTTAATCTATAATAATGTCTCCAAAAATACATCCTATTAGGTAAGCAGTTACAGAATACACTTTTCAAAATAAACATGGGGTGATAGACTTACGTGACCAAGTATCCTCCAGATGAAAGATGATTCGGGAGGCACTGCTGAAATTCAAATACAGGGTCTCCTATTAGTAAGGTTGATGTGTTTCAAAATCCCTACATCAGATTTATAAAGGGCAAAGCAAAAAAAAGTGATAAACCTAACAGTCCCTACTTCACCCTACCTATCCGGCAGAGCTACTGCCCCAAAAGGGGTGACCCCACCCTATGGAGGCTATCCCCTAATGTAGACTATACTGCCTCTTAGCCAAAACATAGAACATTTGGTGTGCAGATTAGAACACCCAACAAGAAGAAAATTTAAAGGGGATGTATCGCTTCCTTACTTCGGCTGATTCACACTGCTCTTAGCTTCTCAGCTCTGTGAATGCAGGGGCGTTTCTTCCCCTCCCAGCTGGATGACATCATCCCCCCTTCACTGCTGGCTCCCGAGACTCCCCCACAACCCCCTTCTGAGTCCACATATCACTGTGTCTCTCTCTATGCAGTCTTATTTTATAAGAGCTGTATACATACCACAGGCTGCATTCAATCTAATCTGAGCACTGATCTCTCACAGCTGGAGATGTATTACAGCTTTGTAAGAACGGCACAGATCTGGGTCTATGCAGGAGAGTTAGGCACAGGGACAAAACTGTCATGTTTTCTCATTGTACAATCTGCTGCAGTCTGTTTCTGCTAGGTGTGGAGACAGAAAATGCTACGGCCCCTAACTCTGAGTCAGGCAGGGATCAATACAATTGTGCTATTTCCTGATTGTATAAGCCCTTTAGTGTAATTCTGTTTCTTCTGCCTGTATAAAATGAAAATGCTACGGCCCCTAACTCTGAGTCAGAGACACAGCTCCGTGAATCAACCCGGGGGCTGTACAGAATGTAAATGAGCTCTCAGCTAGTGAATTGCAAGGAGGAGGGATCAGGAGGGATTAGACCCACACTGGATATCAGTGTAAATAAAACACAAGATAAGGGACACTGTGAGAACAAGGCAGCTTTGCTAATGACATCCAATTGCAAAGCTGCTTGTTTTCACTGTCCCCTTATTCTGAAGACCATTTAATGAAATGATAACACCCCTTTAAGGTCCAAACTAGAACACCCAACACGTTTCCCTGTCTACAGAAAATATATAGGAGATAAAAAATGCTGATAAACTGTCACTAAATAGTGATCAGACAAATAATGGTATGTACATATTTTTATCAGCATTTTTCATCTCCTATATATATATAACAAAAAGTTCCATGTTATCTTTAAAGTCCATAATATATTAGTATTTAATGTTCTCATATGTGGCAGACAAATTTAATTGAAATTAAATTAATTTTGTATGCAATATCTAAGAGCTTCTTTACATTGGCAATGTGTGTAATTAAATGAGCTAGATTTTCCACAGCTCATGCCCATGTTTTAGTCTTTTATTTACAGTTTTATACTATTCTTATTCATGTGAATGTATTTAATTAGATCTATTTCTAGATTTAATAGATGTGGAGAATGATTAATGCAACTAGACAAATCATTTGAACTGCCAATTTATTAGCTGGACTGCTTATCTAAAATGCATCTGTCACACGGAAATGATAGGAAGGTTTTTGTTTCTCTCTTTTAGTAATTTTCTCTAAGATTAAGCTTTAAGGAGAACCTGTCAGATGGTTTGTGCTACCCTATCTGAGAGAAGCTGAGCACCATGATATACTGTATAGGTTTTTGAGATTTGGACCAGAATTTCTGAGTAAAAAGCAGAGAAAATATTGAGAAATATGGATTTTCTGGATATGCGATTTTATTAAAAGGTTTTTAATTCTCTCATTTTCCAAAAGACTTTTCACTGGTTACAGAGTGCCCTGTGGGTGGTTCTGCAGCAGTGACTGACATTTCAGCGGTGCTATTCTTAGCTGAGCCTTATACAGGGGCATTACTAACAGAAGAGTCTAAAAAGTAAGGCAGAAGGCTACAGGGCTCCAATAGTTAAAGTTTGTCAGTAGCATAGATAAACAAGCGCCTGTGATGCTGATAAGACACAGCAGGGAGTGACTCACCATGGTTGGACAGGGTTTTGGAAGCAATGAGAGCAGAAAGATGTGGTTAGTAACCTAGGGAAGCTTGTATAAACAAGCAGGAGATAAGAACTGCTTTATCTTTGAACCCAAGCAAAATCAGAACACCACTGTATTTGGTAATAGCATTTATTTACCTTTCCCTAAATGTTTAAAACTATTCACAGTGGTGAGAAAACCCCGTGAATTATAGTTGTATACATAGGGCCACATGTATGAAAACTGTCTAGGTCTAAAACTCACTTTGTTGCCAGTAGCATCCAATCAGGGCGCCCCTATAATTTCATATAGGACTCTGAAAAAATTAGAGGGGTGCTCTGATTGGTTGCTATGGACAACAAAGTGAGTTTTAGACCTAGACAGTTTTCATACATGTGGCCCATAGCTTCTAAATAGTAGTCACAGATGAAGAAATTAGAAATAAATTAAACAAGTAAAAGGTTCAAGTATCAAGGATCAACATTATACAGATCCACTATACGGTACCAGGAATGAATACAAATATATTCTAGTGCAGAACCTCTAAAAATGTGTTAATAACATGTATATACCTAATTATAAACCACATACTGACTGTGTCAGCACTATCACAGAAGTACTCTTCATGTCATTAAATTCACATGCTGTAAAGTAAGAGAAATGCGTAGCCAGTTATGAAGCTGTGATGTTGACAAAGACATGGAATATTTATTAGAAGACATATGCTATCTATGCTGTCTTCCCATGTTAGAGGTTGGTGCTTGTTAAAGACAACGATGTGATTGAGTGATGTGTGCTTCATGCATCATTACCGCCACCATTAATAGCTATATTACTCCAAGTATAGGACGAGTGTCATCATTTAAATTGATTGTACAAAATGACTTGTCAGTGATAAATAGATAACCATGAAGTCACACTAGGAGATCCAGCTTTATGGATGGTGTGGCCCTAAATATCAAAAGCAGCCATTGTCACATATCCTCTTCATAAGTCAACTAAATGGACATCATCAAGGTCCTCATCTCTTGAAATTGTAACAGATACAGCCACAGTAGGTTACAGACTTGCAGAAAACTCCTTTGAAGCTTGAATTATTTGTGTACTAAATAAAATATTTTTTTCCCGTTAATACATTTTGGCAGCTTATTAGGTTGTCTTTTGTGAAGGTAGCATATTACAGCTCTAAGAAGCCAAAATGGCACAGAGAAACTTTGCACTATTGGGAGCAATAAAAAAAATACAGCAGACTTATAGGTATTAAGCCAAGGTACTGATGAGGAGAGCGCCCCACTTCCCAACCTTCAGGGGGGCACTTGACGGGCTTTTGTGCAAAGGTGCATTATAGCAGCCTGGAAATCACCGCCTTAAGGGATGAGAATAGGAGGGGTGCACGTTCCTCATGAAAGCCCCCGACTCATGAGTCTTTTGTATTCTTTCAGTAGTAATAGCCAAACGGAACATGATTTTTTTTGTGCCATTTAAGCTACTAGAAAGATGAACCTGTAGCTGTAATATGCTGCCCTTAGCATTTTATGGTGACAGATCTACTTTAAATGCTAAGCTAAATTCAGAACTCTTTGCCCAGTTGTCACACATTGGTGTCTGTCTGACAATTACACAGTTATACGGTAGCTATGTGTGACAGGCCTGGTGGCAAACAAGAAATAAATATCTGACCTTTTGCAAAAGCTTCGGATCTGAATGGAGAAAATAATGTTATGTACCATTAATGATTTAACAACATGTAAAGTGAAATGTTTATAAAGAGTCAAGCAATCTTGTACGTATATCTCACCCGACACAATCACAGATAATAGTTCAGCTTAGAGTGCTTTCACACAGCGCAGTTTTGGTGCAGTTTTAACTGCGTGCCAAATAAACTGTCTTTATTACCAGCAAGCTTTTCTCACTCATATAAACTGTTTGGAAAGGTGCTTCAAGTAAGTAATCAGTTACTGTGTTTGAAGTCTTGTGGATACAGACACGCTCTTTGGTTGCTCACTTTCCAAACAGTTTAGAGAAGTGAAAGAAGCTTGCTGGTAATAAAAGCATATCATTGGAGTGCAGTTAAAACTGCACTAAAACCGCGCTGTGTGAAAGCACTCTTAGGGCTGGGATTACACGTTCATTACTGCATTGCGTTTCTCAACAACATTAGAAATGCATGCATTATTTTAACCCCGTATAACCCAGGCCTGAAAAGGCCTTAATGAACAGCAAATTTTTTTTAGTTTCTGCCTCAACAGTCATAACTTTTTTATTTTTTTAAAGATGCAGTTGGATGAGGCCTTGTTTTATGCGGGAGAAGTTGTACTTTTTGGAGGCATAGTTTGAGTTTACATAAATTATTGCCTAGTATTTTTTTTAAAATGTTTGTTTTTTCAATTATTTTTTACACCATTCACATGTCACACTAACTAGCTCATTAGATTAATTCTATGGGTTATTACGGTCGTGTGGATGCCCAATATGTATAGTTTTTTTAATTTATTTTGTTTAATGTAGACAATTATTTTTTATTACATATTTATTTTTATTGTATTTATTTGATTTCTTTTTTCAACACTTTTTTAATGTTTTTTACTTTTTTTATAATCCAATGAAGGGATAACTATTTTACATTTTTTTACACTTAGTAATGTATTAGCATATTCACATATGCTAATACATTACAATCTGTGTCAGTTTGACACAGACAGTGATAAGGGCAGCACACAGTGTGCCCTGACTGCAGGCTTGTTATACAGAGAGCCCTGGGGCTACTTTAGATCCCCAGAGCTGACTGTATAGACATTCCCCGGGCTCCATTGGGTCACCAGAAGTCCATCGGGTCACCCAACGATCTTCCCGGTGCTTACAGAGACTTCTCTTGAAACAGAGCTATTAAGTACCATTCTGTTTCTAGTGCAGCTGAGGTGCTGGGAGTCACAAAACCCCTCTATCTGCAGATTAACTACCTGCAATGGCGCCATTTTTTAGTGAAGTCTAAGGCCCCGTTCACACGGCTTATTTGCCGACGGATTGGCGCCGTATTCCGCGCCGGATTTGCGCTTCAATGCGGCGCCAATCCGTCGGAGTCATTACGGTAATCCACTGCTCTCATAGAGAACGTGGATTCCGTCGCTCCTCCCCGCCCGCCAAACCGGCCGCGGGGGGAAAAAGTGAAAGGCAGCACACAGTGTCCTGACTGCGCTGTTAACAGAGCCGTAAAGGCATCTTGTCCCTAGGCCTGACGATAGCCCCCGCCATGCCGATCCTCGGGTCCCCGCTCCCGTGCCAGGACTCTCTTGAACACGGCAAGTTTTTTTTGTGCAGCTGAGTGCGGAGCACAAAATTCCTCGGGATTTTTGTGAAGTCTAATCTGGAACTCAGTTGGAATTTGGGTTAATTAAAAAAACACGTGTTTTTGATACGGTTGAAAGAAGCGGCAGAAAGACAACATGTAAGTCCACCATTAAGCAGAGGTTCATCTTCCTGTTGTGAAATCTCTTGCACCTGTTTTCTTGACACAATCTATTTAATACAACCGCCATATTTAATACCAGTATTCTGTAATTAGAAAGAGCAGAGAGGCTATTGTAAGGGATGCCAACTCCTATGGAAAGTCAATCATATATTAGTATTTTATAGTTATTAATTATAAAAAATACTATGAACTGTACTACATGCATTTCCATACTACTGTATATTATACAAGTGTGCTCAAAACATGTACAAATATTGCTTCCATCTGCAAGGTATACAATAAACATATGAGCACATGTTTGCATCTGTTTCTGTCCCATTTTTGTCAGAGAGAAAGGCATATATGTAGATGGATCTATGCTTGAGTCAAAAAGGAGGATTCATTTTTTACCGCTATTTTATGCAAAAAAGCAATATCCATTAAACGTATGCAAACATAAAGCTTTACACTTGGATGCGTCTTCCTATGACTCGCATATGAAAACAAATGTACACATCATGCGCACTCAAAAGTTAGTATTTTGACATAAGCCAGGCACACATAATCAGAAGTATGCATATTTGAGCTACATTGCTCCCACTGTAGTCTATTGGTCTATATGCTTGAATACCTTTTAAAGGGGTTTTTCTAAGAAGTGAGTTCCTTACCTAACAGACTGATACTCCCCTCTTGAGGCTTGAAAAAAGGGGCGTTGTGTTTCTGTGTTTAAAAAAACAAGTACCTCCTCTGTGATGTCATCACTCCACCTCCCAGTCTCTGTAGTTGAGCAAACATTGTTTTGCTAGTCCACAGAGGAGAACTGTATTGTGCACAAGCCATATGCGTTTTATGTCTCCCTCTTATTTGCTCAGGAGAGAAGATAAGCTCAGCAGGCAGCCTTCTTTCATTCCTTCACCTGAAGCAGCTGCAGGGGGGGGAGGAAGGTGGGCTGAGCAGAGAGCTAGGGAGCGTCTGCATGTTTACTCAGATAATTACATTACAACCAGTGGATTCTGTTTACAAAAGTCACAGGAACTTTCTCCCCAGTCCCTTCAAAGCTCGTTCATGTTCCCTGCCATCAGATAAGAAGTGCAAACAATGCAAGCATGGCCAGATCAGCTCCTGTCAGCTCCTGGTCATGTCTAATGTAAACTGTCAAGAAACCAAGGGCATGTAAGTCAGGCTGTAACTCTCAGAGGCTTCACTTTTTTTGATGACATATATTTAGAAAAGTGATTAAATACCCATTTTGGAGTATCCCACGTCAACATTAGATCGTGGCAAAACACCTTTAAGACTATGCAAAGTCTCAACAAAGTGTGTTGTAAATGGGACCTTGTATATACATATGTATTAGCTAAAATATGTATTGACTAGGTGACTGTAGTCAATGTCGAACTGGAGTGCCTAGGGCTCACCAGTGGAATTTCATTCTGAGGGTCCAAATGTGGAGTTCATTATGGGGCCCACTAGTGGAGCTGATTCTGGGAGCACACTCTACAGCTACAGTACATGCCTCTTATACTCTGCCTCTTGATTTTTGCCCTTTGCTCAGGGGCCCCCCGTGGTTTCCTCCATTCCCCTGTGGGTCAGTCCGAGTCTTATTGTAGTATTCAAAAGTCAAACATAGCATATTTTGAGTTGCTTCTATGATTTTGGAACAAATTGTTATGACATTACACTTTTCAGTCATTTTTTACTATGATTTAGAGGTCAGTTGTTAAAGAACAATAAATGCCATACAGATGCCATGTAATGAGCTTTATTGGCACAGTTTTTGTAAAATCATCTACACATGTTCATATTTTTCCCACCATTGTTGTAATTTTTACACAATTTACAATATAGAAAAAGCCCTTCCTTTAATAATTGTCACAGCACAGCTTGGTGTATTTCATGATTTCTATTACAGAAAGAATAGGAGGTAAACAAAGTTCAGAGGAAGAATAGCCGTGTGTGGTGTGTGCATAGAAATCAAGAAGATGTTTTTTGTCCTATATATACTTAATTGAGCAGTTCAGGACTTCCTTCCATGCTATTCATTGTTCCCTAATGGTTTTAAACATTGATTGTGCAGTATCATTAATGGAAAGAAACATCAAATGTTTGTTGCACGGAAATGTAGAATTTTTCTGTCTATCTAAGACCTGGTACACATGAGCGTATTGGTAAATATGTTAATTCAGATCTGCTTTACGAAGCTATGTCATTAGTCAAGCAATACAATTACATTAGTATTACTGATTAGTAATACAAATGGGCTGAACTCTGTTTAAGCAATAGCAGAATGACTATTAGTAATTAATTCTTCATGGAAGTTGTAATGGTTACAGGAATACATAATAGCACGCAGACCACACTGTTACGAAAGGCCTGAAGTGACACTTGGTTGCCTCTCACCTCTCTTAAACATGCCTGGAGTTGTGTGGCATTCATCATCTGGTTTCGCAGGGCATTGTTTACAATGAAGTAGTCCTCATTGCGTGATGGAGCCAAAGGACGTCCCCTTCTTTGCCTTTATGTGACTATTCCAGTCTCTCTGTATATCTGTTGCAACCTGCTGATAACACTCTGTGACACTCTAAGCTCAGTGGCCACTTCCGTCTGAGAGCATCCTGCTTGAAGCCTCACAATAGTGAGGTACTGTTGATCAATTGCAAGGTGTTGTTTTGTTCTCATGATGTCAAAATTTGTGTAGCAGGATGAGGAGGACTGTTTAAATCACAATTCAGATTCATCCCTTAAATTTATTGGGTGATTCAGGGATAAAATACCTGCTGTGAATTTTAGCATTAAGCTCCTTGTTAGAGATCATCCCCTTTTATTTCATAAAGTGCTCTGTAAAAATGAAAGGGGAGCACTGATTGGTTGTCCATCCTGAAATTTTAACCAAAAGCCAAATATCCTTAACTTTTTGTGAGTAGTGTAATGTATTGAATTACTTACATTAGTATTGTAGGATACTATAACAAATTACTAATAGAATATTTATGTCATATGGATCAAACAATCATACACAGATGCACCAATATTTCACTCACTCTCTATAAACTACAATATGCATTTTCCTTCCATAAAATAAGGTTAGCGCTACATTTTTAAAATACATACATGTATTATACACCTTTGTAAATAGCCTCATAAAATAACATTATCTCCAAATTACAGATACAAAAATGAATGGAATACTGATGGAAACACTAATGTGAATGCAGCTATCCTCAGTCTACTAGTGGACATGTTTGTATCACTTAGTTCTTCTGGTGGATTGTGTAGATTTTAGTTTATATATTGCCTTCCATATGTTACCCATGGATATCCATGAGGATTTCTGAGCTGCTACAGTAAATAAGTTCTCAACCTAATTTTCATTTATTGCTGATGTTTTTCTTTCCAGATTTTTCCAGTAGCTGCTCCAATAGATGGGGGCACTGCATTAACAATATGTGGATGGGACCTGGTTTTCAGAAAAGATAATTTTGGATTTAAGCATGCTTCAGTACTCATTGGAAAAAGTAATTGCAAAATAGATGGAAGAAACAGCAAACAAAACAAGTAAGCTGTGTCCTCTTATTTAATTATCACAGTCTAAGTATCTTAAAGGGGTTGTCTCGCTACAAAGAATAGCTTTCAAAATGTAGGGAACACTAAATGAAGACATTTTCCAAATATATTTCTTTGTTCATCTGTTTTTGTTAAGGAACTACAAGTGAATTAATCACCTCCCTGGCTATTTCTGTTCCCTCAGTGACCGACCTGTAAACATCTCTCCCCCTGCTGTTTGTTCTATGTGATAGCAGTGGGTGAAGTCTTCACACAGGTCCTGGCAGCCTCTGTGCTGGCCAGCAGTAAAAAGCTTGATTTATCTAAAGTAAACAGCACTAATTAGGGCTTTTGTTTGAGGGATTGGTTAAAAACTCCTGCTAGCAGTTCTGGAGAGCTTCTGAGCTACCCTAAACTAATTAGCAGAATGAAAACACAGAATTGAATACACCAAGGAGCTGTATGCTAATTACAGACAGTCTGACCAGGAAGTGACAGAGTAAAGCTGCATTATTTCATTCATACATCCTATGAAACTCTGTGGGGAGACAATCCCTTTAAGAATCTGCATATAATATCCATCGGCCAGCGAAAACCATCTCTACCTATTAGTGATAATATAAAGTTCAAATATGTAACCAATTTACCCAGTTCATGTGCCCCTCTTATAGACAAGGATATATATAAAATGACAGTCCCTTGATCATTGTGAAATTAGTTTCTTCTTTTTTGAAAATGTCGACTCTTACAAAAAAAATCTGATGAAATATTTCTTGACTGAGGGTATTCAATAATAACCTAGATAAAGTAAACTGCATACACTTTAAAGACAATTTTAATTAGTTAAGGGAATTTCTGAGTACATTTAATTTAATAATATGACTTTGAATTATATAGTGATTGTTATGAGTGGCTCTGCTGCCCACACGGCGGGTCATGTGCGCATTAGTGTCACTGCTCTGCCCGACACTCTGGGCACAAGTGGCGCCACGATCCGCATGTCGGGCTGCAGGCACATTCGCAACACTAAGTACCCGCGTCTGTACTCACCTCTTCTCACTCCCCGTTAATCTCCTGCTGGCCGGGGCACGTCCCCACTCCCCATGGCACCCAACTCAGTAAAATTTAAAGGGCCAGCGTACCAGTGATTCGTTAGTCACCGGGCACTGACCTTATTCAGTCCTGCCTCTTTCCTCGTGTCCTTGCTGGATCTATATGCCAGTATAGCATTGAGAAAGGGTTCTTTGCCTTTTTGCCTCTACCGTGTCCCTGTCCTCCTACCTTTGTCCCTTGACTACGTTTTGCCTGCCGCCTGCCTTGACCTTCCTGCCTGTCCCCAACCACAAGTCTGCCATATAATTTTGTACCTAGCTATACCTTGGCCACCACAAGCGAGCTGAGTCAGTGGTAGCAACCTGGGAGTCTCTTGCCGCAGAAAGTCCAACCTGCCTTGCGGAGAGCTTCAGTGCAAAAAAAGTGGTCCTTTTGACTTTGCTCCCTGACGCATCTTACACCACTGCTTGTGGTGGTCCAGTGGATCTACTAACTAGTGGTCCTACCAGTGATTGACATATAGAATTTATTGTAATTGCAGTATTTACCATAAGGATATCTATGCATGGTGCGCGCCAGATGCAGTATCTCTTCTGGTTGAATAGTATTCATTATAAGGATATCTATGTACAGTGCACAGCAAATACAAAATCTCTACTGGTTGAATAGTATTCATTATAATGATATCTATGTACAGTGCACACCAAATACATTGCCTCTTCTGGTTAAATAGCATTCACTAAAAGGATATCTATGCACGGTGCACACCAGATACAGTATCTCTTCTGGTTAAATAGTATTCATTATAAAGATATCTGTTAATGGTGCACATCAGATACAGTATCTCTTCTAGTTAAATAGTATTCATTATAAGGATATCTGTTAATGGTGCTCATCAGATACAGTATCTTTTCTGGTTAAATAGTATTCATTATAAGGATATCTGTTAATGGTGCTCATCAGATACAGTATCTTTTCTGGTTAAATAGTATTTATTATAAGGATATCTGTTAATGGTGCTCATCAGATACCGTATTCTCTTCTGGTTAAATAGTATTCATTATAAGGATATCTGTTAATGGTGCTCATCAGATACCGTATTCTCTTCTGGTTAAATAGTATTCATTATAAGGATATCTGTTAATGGTGCTCATCAGATGCAGTATCTTTTCTGGTTAAATAGTATTTATTATAAGGATATCTATGCACGGTGCACATCAGATACAGTATATTTTCTGGTGAAGTACTTACATTTCAGCTCTATTTAAGTACACTAAAATCCCAGGTGGCTACTATGATCCAACTCACAGATTAGTAAAATATCACATAGTAGTAAATGCGAAGATATTTGGAACAGTACTGATCTATTAAAGTATATTTTCTAAAACTTGTGATAAGCTCTGGGTGTATTGAACATGTTATTGTATCTTGTTTTTAAGGTTGGTCTGTAAATTAGGCCAAGAAAGTATTGCCAGATTTAATATAAGCAGCAGTGTGTCAAATGGAAGGAAGGCTGTTAATTTTAATACGTTCTCTTTTGTGGTAAGTATAATCCATAGTGGATTGTATGTTAACACTGCATTTATATATGATTTCACATTATTTCCTATTATGATTTGTGTTTGCTTATAAGAATCCTGTGATAGAAAGCATTACACCAAGTTATGGACCACAGTCTGGGGGAACATTACTGACTCTGAAAGGACATTACTTGAACAGCGGACAAAACAGAAATGTGTCTATCGGTCATGAAATCTGCGCCATCAAAAGGTAAATATCTATTTAAGAACATGTCAGTGTTTTTTAATTCGTCAGAGAGTCCACCAACATGTACAGGCTCATCTCTTTTATACATGGAGTGCATCTATAAAGAAAGCATGTGTATATGGAGACTGTATCACTACATAGATTATATCACAAAGTATAAGGGCATTGGGGAAGATTTACTAAGCTGAAATTGCACAAAATAAGTGAATTCATGGCATGTTCCAAACTAATTATGTGTTTTAGATGTGTTTGAAACTTAACATTTTTCAAAAGTGTCTGGAAAAAGGGACATGGAAAGAGGAGTTATAAAGGTCTACAAATTCATTTGCCAGTATTTTGTCAGTGCAGTATATAGATGTAAAGTAAACCAATAAAAAAATAAATCACCAAAGACCACTACTAGATAAAATAAAAACTTTGGGGAACACGTATGAAAACTGTTTAGGTCTAAGGGCGACATGTATGAATGGAGCTGAGCCAGTAGTGGTGTCTTCTCAGCCCGAGAACTAGCGCAGCCCCATTCGCTATAGTTTAAAATCGCCCTTATATCAGGTGCATTACAAAGTGCCTGATTTCTTTGGAATGTGCCTGATGTCGGTGTGCATGCAGGAGGCGGGGCACACTAGAACCGTACAAAGCTATAGATTTATAGCTTTGTTACGGCAATTCCAGGCGCATTACTGCTGGAACAGGTAACCCACTTTCAAAGGGGTTTATCTGAGCCAGAAATGATGTTTATGCGCCAGAAAGCGCCTGATTTATGACTGGTTGTAGAGCGGGTTCATAAATCAGGCACATTCTATACTAATAATATGCGCATAAAAATTCGAGTTTTAACCCCAAAAATCATACATGCCGCCCTAAGACTTTATTTGTTGCCCATAGCAACCAATGAGAGCTCTCTTTTTATTTTATATCAAATGAATGGGGCACTCTGGTTGCTAATGGCAACAAAGAAAGTCTTAGACCTAGACAGGTTTCATACATGTCGCCTTTTATATATAACCTATTACCGGTAAATAAATTAATAATTAAAATACAGCACTTATAGAATCAACAAGATTCTATCCCATATAGCTCAAAGTGGTAAGTGTATATGCAAATTATGTAATATAGGTCAGATTATAGTTGACAAAAAATGTCTACCCCCAATTAAGCAAATGCATGTGCAAAAAGTTCCACATATAATGTATAAGCAAAGTTGCCCATACAGATAACCAACAAGTTAGTAAAATACCTAAACTGAATAATAGCGCCAACACACAATGAAGATTGCAGAGGAGGGCATGCATCAGCCTGACGTGCATCTCACTTACACTTCCTCTGGTCATCTTTATGGGCAACTTTACTTATGTATTATGTATGGTGTGTTGTTCATATGCAATTGCTTTATCTCAGAAGAGATTATTTAGTCAACCATGATTTGACATATTTTATGTAATTTGCATATACACGGTAGAGCATTGTATAATTATTCATTTATTTTATGGATTCTTAAAAAAAGTTTGTTTTATGGGGTCTTTAGTAGGCTTTAGATGACCAAAACTAGCATAGCTTGAATCCCTTACACATTGCAGGCTCAGTGAGTCGAATGTGACTTGAGGAATGTGGCATCCAATAGATGGTGCTGAAATGTTCAGCTCTCTTTCCATAAGCCTTTTAGAATATTTAAATGCTAGTGGAGTGTAAAGGCATTTAGGGGACATATATGAAAACTGTCTAGGTGTAAGGCTTTCTTTGTTGCCAATTGCAAACAATCAGAGCTCCCCTTTCATTTTTTCAGAGCATTATATGAAAATAGGGGTGTTCTGATTGGTAGCCAGTTTTCATACATGTCACCCTAAGTCTCCACACACCAATATGGTGCTTCTCCCTAATGAGATATCCCACCCCTTTAGTGGTCTTTGGGGATTTTTTTTTTCACTTACACCAGACCATCATTTATCTTACAATGTTTGTTCACTTTGTTGTAGGTTTTTATAAAATAAATCAGCCACAAAATAGTGCAAGAAAGAGGAAAATGTGCAATATGTCTAGACAGTTGCAATAAATGTATCATTCCACATGTGCCCTTTTGTAGTATGGTGCAGTTTGCCAGATTTCTTAACCATGTATTTTTTGATCTTTTTATTTTTGTTGCTGTGGTTTTTGTACTTTTTTTTCTTACATCGCTTCCAGTGTTTCCAGTACTGCAATTGAGTGCTATACACCAAGAAAAAAGAGTAGCACTTATCACGTTGTGCTGAAAATTGACAATGCTCGTCGAGAGGCAAGTACCCTGTTTACATATAGAGATGATCCAGCCATTTCTAAGATACATCCCACCAAGTCTTTTCTAAGGTAACATTTTGTGAACGTTGTGAAATGTAAATGAAGCTAAATATTTGCTTTTAAACATATCCAATAAAATACAGTAGATGTTATAACTACTCCTGTTCCGGCTGCAACGCAGTCCTCTACCCATAAGGTACGGCAGAAACTGTGTTTCTGGCCATGACCTGTGTCTGAATTGTGCATATTCTTTACGCTGGTCTGAACAGTGTCTGATTTCAGTGTTGTGGTTGATTGACAGGTTCTCTACCACACCCGTCTGCTGCTTCTGCCTGCCTTGTGCTTAGCTGTAGACGATCTGGACTGAGTGATGATGGACAGGTTCCTTCGCCACTCCTTTCCATTGATTCCTGATCTGAGTTTTGTGTGGTCTGGATGTCAGAGGACTGGTCCAGTCACGCTCTGGACCAGAACTCATACATCCCTTTAGAAGACCACTTTTGCTCTGAAACATCGTCTGTGATAGTCTTCTTCTAGCTTGAGCCGCCATTTATATTCTCTTTGGACTGCTTGGTTTCCTGATCTCTTGCCTGTTTTTCGACATCATCTTTTCGCCTGCTGCTTGTGTACCACTGTTGCTTTCTCTGGTTTTAAACCATTTCTGCCTGACTGCTCTTGATTGTGTCTGTCTGTCTTGTCTTGTTTTGTGTGTCACTTTTATGAGGAAGGAACTTTCAACTAGTTGTCACCAACCGCTAGGGTTGGACTGGAAAGTAGGCCTTTGGGGGGTATAGTGCTAAGGCGGCTCACTGTCTATCTTTCCCTGGCCAGGTTCTTCAGTACCTCACAATAGATTTAGACCTAGAAATATTCCACTTCTTAAGTACATTCTATCAAAATAAAGAAGAGATGGTAGAACAGTAATACTAAAGAGAGACACAATCTGGGGCACAGTTATAAAATGTGTATAGATATAGTACATATTATGTATGCTATACTTGTAGAAAAGGGTGTAATTTTTTTACATTTTGTTCTGCAACTTTTGAAAAAGATTCATCAAAAAGTTGAGGCAACGTAATGGGCTATCTTTGCCCTCAATGTTTAATGTAGGGGCTACATTCTCTGCTGCAAAATACTGACAAATGTATGACATCCATGAGTAGACATAAGGATGAGATTCTTCCATTAAACAGTGTAGTCCCTATGACAGTCTTGATAGATACGCCCCTCTAAATGGGTTACTCGCTTAGTAGTTGGCATGGTTGCCTTGAAACACAGGGTTTCAAGTCTAATATGGACAACAGACTAAGGTTTCAGTAGTTTGAATGGGCTTCCTCCGGGTGCTCTGGTTTCTGTGAAATTGGAAACTAGCCATGAAATTGACCCTGAGGGATGTGAGAGTGGGAAGTTAGACTGTAAGCCCCGCTAGAGATAAGGACAGATGTCAGTGAATACAATCTCTGTGCAGCTTTATGAAATATTGTATGTTAGCGTTATATAAAAAATGGGAACTAGACATCAGAGATAAGACATGTACGGCTAATAGGTTTATAGGGAAATAGAGTAAAAAGGCATACATCTTGTAGACATCTTTATGCATCTTTATCTGCTTGCTTTCTAATATACAGGAGCAGCCAGCATTTCTAGGATACACTGTCCACAGTTCACCATCGAATCATCCACAGTTTCAAATAATTGTATTGACATGAGATCTTCATCATATAATTCACTCTGCAGTAGTATATCAAACTGAGTGAAGATATTGCAGTTGTCATTACGTCTATGCATAATCAATAATTCTAAATATGGAGGGATGGGCTGCAATGTTGCATATTGGCAGGAATTTTGCAGGAGTATTAGATATACCATTCCAGACCTTTGAGATCATTAGTATTAGCAAATTCTTTCCAGAATAGTTTATATTGTTGATCTTGACAGAAATGAGATGAGACTGCAGCTTAGCTATGTGCATAGTGTGTCTGGAAACAATAAAGATTAGGTACATGACGGCCTATCAATCTACAGAATACGGATGCCTGTCATACTTCACTAAAGCTTCAAGTAATAAATGAAATATTTGAAGGAACATTGCCATCAGAAACCGGTATTTTATATTAAGTCAGTATGCCTGTCTTTAATATATACTTTGGTATCCACATGCTCCTTGCCAGAGTGGACATAACATTATTTGTGTGGAAAATATGCATACTTCATTGATATTCTAATCACAGCCTTTGTAATTATTTTATTATTTGTATCTAGGTATCTATCTATATGTTTATCTATCTATCTATCTATCTATCTATATGTTTATCTATCTATCTAGTATATAGCTATACAATGTAGCTATATTTTGCTGCTAGGTTCTAATATGTTTTGTGAAATGATGTTTAATGCCATCCACAGTGGAGGAAGCACAATAACCGCACAAGGAACTAATCTGAATGTAGTAACTTCTCCGCGAATGGTGATCCAGTTATCCAAACCAAACATACAATATAATATGGTAAGTATATTTTATATTTATACATTAATTATAGTTGAATAGCGTGATGTAATGAATATGGAACTATAAGCAGTGATGTAAACCCTGGAATTTAATACTAAGACTACATACAGGTACTTCTCTTGTGAAATAGATATGTACACTCACCGGCCACTTTATTAGGTACACCATGCTAGTAACGGGTTGGACCCCCTTTTGCCTTCAGAACTGCCTCAATTCTTCGTGGCATAGATTCAACAAGGTGTTGCAACGATGCTCAATTGGTACCAAGGGGCCCAAAGAGTGCCAAGAAAATATTCCCCACACCATGACACCACCAGCCTGAACCGTTGATACAAGGCAGGATGGATCCATGCTTTCATGTTGTTGACGCCAAATTCTGACCCTACCATCCGAATGTCGCAGCAGAAATCGAGACTCATCAGACCAGGCAACGTTTTTCCAATCTTCTACTGTCCAATTTCGATGAGCTTGGGCAAATTGGAGCCTCAGTTTCCTGTTCTTAGCTGAAAGGAGTAGCACCCAGTGTGGTCTTCTGCTGCTGTAGCCCATCTGCCTCAAAGTTCGCCGTACTGTGCGTTCAGAGATGCTCTTCTGCCTACCTTGGTTGTAACGGGTGGCTATTTGAGTCACTGTTGCCTCTCTATCAGCTCGAACCAGTCTGCCCATTCTCCTTTGACCTGTGGCATCAACAAGGCATTTCCGCCCACAGGACTGCCGCTCACTGGATGTTTTTTCTTTTTCGGACCATTCTCTGTAAACCCTAGAGATGGTTGTGCGTGAAAATCCAGGAGATCAGCAGTTTCTGAAATACTCAGACCAGCCCTTCTGGCACCAACAACCATGCCACGTTCAAAGGCACTCAAATCACCTTTCTTCCCCATACTGATGCTCTGTTTGAACTGCAGGAGATTGTCTTGACCATGTCTATACGCCTAAATGCACTGAGTTGCCGCCATGTGATTGGCTGATTAGAAATTAAGTGTTAATGAGCAGTTGGACAGGTGTACCTAATAAAGTGGCCGGTGAGTGTATATCTTGTTAATGTGGCAGCCACATGATGAGTTGTACACTTGGAGATGACTGTATATAATAATGTGTTGTGGAATTATATACAATTTAAAGGGGTTGTCTCACTACATTGATTCATCATACCTTTGTCCAGTTTTCTTGGTTTCACTTTGAATTCAGAGGCGTGTTTACTGTCTTCTACTGGGCTGCAGTAGAAGACAGGTCTGTAGCTATAGCAACCAGTGCTGGCAGCCTATCAGGAGAGATCAAACAGGTCTGTAGCTATAGCGACCTGAGGAGCTGATGCAGCCCATACAAGAGGGGATATCTATGGATAGGTAGGACACTGTTAATGGACAAATATTGCAAAGTGACTTGTTTCTGCAAGATCTTTAACATAAAAAGCAAACCTTGTAGTGAGACAACCCCTTTAAGTTGTGAAAGAGAATTGTTGATCCATGGCTTGTATTTTATATCTTATGTGTCTTATTATAAGTGTACCAATCAACAGATTTGTATGTTAAAACGAAACCATTGGAGTCCACTGGTTTGTGATATTGGCTTACTGCTGGTAAAGAAATGTTGTATTAAGGGGGAAGTGTCATCATAAAATAAATATGTATAACTCAAGTTTTACAAATATGTTACACGTTTTCTAAGAATTTTTAGCCTTTTTTAGTTTCCTCATCACTATTTATATTTAACCAAAAATCTGAAACCATGCGTTTTGTTATGGTGGCCATTAAGCCTTATAATAAGATAACTAATCATGCCCTGTAGAGATCACTTCTGAGCAGTCTTCTCATTATCGTCAAAATAAATTAGAGTGACAACAACTTAAGGCACTGCCATGGTTGTCACCTTTTCTGTTAGACTTTGATAGCTCAAAAACAAGTCCAAAAATGTAAAAATTGTCAGAATCAGAATTCAGTAAAACATATCTATGCAGAAAAAATATTGTATTTTGGCTGTATACTAAAGAATAACTTCATAAAAGAAGAGCATAACCAAGAAAATGTAGTCCATTCTGAAATGCAGTGTACGTATTGGTTCCGAAAACATCTCTTTATTTAGATATAGATGTAAAATACATAACTTATAGAAATGTAAATACATTTCTTGTATGTGAAATGGGTGGGTGGGTGGGTGGATGGAGATGGATGGATGGATGGATGGTAGTTGGATGGATGGATGGATGGATGGATGGATGGATGGTTGGTTGATGGATGGATGGATTTCTTAGTAGATGACATCTTGGACATCTTTGAAAATAAAATTATGTAATAGTAAATACATTAATACTATTTTATTGTTACTATCATTGGTGTTTTCATATTTAATAATGCACCAGTGTACATTGCCATAAAGATTACATTGTATGAAGGTTTCCTCTGTATTGATAATATTCCCTGCTTTAAAGAAAAACACCGTTCCCTTTTATAGCTACAGGAAAAACAGATTTGTTTACCAGAAATATAGTAGAAACGTAAGTGGCCTAAAAATAATGTGATGCAGTACTTCTCATGAGGCAGAGCTAAAGAGAACATGGAAAAATCTCAGCCAGCCAAGATTCGGCACCTCACCCAGTGATATAGTGCAAGGCGTTTTAGGAAGTACACTCTCTGTTAAACACTGTCACACTGTCCCACCCTGTGGAGCCATCTTTTTCCATGATAAGTGAACTGACCAGAGCATAAAGTTCATTAACTTACATGGCACACCTCTTTAAGCAATGAGTCAAACGTTACTCTTCACAGGGATTATTAATATAACAGTGATGCCATCAAAAGTGGCAGACTAAGCAATTAGTAAATTTAAAAAATCCTGTTTTATAAAAATTACTCAGTGAAAGTATACAAGGAATTTATGTTATTAATTCATTCAATATATAATTTTATGTACATATACAGCGGGCAGCGGTGCCAATAGGGCAGTAAGGGCAGTACTCCTGTCAGGGGCCCTAATCAAAAAGGGGCCAACTGATATATTTAAAAAAAGGAACTAGTAATGGGTGGGGGCCCCATTTCATTTGGCTGCATGGGGCCCTGAAACGGTTAATAGATGACTGATGGCAGCCCTGACAGCGGGTGAAACAAGTATTGAACATATTCTGAGTACATATATCTCTAAAGGTGTTATTGACATGAAATTATCACTAGATGTCGGTAACAACCCATCCAATCCACATGGGCAAATCAAACCATAGCTGTCCATGAATTAAGTTATGTGTAAGGGCATATCCCCACGGCACGGGTTTTCGGCCGGTTTTTCAGGTGGTTTGTGGTTTTGCAGACCACCTGAAAAACCGGCCGAAAATGAGCACAATGGGCTCATATGGAAAACCCGTGCAGTAGTCCCCACACCACGGGTTTTCCGTCCGGCGGTTTTCCGCCCGCAAAACATTCTACAAGCACATTCTTCCGTCCGGTTTTTGGACGGAATCTGTGCTTGTGAATGTGAAGGGTGAGGGCTTTTCTCCGCTCAGAGGCTTTTCTCTTCGCGGAGAAAAGGCATTCCCCCAGCGGCCGTGGGGACCAGGGCCGTCTTAACAGCATTATGGGCCCCTGGGCAGAGCTGTGCACTGGGCCCCCCCAACCAGGCCACGCAGCAGCTCCTAAGTTATATAAATTGCTGCATGGACAGGCCAGATCACGTAGTAATTTATATAACTTAGGAGCTGCTGCGTGGACTGGCCTGGGGGCACACATTAAGTCATGTAACTTCTGCTTGTGGCCAGCCAGCCATCCTGACCCGTGCCACTGTCCCCTAGAGTCCCCTTTATCATATAGTAATGGCCGGGGCCCCATAGCATTTACTATACGATAAGAGAGACTCTGGGGACAGTGACACGGGTCAGGCTGGCTGGCTGGCCACAAGCAGAGGTTACATGATAGTCCATGTCACTGTCCCCCACCCATATGGCCGTGTCACTGTCCCCCACCCATATGGCCGTGTCACTGTGCCCCACCCATATGTCCGTGTCACTGTGCCCCACCCATATGGCCGTGTCACTGTGCCCCACCCATATGCCCCTGTCACTGTCCCCCACCCATATGACCGTGTCACTGTCCCCCACCCATATGGCCGTGTCACTGTGCCCCACCCATATGGCCGTGTCACTGTGCCCCACCCATATGGCCGTGTCACTGTCCCCACCCATATGGCCGTGTCACTGTCCCCCACCCATATGGCCATGTCACTGTCCCCCACCCATAAGGCCGTGTCACTGTCCCCCACCCATATGGCCGTGGCACTGTGCCCCACCCATATGGGCCCTGTCCCCTGTCCCCCACCCATATGGCCATGTCACTGTCCCCACCCATATGGCCGTGTCACTGTCCCCAACCCATAGGACCGTGTAACTGTCCCCCACCCATATGGCCGTGTCACTGTCCCTCACCCCTATGGCCGTGTCACTGTCCCCCACCCATAGGTCCCTGTCACTGTCCCCCACCCATAGGCCGTGTCACTGTCCCCACCCATATGGCCGTGTCACTGTCCCCCACCCATTTGGCCGTGTCACTGTCCCCCACCATTTGGCCCTGTCACTGTCCCCCACCATTTGGCCATGTCACTGTGACATGGCCAAACGAGTGGGGGACAAGACAATGACATGGTCCTATAGGTGGGGGACAGTGACATCAAAATGCCAGAAAAGCAGGTAGGATAACACACGATAGGCTTAGATACCCCCCGCCAGCAGGTAGGGTAACACAGGGTAGGCCTAGATACCCAGCGCCAGCAGGTGGGATAACACAGGATAGGCTTAGATACACGCGCCAGCAGGTGGGATAATACTGGATAGCTTAATACTCAACGCTAGCAGATAGGATAACACAGGTAGGGTTAGATAAACAGCGCCAGCAGGGGGATAACACAGGATAAGGCTTAGATACCCAACGCCAGCAGGAGGATAACACAGGATAGGAGTTCCAACAACCCACGTGTCTCCCCCCTCCCCCCAGCACATGTATTCAGCCCCACCCCAGCACATGTATTAACCCCCCCCACACTGTATAACCCCCCCAGCACAATGTATTCAGCCCCCCACACAATGTATTAACCCCCCCAGCACATGTATTCAGCCCCCCCCAGCACATGTATTAACCCCCCCAGCACATGTATTCAGCCCCCAAGCACATGTATTCAGCCCCCCAGCACAATGTATTCAGCCCCCCCCCCAGCACATGTATTATCCCCCCCCCCCAGCACATGTATTCAGCCCCCCAGCACAATGTATTCAGCCCCCCCAGCACAATGTATTCAGCCCCCCCAGCACATGTATTCAGCCCCCCCAGCACAATGTATTCAGCCCCCCCAGCACAATGTATTCAGCCCCCCCCAGCACAATGTATTCAGCCCCCCAGCACATGTATTCAGCCCCCCCAGCACAATGTATTCACCCCCCCCCGCACAATGTATTCAGCCCCCCCCAGCACATGTATTCAGCCCCCCCCGCACAATGTATTCAGCCCCCCCAGCACATGTATTCAGCCCTCCCCAGCACATGTATTCAGCCCCCCCAGCACATGTATCAGCCCCCCCAGCACATGTATTCAGCCCCCCCAGCACATGTATTCGCCCCCCCAGCACATGTATTCAACCCCCCCAGAACATGTATTCAACCCCCCCAGCACAATGTATTCAGCCCCCCCCAGCACAATGTATTCAGCCCCCCCCGCACAATGTATTCAGCCCCCCCCAGCACAATGTATTCAACCCCCCAGCACAATGTATTCAACCCCCAGCACATGTATTAACCCCCTGCACAATGTATTCAGCCCCCCCCAGCACAATGTATTCAGCCCCCCCCCCAGCACAATGTATTCAGCCCCTCCCCCAGCACAAGTATTCAGCCCCCCCAGCACAATGTATTCAGCCCCCCAGCACAATGTATTCAGACCCCCAGCACAATGTATTCAGCCCCCCCCCCACAATGTATTCAGACCCCCCAGCAAATTGTATTCAGCCCCCCCCACCCAATTTTTCAGCCCCCCCCAGCCCATGTATTCAGCCCCCCCCCAGCACAATGTATTCAGCCCCCCAGCACAATGTATTCAGCCCCCCCAGCACAATGTATTCAGCCCCCCCAGCACAATGTATTCAGCCCCCCCCAGCACAATGTATTCAGCCCCCCCCAGCACAATGTATTCAGCCCCCCCAGCACAATGTATTCAGCCCCCCCCAGCACAATGTATTCAGCCCCCCCCCCCCCAGCACAATGTATTCAGCCTCCCCCCCCCCTTACCTGTGTCCTGAAGTCTTCCTCTCTTCCTGCCGTCCTGTGCAGGGTAAGAGAGTGGGCGGGGCATCCCGGCTGCTGCTGCTCTCAGCTTCCTTTAGCTGCGCTGTGCAGAGAGAGAGGGCGGAGCTGCGCTGCTCCGCTCCTCTCTCAGTAGCCGCTGCCACCAATGTAAGGGCAGTCACCGGACCCCCCCAACCTCCCCTCCTCCCCCCCCCCCTATCCCCTCCGCCGGCCGCTCAGGGGGAAGGGGGCGGCGCCGGGTCAGATAGGGGAAAAAAGTAAGGAAAAAAAATAAAAAAACACCTGCCGTGCCGCCCCCGGACAGGTGCCGCCCTAGGGCACCTAAGCAATGCCGCGCCAGTTTTTTACTGTTCAAAGGCGCAGGCTGGGGCAGCGCCTCTGTGAAGAAAGGCGGCGCCGGCCCCAGCCTGCGCTGTGAACTGTAAAGCGCAGGGGCGGCATAGCGAGGGGGCCCCCCTGCTCTCTGACCACCGCAGCCCGCACCGCCCTGCCCGCGCAGCCTGGGACAAGTAACTAAGCGCAGGCAGGGCGGAAAAGACTGTGTCTGACTCCGGCGGGCGGCGGTGAGTGAATCCATTTTGGGGCCGGGCACCAGCCGCCCGGGCCCCTCAGGGGCCCCCCTGGGCTCACGGCCCCCGGTCACTGGCCTACCTGGCCCACTGGAAGGAGACGGCCCTGGTGGGGACGGCTGCAAAACAGGGCAGGGTAAACCAGCCGGTATTTGTCCCTTACCATGTGAACGCATCCTAATAATGAGAAATGAAACAGGGAAAAAGTATCAAACACGCTTACTAAAATGTATTTAAGGGTAGCTTGAGATGGAAGGAAACTAATTACATCAAACAAGATAAGCTTCACTAAACAAAAGGTACATGTGCTGTGAGGACTGAAAATAATGGCTTTATCTGTAATCTTCTTGGAGATAACAATGGCTTGCTAGAAGCTGAATATGCTAAACACTGCTGTAGAACCACCTACAACCTGAGGAGACAGAGTAAGTGCTAAACTGCTAAAACTCATTGAATCAGCATGGTGAGAAAACCCATTTAATACTTTGTACTAAAGCCTTTGTTGGTGATGACCACTTAAAGACACCTCCTGTATGGAGAAAAATGTCACATGGATTGCTTAGGTGGGATTTTGGCCCATTCTTCCACACAAATACTCTTCAAGTCCTGAAGGTTTCCATGGGCTCCTTCTATGAACTCTGAGTTTTAGTTCCTTCCATAAATTTTCTGTTGGATTCAGGTCAGGTATTGGCTGGGATTTCCTAGCAGCTTTATTTTCTTTCTCTGAAACCAATTAAAAGTTTCTTTGGCTGTGTGTTTGGGATCATTGTCTTGCTAATATGTCCACCCTGGTTTCATCATCATCCTGGTAGATGGCAGCAGATTTTTATCAAGAATGTCTCTCATTTGTCCATTCATCCTTCCTTGAATTATATGAAGTCTGCCCGTGCCATATGCTCAAAAACAACCGTACACCATGCTGTTCCCATCTCCAAACTTCACTGGTGATATGGTGTTTTGGGGTTAATATGCAGTGCCTTCTGGTCTCCAAATATATATTATGTCATCCAAAGAGTTCAATTTTGATCTCATCTGAACAGACTGTATTCTCTCAGTATTTCACAGACTTGTCTGAATATTGTTGAACTTGAAACATGCTTGAACATGCTTTTTGTTCAGCAATAGAGTATTGCATGGTGAGCATGCATACAGGTCATACAGGTATTCTTAGAAACAATTGTACCTGCTGATTCCAGGTTTTTCTGTAGCTCTCCACAAGTGGCCCTTGGCTCTTGGACAACTCTCTGATAATTCTTTTCACTCGTCTGTCTGAAATCTTGCAGGGAGCATGCAGTAATGGCCAGTTTATATGATGTTCTTTCCACTTCCGGATTACGACCACAACAGTGCTCACTGTAATCTTGAGTAGTTTAAAAAATTCTTCTGTAACCAATAACATCAGTATGTTTTGCAACAATAATGTTCAAAAAAGACAGCTCACTGGTTTTATCCATCATGAGATGTTTCTTGTGTGTCACCTTGGTAATGACACTTTTTAAAGGCCATCAGTTGAAGCAGCTGATATTATTTTTCTCAAAGTGGCAGGATTAAGTTCTATTTTCTAATAGATTTCAGCTGATGTCAGAACCATGGTTGTTTTCACCTCTCTGTCTTCATAATTTCATTACTTTTTCCCTGGGTCATTTCTTATTATTACACATAACTTAATTTATGGACATCTATGGTCTGATTTCTTTGCCTGTGTGGATTGGATGGGTTGTTACTGACATCTGGTGAGAATTTCATGTTAATAGCACCTTTAGAAATATATTTTATTAGACGTGTTTAATACTTACTTCACTTGCTGTAAATATATAATTTTCCTCTATAAATAAATGACCAAGTCAGGGGCGTAACTACAGGGGTAGCAGGGGTAGCAGTTGCTACGGGGCCCGGTGGCTTGGGGGGGGCCCGGGGCAGCTGCTACCACCTCTGCTACCCCTGTGATGCCGCTCTGGGCCCGCCGCAGTGAACATAACAGTTCACTGCGGCGGGTGCAGAGCTGCAGGGCTGGTCTGTGAGGCAAGGGGGGGGGGGGGGCGCCACCGGCAGCTCCGCCCCTTGCTTCACAGAGGCCCTCTCTTAATTGAAAGCACGTCCATGCGACGCCATAAAAATTTAAAGATGAAGGGCGGGGCGGGGGAGAGCTGGCGCTCCCTCCCCTGCCGTACATCCCTCACGGGCGGGGGAAAGGGGAAAGTACGTCACCCGCGCCCCCCTTTCCGAGCTTGGGGGCCCCTCAGCCCCAAGCCAAAAGCGCAGGTTTGGGGGCGGAAAGGAAAGACGGGGGAACGCCGGGGGAGCGCCCAGGTAATAAGAGTTTCCCGAGGTGGGGGGGGTGAATACCTAAAAGGGGGGCCCCTAAAGGAAGGGGGTGGGGGGGAAATACCTCAGGGGGGGTTTCAAAAGGGAAAGGGGGGGCTCCAAAGGAAGGGAAGGGGGGTGGGGGGGAAGAATACCTACAGGGGGGGGGCTCTAAAGGGGGGGGTTTGTGGGGGGGAAATACCACAGGGGGCCCTCAAAAAAAAAAGGAAAGGGGGGGCTCTAGAAGGAAGGGGGTGGGGGGAGAATACCAAACAGGGGGCTTTTAAAGGAAGGGGGGGGGGGAGAAAAACCAAACGGGGGGGTCTCAAAAGGGGAAGGGGGGGGCTCAAAAAGGAAAGGGGGGTTTGGGGGGGAAAGAATCCCTTACAGGGGGGCTCAAAGGGAAAAGGGGGGGTGGGGGGGGGGAAAATACCTAAACAGGGGGCTCTAAAAAAGGGGGGTGGGGGGAAAAACCTACAGGGGGTCTCAAAAAGGGAAGGGGGGCTCAAAAGGGAAGGGGGGTTTGGGGGGAGAATACCCCCGGGGGGTTTTTTAAAGGGAAAAAGGGGGCTCAAAAAGGAAAGGAAAGGGGAAATACCTACGGGGGGGCTCAAGGGAAAGGGGGTTTGGGGGGAACCTACGGGGGGGGCTCAAAAGGGAAGGGGGGGGGGGGGGGAAAAATACCTACAGGGGGGCCCTCTAAATGGGGGGGGTAGGGGGGGAGAATACCTACAGGGGGATAAAAAAGAAAGGGGGAAAAATACCTACAGGGGGGCTCTAAAGGAAAGGGGGTGGGGAGGAAAATTTCCCCTACAGTGGGGCTCAAAGAAAGTGGGTGTGGGGGGGAAAAACCCTACAGGGGGCTCAAAAGGGAAAGGGGGGGTTGGGGGAAATACCTACAGGGGGGGGGGGGCTCAAAAGGAAGGGGGGTTGGGGGGAAATACCTGGGGGGGGGGGGGGGGGGGGGGGGGGGGGGGGGGCGGGGGGGCCCTCTAAAGGGAAAGGGGGGGTGGGGGGGGAAATACCTACTGGGGGGGTTTCTAAAAAAAAGGGGTTTTTGGGGGGGAAGAATACCTCCCAGGGGGGCTCAAAAGGAAGGGGGGGGGTGGGGGAAAATACCTACAGGGGGGGCTCAAAAAGGAAGGGGGTGGGGGGGGGGAAAATACCTACGGGGGGACTCAAAGGGGAAGGGGGGGTTTGGGGGGAGAATACCACGGGGGGGGGGGGCCAAAAGGAAGGGGGTGGGGGGAGAATACCTAAAGGGGGGGCTCTAAAGGGAAGGGGGGGGAGAATACCAACAGGGGGGATCAAAAGGAAAAGGGGGGGGGGGGGAAAACCTTCAGGGGGGGCTCTAAAGGAAGGGGGTTTGGGGGAAAATCCCTCCCAGGGGGGCTCAAAAGGGAAAGGGGGGTTTGGGGGGGAGAATCCTACAGGGGGGTTCAAAAGGGAAAAGGGGGGGTTTCAAAAAGGAAGGGGTTTGGGAGGGGGGGAGAAAACATTCAGGGGGGCTCTAAAGGAAGGGGGTGGGGGGGGCAAAAATCCCCCTACAGGGGCTCAAAAAAGGAAGAGGGGGGGGGGGGGAAATTACCTACAGGGGGGTCAAAAGGGGAAGGGGGGGAGGGAGAATACCCGGGGGGGTTTTCAAAAGGGAAGGGGGTGGGAGGGAGGGGAGAATACCTTCGGGGGGGGGGGCTGGGGGAAGTTGAAGGGGGGGGGGGGGAAAAAATCCCCTACGGGGGGGCTCAAAAGGGAAGGGGGGTGGGGGGGGGGAGAAAAAACCTACGGGGGGGGGGGCTCAAAAGGGGAAGGGGGGTTGGGGGGGAAGAATCCCCTTCCCGGGGGGGGCTCAAAGGGGGCAAAGGGGGTGGGGGGGGAAAATTCCCAAACGGGGGGGGGCTCAAAAGGGGAAAGGGGGGGGGGGGGAGAAAAACACCAGGGGGGCTCTAAAAAAGGGGGGGGTGGGGGGGAGAAAACCCCCAGGGGGGGGGGGGTTTAAAGGGAAAGGGGGGGAAAAAATACCAAACGGGGGCCAAAAGGAAAGGGGGTGGGGGGGGGAGAAAAACCTACAAAGGGGGGGGGGGGGCTCTAAAGGGGGGGGGGGTGGGGGGGGGGGAAAAAACCCTAACGGGGGGGCCTCTAAAGGAAGGGGGGGGGGGGGAGAATACCTACAGGGGGGGCTAAAAAGGAAGGGGGGGCTCTAAAGGAAGGGGGGGGAGAATCCCCCAACGGGGGGGCTTGGAAAGGGGAAATGGGGGCGGGGAGAATACCTACAGGGGGGTTCTAAAGGGAAAGGGGGGGGGGCTTTTAAAGGAAAGGGGTTTGGGGGGGATACCCTTACGGGAATGGGCTCTAAAGGAAGGGGGGGGGGGGGGGAATACCTACGGGGAGGGCCCTAAAAAAAAGGGGGGGTTGGGGGGAGAAAACCTACGGGGGGGCATAAAAGGAAGGGGGGGGGGGGGAGAAAAAACCTACAGGGGGGCTCAAAAGGAAGGGGGGTGGGGGGGGAGAATCCCCTCAGGTGGGGCTCAAAAAAGGGGAAAGGGGGGGGGGGGGGGAAATCCCAAAAAGGGGGGTTTTCAAAAAGGGGTAGGGGGGTGGGGGGGGGGGAAAATCCCCTACAGGGGGCCCTTCCTAAAAGGAAGGGGGGAGAAAAACCCAACAGGGGGGTTTTCCCAAAAAAGGGAAGGGGTTGGGGTGGGGGGGAATATTTAAACGGGGGGGGTCTTTTTAAAAAGGAAAGGGGGGGGGGGTTTTGGGTTTGGGGTGAAATCCCCCTTTTTTAAAAACCCCCTTTTTTAAAAAATTCCTTTTTAAAGGAAAAGGGGGGAAAAAAAAACCCACAAAGGGGGGACTTGAACCCCCTTTTCTAAAAAAAACGCAAACCTGTTAAAAAATAAAAATCCCCCCACAAAAAATTAACAGAACTTTTTCCCCCCGTTTACAAATAAGAATAATTTGGGTTAATTTGTAAAAACCCTCCCCTTAAAATTTCCATTTTCGGGCTAAAACATTCCCATGAAATACCAAAATTTAAAGGGGGTTTTGGTATATTTGGGTTTTTTTGGTAGCAGAAATTTGAAAAAATTTAAATGGGGGGGAAAAAAAAAACCCTTTGAAATTTTATCTACATTCCCCAACTGCATTTTCCTGGTAAATTTTCGTGGGGTTCATGGAGGGGGGCAGGGGGGAGGGGGGAAAGGCCCCCACCCAAAAAGGGTTTGCTTTGGGGGGCCCTGGTTTCTCGGTTACGCCCCGGGCCCAAGCCCTAATTTTTTTGACTCTTTTTGTCTGGTTTGGTTCTCTTTAGGACTTTTGTGAAAACCTGATGTAATTTTAAGACACATTTATTTAGAAATATAGAAAAAGAGTTCACAAACTTTCAAGCACCACTGAATAAAAATAAAGAGAACCATCCAGCTTTTCCAATGTTTTTAAGAAAAATTACTTGAAATTCTTCCCCCGGAAGAAACCGGGTTCCCAAAAAAGCATCATTTTTTTTTAAAACCTTCTGCATTGTGCTGTTTTTTGTGTAATTCCCCTGAAAAGGGGTTTTAATAATTTGATAAAAAAAAAAAGTTTTTCCCCATTGTCCAATTCCCTTTAAAAGGGTGGTAAGTGCTTGCACAGTAGGACGTTGTCAGCATTGAGTTCACAATGTCAGTTTGGTTGGACACATCCCCAACTGGTAACACCCAGTAGTCCAGTCATTTATACATTTTTAGTAGGAGTAAGACCTGGTTAACATCATTTTTTTCCCTTTGTTTGCCATGAATGTTGTAAAATCTCCCAACGTACATGATAAAAATCTTCATAGGTGTCCATTGTTAGACATAGGCCAAAATATTGTCGTTTTGATCTTTGTCTGGCCAGTATATAGCAAAAAATAAGCTATGGAAGAGTGCAGTAGACTACGCTGTTCCATCCAACAAGATCATTACAAAATGTTACCAGAGACCATATCAGCCACTGTAAGACATTCATCACAGGCATCCATTAAACTGATATATCAGGAGCTTTTAAGAGCTTTTCATGATGTATCTGTTAAACAGATACCATTATAGCTCATGGTTAACTGATCTATGTAATGGATGTGCAACAATGGCATCCATGACCCAGGTGATATAATGACCTCCATTTAATGTATATGTCATAAAAATCTCAAAAGGTATCTGTTCAATGAATCCCATATTAGTCTATGGATGACTGGAGTCACGGTTAGGCATTCTTCACAGCCTCTGTTAAACATATACATCAGGAGACAAAAACATGATATGAACTTTCCCTAAGAGAGGAACATCACAATGCAGAACTCTTACAAAAGCTGCTGCACAATTGTTATATTATACGGAATACTGTTATTTGCTAACAGACTTGTCCAGACAGCCGACAGTTCCTTTTTCAAAGACATATTAAAAAGCTATCGCAGACAATAAAATGTTCGGTTCTCAGATAAGATAAGACACAACTTTAAAAAAAAAACTTTATTTTTCTGTTTATATCCATTCAGTATTATCACTCAGAACTGAAATTGCCATTCTGTGTGCAGATTAATAAATCTCTAGCAATATAGGGGCTACAGAGGCTACAATGGTGATGGCATTACAATTCCTAGGGATCTTGGGTAGGCTTGGGATATCTCTTCTCCTTTTGTTTTCAACAATGATGGCAAAAATCGTGAAATGCTATGGTTGTTATGAACAAACTAGTCATTCAAAAACTAATGGTGAAGATATTAAATGATATGTGTCTATAAACAAGAAGAAAATTTGGGGCTGCAGAGGTAGTACTTGATCCAGGAGCCTGTTGCTCAGGAAGCCCATGGGCCCCTCAGCTGTATTAGAAAACACCAGTATCATAATGGCCATGTCCCCACGGCACTGGTTTGCGGTCGGTCTTTCAGATGGTTTGCGGTTTTGCAAACTGTCTGAAAATCCAGCCGCAAACTTTCGTACGGAATAAGAACATGTCAATCGGAAGGGGGAGGGCTTTTCTCCACTCATCGCGTAGAAAAGCCGCCCCCCTACGGCCGTGTGCACGACACAAAAACCGGACAAATACTGGTCGGCTAAACCTACCGGTATTTGTCCTGTGCCGTGGGGGCGCCCAAATACCTCAGAGTAGGGGCCCACTATTACAAATTTTGTTTTCTGACCCAGGGGCTTCAAATTACATATATGTCTATAGCACAGATACAATATAAACACATTAGCAGCATTTATACATTTATTCATAATGTTAAACTGAAAATAGCTACAATCAAATAAACCGGCACTAGCTCCCCCAGCTTCAAAAAATGATACTCATCTATTTTTTATTACAGACATTGTAAAACAGTCTCCTATGTTTTTTTTTGGTCTGTCTGAATTTACAGACAGTTGGTAACCCTGCTTATGGAGCTTCCTGTCATATAACAGCGCTGAAGAGCAGTGCAGTAGACACAATGTGAGGATGTAATGGCTCATTATATTTGCAAGATATAATTACTTTTCACTGTGTTTTAGATCAGCTTTACAGTGTACATAGATCTTATGCCAGTGATGATCAATGTTGCATTAGAACACACCTCTAATGCACCTGCAGAAGCAGTATTTAAATAAGACATCTCAGTACTAAAACCACAAAGAAAGTCACATTATTATGACCACCCGCTAATATGCAGAGAAACTACTAAGTCCAGGATGCACAGCAGCTGGATGGGCTGGAAGTGACTCAATAAGGTCCTGGTAGGTTGTCACAGGTATCTGGAGCCAGGCTGGCTGCAGAGCATAGAACAGCTGCTGGAGGGTGCGTGGAGGAGGCTCCATAGAGTAAACAAGATGATTAAGATTCACACAGATGCTCTATTGGGTTCAAGTCTGGGGAATTATGTGCCCAGGGTAGTATTTGGAAGTGTTGGTCATGTGCTGGACATTTCTATCTGTGTGATATATTGCATTGACTTAATGGAAGATTCCATTCCAACTCAGGGAAGACAATCAGCTTGTAGAGTTGTATGTCAACTGCAAGGATGGATTCATAACCAAATCGGTTGAGAGTGCCTTCCACATGGATGAGTGGGCCCATAGATTGCCACAAAACAGTCCTCAGACCGCAACAATGCCACCACAAGCTTGTGTTCTTCCAGCAATGGTTGCAAGGTGCTTGTTTTCTGATGTTTCTCGCCTGATATGCTAACGTCTATCCATTTGATAAAACAGAAAATTTAACTTATTGGAAAACACAATCCTTTGCAAATCAGTGGAGATCAGATTCCAATGCTGGCGGGAAAATGTAAGTCTTATCTGCTGATTCAACTTTGTTAGCTGAGGGGAGTGACCATCTGTCTGTTTTAGAGCCCCATATGCAATACGTTTCACTGAACTATTGTTTTAGAAACATGTTTGATAGCCTCCTGGTTTATAGTGAGGGTGAACTGCCCCCTTTTAAAAGTGTTGTTACCCTGTGCATTTTGTCCCTTTGTTAACCTCTTATATCATGTGGGGCTGCACAGTTTATACATCACTTATTCACAATGACGCCTTTTGTCCACTTACTATACAATTTTTCCACAGCCGCACAAGAACAGTTCAAAGATTGTGCAGTTTCAGAAATACAGACCTTTTTTGGCCCGAAAGCCAATTTTCAGAACTTGTTGGCAATGATAAATGTCTCCTTTTACCCATGACATCACCGAGAGACATGTGTGCAGACAGCCTATTACATAGTTTATAAACCCACCAAGCCAGCTCTTGATATCTGACTTCCTTTATGAGCTATGCATGGTAGAAAGTAGAACGTAGAAAGTTGTCATAATAATCTGACTCATCTGTGACTCGATGAGATATAAATACTGTGATATCTTAATATAACATCCATACACTTAGCCTTCATCTCTACCATACTGTTCCTTCCTATGCTATCCTAGAAAAATTTTCACCATATGAATAAAAATTATTATCACCTATACGCCTAGTAGTGGAACACAAAGTGAATAGGACTTGGCCTAATAGTACCTTTTGTTTAACTTGGCAGTGTTACAATCCCAGAGATTCATGGGAATGGAACTGTCCGGACCTCTTTGTGGTCTTTGATATTGACAAACAGATAATTTTCAGTTTTCTCCTATAACACAAACACAGTAGAGGGGAAATTCAGTTTTTCCCATTAAAAAAAATTAATTCAACTTAAACCCAAAGGGGCTGCTTTGTGGGCGTAGAATTAGTAGCCCGTAGTTAAAAATTACAGCATTTCCTCATTGTTCTGCAATCCAATATTTCTTGAAAACTAAAACCATCGTATTCTTCAATTGCTAAAACCAATTTGGAGCTTAAAATGTCATGTCAAATCACATAACAGCAAGGTCATCGCAAATGAGATTTTCCTGCCCTTACCAATCAGTCATATTGCATCACTTCTAAAGAGCATTATTAGATTTTATCATTCCATAAGAGCATCTTCTCCACTGACCTGCCTGGGAAAATGTGTGGTCTGCACCCATGAACCACTTCTATAGAACAGCCTCAAAAAGACTTACAGATACCACCGTTATTAATTTAAAGGACATCACTACTCTTCAGTTGATAACTAGAGCAATAAATTCACCAATAATACAATAAAAAAAAGGATTACAGAATATACGAGCCAGTCACAGTTCAAGGAACACATGACCCTTCTAAGAAGAAAGGGCTTGGTGTCAGCCTGGGATTTGAAGCCCACTAGCTGTAAGAAAATGATCTTTCTTTGAGCAATAGTCTTTGATTTAAAAATATTGATTCTGTTTGTTTCTGCATTAAATCCACAATTTATTTAGTCATAGACACAGCTAAGAATTCAGCTTAACCACACTTGTTGTTATTACCTATGTTGCTTTAATTATTAATTGACCTATTAAAAGTTGTTTTATTATCATTTTTGGTAGATGCTCCAATGCTGTTCTTTAACCAAAATATTTAATCTAATGATTTTTTTTTAGATACTTATTTGCAAAACGTTTATGATTACAATAAATGTAAACTATACAATAAATGTATCCCCACCTTATAAACAGGGAAAAGTTTTAACAAACTTTTAAACTAACTATTGCTATTGTCTATAGTCATAATACAGTAACACTATATAAATATATATTACACTAATGAAAAAAGGCTAAATATTGTTTAAAAAAACATTGAAAAATTCCACAGCACTCCACAAAGTTGCAATAAAAAATTCAAAAGTGTTTATTCACCTATGTTTCCTTTTGTTTAGAAATTACATTATTGGACCAGAATAGAAGCATTTAAAGGTCCCCAGATCTTTAAGATTACTGCCACCTTCTGGCCGAAATATAGGATGTTTGCTTATTTTCATGACCTGTACTGTTTATCTTATGTAAAAAAAAATTGACCAATAGTTGCAACAGTTTTCTGAATGAAATATAAAAATCAGCAGAATGTCATTTATTAATTAGGTTTGTTTGTGATTGTTGACCTTTTACCTCAAAAAGTATTTTCTTTATCCTTAATTATACAGCCCATTGATAATGACTGAAGCACATTGGCCAGTTGGGTTTAATTTCTTCCCAGTTGTTCTATAGATGTTATTCTAAGTCCAAAAAATACACAATACTACAAGAGATGTGAGAAAAGTGATACACAATTGATATTCACCGTCTAAAGGAAAAGTCTTGAAATTATGGAAACACTGCATATATAAACATGTTAAAGATTTGTAAATTATAAAAAATGGAAACAAAATATTCATAACATCTCTATTAAGTATTGAGCATGAGTGCCATGCTCACAAATATATGCAATAATGTTGAAGATTTTGCACTTATACACCTTGGCACACTATCATTGAGTTTACTAATGAGAAATGTTATGCCACTCTGAATGCATTTGGGCACACAAATCATCAAGTTTGGCTGCCGGCTGCTACATTGGAGATTTCGGTCCAATGACATCTCAGATGTGCTCAATGGAAAATAGATCCAGAGATACCGATTGCCATGGCAGCCTGTTCACAGTAGTTCATACAGTTTAGGATTTTCCTATTTAAAAAGGGCTCCTGGGACACTTTAGAGGAGTGACAGTACCACTGGTTCCATAACAAAATCAAAGTAATGCAGAGCTGTTATTATACCTGAAATGAAAAATAGAGGGTCCCGGCTACTGTACGTTATGCCACCCGACACCATAATTCTGGGAGAATGACCATTGTGACGGTCTCTTGTGAAGGCCTCTAAATCGTATTGACCAATCTCTGGCTATCATTGTGTCCCAGATAAAAGCGAGACTTATCGCTAAAGAGGATAGACCTGAATTGAAACCTCCATTGCATTGCATTCTTGATGTGAAACATGATATCCTTCAACAGCGGTGATGTAATGTCAGTGGTACACCTGTGCCTGTACCCCATGTGGTGCAGATGTCTTCTAACAGTTTGTGTTGACACTGTTTGCCACTCTAGGCTTGGGATGTGATTCCACTTGCAGTACAGAATGGATCACTGCTCTTTATTCTTCCAATTGGAAGAGCTATCAATGCATAGGTTTCCCTCTGTTCACCTCTTGCTATTATTCCACTTCAATGTTGTTCTCCTAACCACCAGGACATACAGTGATGAACAGTGCTGACATTTTGGCCTACCTGCACAGCAACCTGTTGGAGTTATAAAGATTATGTTCCTCCTAATTTGCAACAAATGGCAATAACTGACAAGTTGATGAACAGGAGACATCATACAATCATGCAAAACCACTTCATTTAGTATATATATATATATTAACATATATATATATATATATATATTATATATATATATATATATATATATATATATATATATATATATATTATATATAATTATGTATATATATATATATATATAATGAGAGTGACTTCAAGGTTTCTGACAAGGGATGAGTTGCAGCAAAGGAGATCTATAACGTGTGCCACCGAGGTACCTGGTCTCAGTGAGTGAAGCCAGTAGTTTGGTGTCAGTAATGCTAAGATGCTGACATTTGGAGTAGCCATTAGTATATTCCTTGGAACAACTGTAGTGTTGGATGGGAGGCCATTCCCACATTCCAGACCAGGTCTTACAGGCTTGCTAAAAGGGGGGGGGGGAGGGTTGGCTACCTGGACAGAGGAGCAATGCTTGAGCCAAGAAGGAGGCTCTTACCCCCCCTCCCCCAGGCTTGAGGGGAGCTTGTAACATATATGGAGCCTGTGTGCTCGCTGATAGGTCCAGACCACGTTAGAGAGGGTCTCTACTTATGTGTAGATAGTGGCCAGATAGCTGAGGTTTTGGTTGTTTCGTTTACTGTCTGGTGTACTGTAACCTGCTAAGGAAGTAAACTGGCTGAGGCCAGTTTAAAACTATTGCCTTTGTCGAACTGATTTGTTTATGGAATTCCATAAGCATTTTACCAAAAGATGGCAATTCTGGAGCTGAGTAACCCCCAGGCTGGTCCAAGGTGGTGGTCGAACGTGAGTGAATATCACAATATATTGTGGTTGGTTTTCCTTAACCGTTATTCAGGTGTCTTTATGTGATACTAAAAGGGAACCAGTTATATTGAACACACTGTTAGATCTGCAGGCAACATATCATAGAGCAGGAACAGATGAGAGGATTAATATATAATTTTGTTTAGAAAGATTCAGTAGAACTTGTAATTTATTCTTTTAACTCTGGATTAGAGAGTCCAGTGGGTGGTCTTAACAGTAATTAAAAGCTCTCTGTATGCACACACAAGCAAGAACGACTGTCAATCACTGATAAGACCGACTACTGGACTCTTTAACCAAGAATATGCAGTAAGTTAAATGAATAAATGCCAAGATCTACTGAAATTTTCCTACACAACTATATACAGTATCTCACAAAAGTGAGTACACGCCTCACATTTTTGTGCATATTGTATTGTATCTTTTCATGGGACAACACTGAAGACATGACACTTTGATACAATGTAAAGTAGTCAGTGTACAGTTTGTATAACAGTGTAAATTTGGTGTGTACTCAAAATAACTCAACAAACAGCCATCAATGTCTAAATCGCTGGCAACAAAAGTGAGTACATCCCTAAGTGAAAATGGACAAATTGTGCCCAAAGTGACAATATTTTGTGTGACCTCCATTATTTTCAAGCACTGCCTTAACTGTTTTGGGCATGGAGTTCACGAGAACTTCACAGTTTCATGCAGCACCAAATCATGGCACATTTGTCTTTGTACTCCTCACCTGGTTGCCACCACACACACTTGACACCCACTGAACCAAATACGTTTATCTTGGTCCCTTCAGGCCACAAGTCATAGCTCCAGTAATCCATATCCTTAGTCTGCTTTTCTTCAGAAAACTGCGGACTTTCATGTGCATCATCTTTAGAAGAGGCTTCCTTCTGGGTGTTAAACCACTGTATGGTCTTGGCCACCGTGCTGCAGTTCAGTTTCAGGGTGTTGGCAATCTTCTTATAGCCTAGGCCATTTTTATGTAGAGCAACAATTCTTTTTTTCAAATCTTCAGACAGTTCTTTGCCATGAAGTGTCATGTTGAACTTCCAGTGACCAGTATGAGAGAGAATGAGAGCGATAACACTAAATTTAACACACCTGCTCCCCATTCACACCTGAGACCTTGCAATACTTAGAAGTCACATGACATGGTAGAGGGAAAATGGCAAATTGGTCACTTGGTCACTTTTGTTGCCAGCGGTTTAAACGTTGATGGCTGTGTGTTGAGTTATTTTGAGTGCACACCAAAATTGCAGTGCTATACATGCGGTACAATTACTATTTCACATTGTATCAAAGTTTCATATAGCTGGTGTTGTCCTATGATAACATATAATACTATATTTACAAAAATATGAGGGGTGTACTTTTGTGAGATACTGTATCAATCTACTCAGCTTTTCCTGCTCTTTAACATGCTGTATGCAGATTAAGTAGCATGTTCAATGTGACAGGTTCCCTTTAACTATTGCTTCACTTGTTTAAATGGGTTGTCCAGGAGAGAAAAATTTATATTAATTTGGGCCAGAATGCCACTCTGGACCATCTCAGGATCTGCTCCCCTTCACTACTGAGGTTTTGCTCAACACAGTCAACTCAAGCTTCATTCACTTACAATGTGGAATGCGAGTCTCTCCTGTGTGCTGAGACGAGAACTTATAAGGAAGAGACGCAGATTCAAAGGAACTCCGAGAAGTAGCAGCGGCAGACACGAAGGTAAGCAAAACATTTTTTCTTTTTTTTTCTACAGCCTGGCCCCATTCAAGATTCAATTTTCTCTACTAGACAACCCCTTCAAGCTTCTAACTGAACAGGCAAAGTGGCATTTTTCCCATGGTGGAAAAATCGGTCTAAAGTGTAATTTGATTTATGAAAATATCATACAAAATAGTTGCCAGCCTGAAAAACATAACAGAGGAAGAAACCCTCAAAAGGCATTCACTTTTTGGAACACAGTAGTGAACTAAGTTAAAAAAAAAAAAACAGTCATATGGAAAACAGAGAAACCTGTAGGGACTTGTTCAGCAGTGATCCCAAAGTACTATAGATATGTAAATTGGAGGATGATGGGACAAAGTTATGCATAAATGTTTCCAAACATCATCCATTAATCAGCTTTATACATTTTCGATTATGTCTTTGGCTACAAACATAAATAAAATTCTTTACAGAATGGATTGGCTTTTAAATTATTTCACATGCTATGAATATTAGAATAGAGGCTTGGGACTCGCTTTAGCCACTACTGGAATACGAATTAGAAAGCAGTAGAAGTATCACTGCCTTTTCTCAGCCAGCAATGTCTCTAAATACTTGAATTATGTGAAGTTGATAGTGAGGATTGATAAAGTTCCGCTCTTTCTAGCATCATCATATTTCATTATGTCTGATATGATTAATCCTTGAAGCAGCGCATTATTGTGTGTTATTTAACACTTATCAACAAATCTGATTGAGTGTTAATATAGTGCTGGTTGTATAGCATTATAAATTATGTTTTTCTTTAAAATTTCAGTACACAGTGTATGTTCAATAAAAGTATCAAATGGATTGTACACTGAGGACATCTTCCTAGAGATCCTATGCCAAAGAGCTGAAAAACCCAGTCATGAGCTACCACTACAGAAGGCTGCCAGCACCTAATCATATCATTAAAGGGGTTGTCTCCTGTCAGAGTTTCATAGATGCATCCTGTCACTTCCTGGTCAGACTGTCTGTAATTAGCATATGAGCTCCGTGCATTCACTCCCTGTATTCAACTCTGTGTTTTCCGTCTGCTAATTAGTTTAGATTAGCTTAGAAGCTTCTCTGAAACTGCTAGTAGGAGGTTTATCTAAAGTAAACAGCAGTAATTACAAGTTTTTGTCTGAGAGATCAGATAAAACTAGCTTTCTACTGCCAGCACAGAGCTGCTGTGACCTGTGTGATGGATTCACTCACTACTATCACATAGAACAAACAGCAGGGGAGAGAGAGTAAACAGGTTGGTCACTGAGGGAACAGAAAGAGCCAGGGAGGTCATAAATTCACTTGTAGCTCCTTAACAAAATAGATGAACAAAGCAATATATTTGAAAAATGTCTTCATTTAGTGTTCCCTACATTTTGAAAGCTATTCTTTGTAGCGAGACAACTCCTTTAAAGAACCATTTCATTAAAAGTGCTACCATCTGCAACATGATTATGCCAGGTTCACAAGACCTTTCTTTTACCCCGCTATTGATGTCCATATGTCCTGATATGAAATTATCTGTCTAGAAAGACAAAGAGAGGAATGTTGCAGATTTGTGGCATAAATGTATGTGTTTTTATTTTTAGTTATTTTTTATATTTAGATGTGTGAATTGAACCTGTGTTTTTACTGCTTTTATTAAAACTTCAGTCACTGAAAGTACAAAGTGCAATATAAATAGATGAAGGGGTACAAATTGAAATAATCTGTCATTTACTGATCATGTCCAAACTTTTGATGTTTTAACCAGCTACCTTGATTTGGCAGCAGGTCTCAAGGTCTGAAGTTATTTCAAAGAAATACACCTCCCATGCTGCACTTCCTTTATGGACTTGTGGTAATGTGTGTAGAGCTCATGTCTATGACTAAGTCTTCCTTTGAAACCTTGTTTGATGAAATGCTACCTTCTTGATGGCAGCTCCATGCAGCTTTTTATTGGCAGTTTACAACGTGTAAACCACAGTTTTACATTATGTTGTGTTATATCTCTGATTCATTCTGCCAACTCAAGTGGAAACTGATTTCATATTAACTCTATAGAACTCTGTAACTGCTCATAATTAGAACTTAAAGAGAACATGTCATCATGTCTAAATTGCACAGGACAGTGACAGATGTTCTAGTTTCAGCGATGTGTCATTAATATGTGACCATGGTGTCATTTTTGTGAAACCTACAGTTTTTTAGTGTTAATGTGCTGCGAGAATTGTGAAATATGAGTATTCATGAGTTATAGGCAACAAAAACCACCACGTCCCATTTTGAAATCTTTATATAAATGCACATTTAAAGGGGTTTGCTCACCATGCTGTTTCATAGAGTCACAGACAGCTTTAGACTGACTGAACGCTACAGTAACATAAGTGCAGGAGATTTAATCTGTAATGAAAACAAGTGCTTATCAAAGGTAAACGATCTAATCTTGTTAGAGATAAAGACTGTGCTCCATATAACCATGGTGATGTTGCTCTTTGTTTTCTGTCTAATCAGGAAGGGAGATATAGATGATAGCCTAGAGACACTTGTGTATACTCAGAGCAGATGAAATCTATCTTATCTTCTGACCAGGGCAATATCAAAAGAGCAATGTATTTAGTTAAAGGCTTCATTTACCTTTCACTTCGTGTTAAAAGCTAATCATTATAGTAAGAAACCCCCTTTAATGCTTGCCTTAAGTTAATATAGACTTATTGCTTATTGCACAAAAATATTAGAGAGCAAATAAATGTATGATTTTTTTCCTGACGAGCATAAGATCTACTCTGTGTTAGGTTTATACTGTGGTAGAGGCAAAGTTGCATATTGTCTTGTGTCTTCTATATTTAATCAGTGTTTTACTGATTATAGCCATTTTATATTTCTAAATAAAAAAACTGGACCTAAAATTACTTTGACTGAGGTAAGGAGAATGAAAAAATAAGAGTTTAAACATAATGATTTACAACTTACTGTCCATAGCCCCATTTCTGTTTTAATGTAACATTGCACGGTACCAAAAACAGTTATGATTAGGCATGTAAGACAATGGTACTTACTGCAAATTGTCTTTTATTAAGTGATATATGGAACTGGGAGACTTTGAAAATGTAAATATTAACATAGATAAATATATATAAGGCATTTTTATTGCTTTCTGCAAAGTCAAAAGATTACATTAGAGAGTTTTAATTAGAGACACGCCTGTAAATGTATTTTAAATGCATACCAGAAACACACTGCTTCTGTGTGTAACATTTTGGGAAAGTCTAAAGAAATAAGCCAAGATATCAGGAAGAGAATTGTGGACTTGCACAAGTCTGGATCATCCTTGGGTTCTGTGTCTCAGAAATGAACATGCTTTGGTCCAACATGTGCATATCAACCCAAGAGCAAAAGACCTTGTGAAGATGTTGGCGGAGGCTGGTAAGATTGTGTCATTATCCACGGTGAAACGAGTACTGTATCAACATTTGCTGAAAGCCCACTCTGCAAGGAAGAAACCATTACTCCAAAAGAAACATATAAAAAACAGATTAACGTTTGTAAATGCACACAGGAACAAAGACTTACATTTTCAGATACATTTCCTGTGGTCTGACTAAAATTGAACTGTTTGGCCATAAAGACCATTGTTACGTTTGAAGGAAAAAGGGAGAAGCTTGGAAGCCTAAGAACACCATGCCAGCTGTGAAACACGGGGATGGCAGTATCATGTTGTGGAGTTGTTTCGCTGCAAAAGGGACTGGTGCACTTAATAAAATAGATGGCATCATGAGGAAAGAATATTATGTGGCAATACTGAAGCAACATCTCAAGACATCAGCCAGGAAGTTAAATCTTGGGTGGAAATGGGTCTTCCAAATGGACAATGACCCGAAGCATACTGCCAAACTAGTTACAAAGTGGCTTAAGTATAACCAAGTCAATGTTTTAAAGTGACAATCACAAAGCCCTGATCTCAATCCTATTGAAAATTTATGGGCAAAGCTGAAGAGACAGGTGCAAGCAAGGCGACCTACAAACATGGCTCAGTTACACCAAATTTGTCAAGAGGAATGGGCAAAAATTCCTTCCAACCATTGTGAGAAGCTTGTATAAGGATATCCAAAACGTTTGACCCAAGTCATACAGTTTATGGGCAATTCTACCAAATACTAATGAAATGTATGTAAACTTTTGACTTTGCAGAAAGCAATGAAATTGCCTTAAAAATTATCTTCTCATTATTCTGGCATTTGGCAAATATAAATAATTTTGGTTCCTAATTGACCTAAAACGGGTAAAGTTTATTCTGATTTCATGCCAGATAGTGAGAAAACCATGCATATGTATCTTTTTATATAGTGTATGTAAACTTCTGGTTTCAACTGTATATTTAGGTGCCTGGATAAAACATCAAAAGTTTGGACATGAGTGGTAAATGACAGATCATTTCAATTTGTACCCCTTCATCTATTTATATTGTACTTTGTACTTTCACTGACTGAAGTTTTAATAAAAGCAGTGAAAACACTTTGTTCAATTTATAAATTTAATGTATATATATACACACACACACGCGCTACAGCTAATCCCAAAAAGATAAAAAAGCTGAGATGTTCTACTGTTTTGACAAACAGAAGATGAAAATCCCACTGGGTGGCAATTAATTGTTTTGCTCTGTGTGTGGTTGAGTGATTAGTTATGCATTAACTGTATGATTTCAGAAACAGCAAGGAGTTTCCTGAGAATGAGCTGCTGTTAAACTAAGTCTGAAATCACTGTGAAGTAAACTTTGACGCTAATAAAGTCATCACACTTAGTTATAAAAACCTCTCATCTGCTGGGGAGTATCTTTCTATGTCTTTTGAAAGGTTAACAGTGTGTATTATTGTGATTTATGGTCTATTTGTGGTTAGGGAAGACGTCAGCAGTAGTACTAAATGCTGTCCTACAATGGGTTATCACTGGCAGCATCACTGTACATTGTTGTGTGTTGGAAACAAAATGGACAGTTTCTTGTTACGTTTACATTAAAATGCAACTAAAAACGTACTTCAAGGGGTTGTCCAACTTATAATTAAGATTGTAAAAAGAAAAAACAGCCAAATAACAAAAAACTACTGACCTCTTTAGTCCTCCACCAATCCACTGTAGAAGCTCTGGTGATCACTATGGTCTTTGTTCACTAGTAGACAACATGGGACCACTGCAGCCAATATGGTCTCAGCTGTCATCCTCTGTTCTAACAGCTATGATGCCAATAATATGGCATGTAGCCACTGAACAAGTGTAGCAGTCACATGCCAGCCACTGGTAAATATTGTTGTGACCACCAGAGCTTCTCTACTGGATCAGAGGTGCGTACTCTGTTTTTTTGGGAGGTTGTCTTTATGACATTAGCTGTTTTTTTTTCAATTTTTGAACAAAAAGCTTGACAGCACTTTAAAGGTATCTTCCCATGGCGGCCTCTAAATAAACACCCGAAACGCCTGTAGAACACTTCCCATTGACTGCCATACAAAATCAGGTTCATTGATTTTACTCGGGTATTTTCTGGCGCATACTGTCTACAGCTGCAAAGAATTAATATGGCAGTTCTTTGAGGCATTTTAATAATAAAGTATAGAAGGCAGACATCTGCCTCTGGCAGTCCATGTTGTTTCCTTGCTTGTTTATAAGCGCGGAATTGTCTAAGAGGAAACAACATGTTTTTTTGGCCGACAGAGTCGGCGCCAAAAGGTGATGTGTGTGAACATCCCCTAAAATACCTGTACATCCTCCTCAACTGTACCATCATTTTCTACTTTTCTCTGGATATAATATGTATGAACTGTTGATCTTCCTCAAAGCACCACGCTGGTTGTATAATAAAGTCCCTTAATTCAGTAGCTAACCATACTGTTGTAAAGTGCTGCGGAATATGTTGGCGCTATAGAAATAAAGATTATTATTATTATTACTGTTTTGACTATTAAACTGACGGTGGACAGCAGTGCTGCTGGGATTCTTTGTCAGAGCCTTTAAAGAAAACCCTTCCTTATGCACCTAGACCTCTCACACAATCTCAAGTATATCGAATGAATGGGTACATCTAGGCAAGGCTGGGATGACAAATAAGTAGAGATATGCAACTGCATAGGGTGCCTGTCAGGAAGGGGGAGCAAAGATGTACTGTATGGAGCAGGTTCATGAGTTCAGCCAGCTCCATACATGGCAGGTCCTGACTGATAGACACAGCTGGCAACTGCCTTCAGTGGCCAGGACCAGAGATAACTCTGATCTAAGCCATTTAACTACTTACATGCCATGATCAATGCAACTGCAGCATCTAAGCAGTTATGCAGTGGTGGGGGGAGCCCCCTTCCATTTTCCAATCAACTCCACTGCAACGCAATAGCAGAGTGTTGACTGATAGACATGGTAGCTGGGAGCTTAGTGAACACTTCCAGGCCTGCCCTCTTACTGCCCCTATTACAGTAGAGTCAGGAAAAAATATGAAAAGTTCAAAACTGCCTTTTCATATTTTAGAAATATAAAACAAGAAACAATAGAAAAGTTAAACATAATTGGTTTACAAAAGTCTGATCTATTAATATATAACCTTATTTATCTAGCACGATGAATGCCATAAAAGAAATATCTGGCTCCAACGTTGCAATTGTGTGTGTGTGTTGTTGCTTTGCCTCCCCAAGAATTAGAATAAAAAGTGATCAAAAAGTTGCAAGTAACTGATAATGGTACCAATGAAAACCACAAGTCAGTCCACAAGTGCTCTAGAAGGAAAAATAAAAAAGTTAAAAAAAATGGCAATGCAAAGCATAGAAAACAAAAAATCGGAATCATACGAACAAGCAAAATAAAGGTAACATTTTATTTATACCGCATACTAAATTCCATAACTTTTCAAAAAAGATGGAGCAATTGTGTTGTTTTTTTGTTTTTTTACTGTTCCATATAGCTGAAGAGGCTGCAGCCATGGAGTCGCAGGTTAGGGTCAGGTATTTGAACTGTCCATGGGGAGGGAAGAGTTTCATTTGCCCTATTTGTCTAGAGGACAAAATACCTTGTTCCAGCCATGCATCTAGGTGTGGCTCACCTTCTTGATAAGAACATAAATCAATTGATGTTTTAAAAAGAGGCTGCATAAAAGAGTTTATAGTATATTGTAGACTCTTTATCCTAATTTTTTCCTGCTTTTTTTCTAGACATGTTTCCATAGATCTTCATCTGAGATAATCTGCTCTTCAACCCCATCTCTGAAAGGGCTAAATCTGAAGCCACCAATTGTAACCCAGGCTTTTTTCATTTTCGATGGAGCTAGATCTGCTACTTTTGAGTTTATTTTCGTAAATAACCCTGTTTTTAAAAAATTAGATCAACCTCTGGTGATTTCAATGGGAAACATCCTCGAAATTAAGGTAAGATTCGAAGTTTATCAATTACAATGTAATTTAACCTTAACTCACTGGCAAGTGACATGAATGATAGTGATTATTTTGGCAAGGTGAAGACTATATTAAGCAACAAGTTAAAAGTCAATCCTTAAAGTTCATATTCTTAAAGCAGCAAATATAGACAAGAAGTAAGGTTTTGACAATGGCCAAACTCTGATGACTAGAAAACTGAGTCAGACTATCTCTAGAATGGGTGGTGTAGTGTGTGGTGTTATCTGTGTGCAGTAGTAAGCATCTGCCAAAAGTGGTCCAAGGAATGACAACCAGTAAATTGGTGACAGGGTAATGGGCATCTTTTTGACACTAGTATTTCATATATCTTAAATATTTTTAGATTTTTTTAATAACTGTGCGCTAGTGACAAGGTGACAAACAGGATATCTTATTTACAAACACCCATTTCCTGCTTCAGCTCCAAAGCTGTCTTCTAAATTGTGTTAGGATAAACCTGTCTCAGTGAAAAAACTTTAACAGATTTTGGCAGGAAGACTCAAACTCTATTGCTATACTGACAATAACCCTTTCTGGTGTTATATTCTAGCATGATCAGATGGCAGTTATTAGTTCCAGAGTGACCCTTGTATTTCATTACTGCTAGTAGAAAGTTTTTCAGTGTGTTGAAGCCAAGAAATGAAGTGTCCTATTGCACTGACCCAGGGTGGAGAAGGACCACCCTTTATAGCTAAACATGCCTAAAGGTATAAAGATGATGGCTTGTTATGCAAAAAAATGTGTACATATTCTACCCATGTCCCTTAAAGCAAACAGTATTTTTTTTACATAAAATCACTACCACCCATATAAAAACACATAAGTAAATCTCTTTCCTGGCAACAGCATTCCATAATAACAGTACTCCCTTTTAGAGCAAACTGCCAAAAATGGTTTAGACATGCTTTGGGGAACCCGACAAAGAGTTCAAACTGTTCACCTAGTCTCCCAATTTCCTAGATCTCAGTCTAATTGAGTATCTATTGGACATGCTGAAAAAACATTCATTCCATGCAACAACATTAATTTTTTGGTCTTTATAAGAGCCTGCACTGACCTGTTTATATGGCACGAGGAAGACCTGCGCAATATTAGGCAGATGGTTTTATTGTTGGGAATGACTTTTGTATATAATGATGCATTACCAAGTTTTACCATTGTGTTTTTTGCCCAGCTTGCATATATGTGCACTGGATTATCCATAATAAACCCACATATATCTTTTTATCTAGCTTCAGTGTTTATTGTAATGAGCAAGTATGTAAGCATTTAGGGTGAGGTCGATGTTTTGAACTTTTGACTTTCAGGTTCCATATCTCACCATCCACTACAGCTTTGAACATGAGACTACCATAATTTTATAGACAATCATCTTAGGTATCTCATACATCAATTTGTCTTGCAACTATTTAGCATCTGCTCAGTTCTGCAGATTCTTGTCATGCAACTGCACTGTTACTGTTTTGCTCCTAAAAATCTAAATTTTCATTTTGATTATTTTGTTAGTATTTTGTAAATCTACCATTGGCTTTCAACACTATCTGAATCCTTCTGCGCATGCTCTCATTCAGATTCAAGCATATCTTGACTGAAATCTGATTCCATGTCTCTTGTACATGTTCCCAATGTTGGGACATATTGATCAACTCACTTTGGTATGAATACAACTTCTTCTTCAACTGTACCCACACATGTTCGATTGGGTTGAGGTCTGGGAACTATGGGGGCCAATCCAGCACCTCTACTTCATTGTCATTGAACCATTTCTTCGCCAATCACGATGTATGTTTCGGGTCGTTGTCCTGCTTGAACACTATGTCATACTTTTCATATCCATAGTACTCATGTGTACAAAGTAACTCATCTTGCAGGACACTCACATGTAGCTCAGCACTGAGACCACTATCGATCCTGGTAAAGTATTAAACGCCTTTGGCTGTGAAACAACTTCATATCAGGCTTTCTCCAACGAACTTGAAAGTTCCTTCAATATCTCAATCCATTAGCCCCCTTTTTCATTGATTCTTCCAGACCCATTTGAACCCATCAGAGGCTGGTCTATTGACTTTTGTCTCAATGCTCCAAATTACTCGGTTAAAAAACTTCTACTGTCCATTTTTCATACTTTTTTGTAAACTCGAGCCGATGCTTCTTATGAGGATACTGAAGTTGAGGCTTCTTAAACCTTTCTCGGGGCACAATTTCAGGCTTGTGTAAAGCGTATTGCATGATGCTTGCATGGACGTCTGTGATATCACTATTACGAAGCCTACGAGCCACCTTTACTGCTGTGTTTGTAGTGCCAGAACTGATAGACCTTGTGATGACTCAACTTATTGACTCCGATATTTTGCCTGGACATCCACCTCTTGGCTTTGGAATGGATGCATGGACTTCATTTAGTATTCTTTCATTCTGTTATGGTGCTTATATGATGCAGTTTGGCAATTTTCTTGGCCGAGAGACCGCTATAAATGAGCTGGATGATGCTGTTTCTCTTTTCTTGGGAAATCCTCCTCATGGTTGTTCCTCCTCGAACCAGTGAACTTTCACTTTGGAATCAACCTAATAACACACTGATCTATTAGAAATGTGAGAACAGGTTGTAATTTGTAGAATATAAGATGAAAAAGATTGTTCCACCACCAGGAGCAAAACAGTAACAATGCAGTTACATGCCAAGCATCTGCATAACTAAGCAAAATATTTACAAGTCAAATTTATGTATGAGATAGCCACGATTATTGTTTATAAAATGATGGTAGTCTCATGTTCAAAGCTGTTGTGGATGGTGAGATATAGAGCCTGACAGTCAAAAGTTCATAACATAGTTACTCTTTTGCTTGTCAATGTATGGTGAAAAGGCACACTTTTAGCTGAACATTATTTTAGAGATATTTCCTGTATTTTAGGATTGCCAGAGGCCTAACTTAAATTGTCTAGGCCCAGTGCTAAATCTTTTATGAGGCCTCCCTCATACACCATTTATAGTATTGCATGCAAAAGGGTTTCTAGACGCCCATCACTCACAAGGGCCCTTGTTCCATAGCTATCTCCTCACCCCTTATAACTAGGCCCCTGATGATTACAAATACATTATTAAAGTGTTTGGCTGCATTGTTTATGGAACTGATGTATTATATTTAGAAATTAAACTTAAAAGTTAAATTTTCTGCACAATACCAAGCTCAGCCTAGCTTCATCAGTAGATGTTCCTCTATGACACACCTTGCACCCCAAGTAAATTCTATATGTTCTATCTTCCAAGGATCATATAAAATAAATTAGTATACCTTCCACCCCCTCCAAAATCTCAAAGGTAAAGTGCATATATCCAGCTCGCCGACTTGTAAAAGGAATATCTTCTTTATTAATAAATATTAAACCCCAGAACAGACATGTAAAATCGCTCACCTACGCATTTCAGGCTCACAAGTGGCCATTGGTCATAGCACTCAAAAATCTAGCTCAAAGAAGTTTGCAGATGAATCTAACTAAGCTGATCATTACTATAGTATAACTATCATTAGCAGAATATTGATAAAACTAGTTCAGACCACAGCTGCCACTACTATACCCAGAAGTTGATATGATTTAATTGATGATAAGATAGATGATAAGATAGATTTATTGATGATATTAGATCACCATACTACATGGCTGCTTTATTTCAACCCATAGTTGTCTGATTTTCAATGTCTGTAACTCGTGCTGATCATTTTGGTTTCAGGGAGATAATATTGATTCTGATGCTGTAAGAGGAGAAGTGCTTAAAATTGGTAACAAGAGCTGTGAAATTATTCAATCCAAATCGGATTTTGTCTCTTGCGCCATTTCCAATGACTTGATCAAAAGCAACAGTGAGCTGAAAATAGAGGTATGAGCTGTTCAGATTTGTCCATAGAGTTTGTCTGAAACTTATGTTGTCTTGATATATTTGTTGATATGCTATTACTGAAGGTCAGCCTGTTCTCTCCCCATAATCGTTTTGCACTAGTGTTTGTTTAGCAGTCGTTTGGCTAATGTTGATTGAAATTTCAAAATGTCTTTTTACGCAAATCATGAATAATTAAACTGCGCACCTGCTGTGAATTACAAGCTTCTATCACTTGTAACCTGTGTAGAGCTCAGTTGTAATTATCTGAAGAAGCTGCACAAGGCAGGTGCACTTCTGGCTGTTAAGACCCCCACTGGGCATTCAGACCGATTCAAGATGAGGTGAACATACACAACCTATAACAGCAGTATTCATGATGGAAATTACATGTAATTGATGTTTAACAATGTGTGTTAAAAAGGATTACCCAGGAAAGTCATAAAAAGACTTATTGTACTTTGGAAATAATAGGAAGAAATACCTTCTCTGGCTAACTTTAGTAGATATAGTAAAAGGTGTTTTGTGACCTAGTCAAAAAATAAAATGTGTACAAATGTTAGGACTGCACAATTTTTTAACAAAGCTTTACATCATCTGCCAATTTTTTTTACACCTCCTTCCAGGCACAATAACATATAGTATTCAGTTAAAAATGATGGCACTTTAGATGACCATGGTGTCCAATCACCATCTTGCCCACAGTAGTTGTATAGCAGAGACTTTTTTTTTTTTTTTTTTTGCAGATATACCTTTTATACTACATACATGTATGGACTGTATTATTTTTATATGTTGAATAACATTTTATATACTGTCCCAATTTTAGTTCCTGCAGGAATCCTCCACCATTGTCATTGGTAGGGTGAAAGTCCAACCCAACCATAATTACACTGGAATTGTTTCTGGGGTCCTGTCCTGTATTGCACTGCTTTTGATTGTACTGGGGATTTTCATATGTGTGAGGAAGAGAAAGCACCTCAAAGGTAAAACAGTTTGTTCTTCAATTATTGTGGATTCCTCTGATAATAATGGCAGACTATTTCCAATATTCACCATACATACATTTTTTTTACAGATATAGGCAGTGAGCGTGTCCTATTTGATGGCAGGGTTCATACACCTCATTTGGATAGACTTGTAAATGCAAGGAGTGTAAGTCCTACAACTGAAATGGTATCCAGTGAGTCTGTAGACTACCGATCTACATTTCCAGAAGGTAGGAGTCCTTAATTATTTATCCAAGGTCACCTACAATATTCTAAAAAAAAATTTTTTCAGTAAGATTGTTATGTTTCCTGTCACAAAATTTTGTAATTATATGACAATGACCTAATACTTTGGGGACCACGAAAACGAAGTGGATAGAATAAACTGGTTGGCGAAGTATAGTAGAATGAACAATGCAAGAAATCATAGCCAGCCTAGCAGTCAAGTTCAAAAATTATACAAAGCATGTATTAAATACAAAACAGTTGGACTCGCTATAAGATCTTGGAACTGTAGGACAACAGCCAGTCAATGGTGGGAACACGGGGTGAGGATGATGCCATAAAGGCTTTAATCCAGAAGCTAGGCTATAGAAAATATAACTGATGCCTGACTTTTTTCATCTTTCCTGAGACCAAACCCTACTCCTGTCCCTAACACCAGATCTGACCCTGTTTTGTCCCTGAAATATCCCTAATAAATGTCCCCAAGCTACAAGTGACCCAAAAACAAATAGGCTGGCACCAAGCTGGACTCAGGCATACACCGCCCTGACAACTGAAATAGGGCGACTTAAGCAGAACTAGAAATACAAGGGAAACCAAGGCCTCTAAATAACTGGGTAAATAAACTAAAATAGATTACTAGATACAATAACTTTAATTGTACCAAACAGAACAGAGCTAGAAACATAGAATATACTAAATCACCCGAACAGAATACTTGGAAGCCACAATCTTTCAGAGCATTCAACATACTCTGTGCCTGGCTGCCAACCTGAAGGAGCTTTATAGAGGCTAGTAGTAACTACTCCCAAAACAAGTCCTGTTCAAGCTGAAACTTTTTTGGCATTGGTGCATAGCAATTGCCATACAAGAGATCTATTATGAAGGTGATAATGAAATGGCAGAATTCCAGAAGTGGTCTGAAAGATGCCATAAACAGTAATTGTGTGTTGAACCCGTGAAACTTGTCATGTCACCAAAAATCTGGTGTCTGTGGTCAGCCATATTTATTACTTTCATGTATGTGGGTCCTAAAAAATTATGTATTTTAAAAGCCGGTTACAAGTCAAGATAAAGACACTTTTCTTCCAAGAAGTACAAAGAAAGGGTAATGAGTAGAAGAACTGTTGATATAGTGATGTTTCTATAAAATAAGTTTATATTTTACCAGAGACTTAGAAAATTGAGATTACAGTCTAAACATTGTCACACCACATTAAAATATTTATTATGGCTTTCACATTCTGTTTTTTGCACAGTGCCCACTAAGTGGCACATGAATCCATTAATTTTATCTAAGAGTAACTGTTCCTATAAATTGTGCAGAGAATATATGAAAATTTGGTCTGAATTCCAAAACACTGCATACAATAATTGTATCTAATTTTCTTTTGTAATAATGTAAACCAACTTCTGAATTTTCTTTTGAACCGTCAGTTTCTTGAGACTAAAGGTGCTACACTATAGACAGAAGTAGCTTGATAGTTGAAGTAACGTTGAATGACCATCTGGTGAATGGTCATTTCATAATGAAGCTATACACATTTTAGTCTATATTAGTTACTTTATATGGTTATGCCACTTCTTATATCAAATTATGTCCCTTATCGGCACCACATGCAAGTCTCCAAAACCTGCATATAACCATCCAATCACATTCGTGGGCCGTCAGTATATATTTAAAACACTTTCTTTATTATACCAAATCGTAAAAAACACGTAATCATACTCTTCTATAAGTCAGTTCAAGATGGATTTTTATGTTTTGTTGCGGAGTCAGAGCTCCATTCAAGCACGAGTCCTATGACGCCCCGTGCGGCACTCTGTTTTCAACGTCCTTGTTTGGATGTTATAATGCCATCTAATGCGTCCGTGTGGTATTTCACCATTCACCGGTGTTTAGGGTGTATAGGAACCCGATCCGATGCCCGCTGTTTGGGCTTCCCGAGGAGACCCCCGGAGACCGAGCGATAACTGTCGGCGTGTGCGACGTTTCGGGGAGGCCCCTCCCCTTTCTCAAGCATGCGCAGACCAGTCGCAACCACCATTTTATGGCTGCATCCCGCGAGACCTTCATTACAAACAGAAAAGTGCCGATTAGACAACATACAATCCAATACATAGCTAAAAACAAGTAGTACTAAAAATAAAAACAATAGACTTAGAGAAAGGCTTTTAAACTAAAATTCTCGTTGATGCCTTTTGGAGCTAAGGCCTCCAACCGATGTATCCACATCGCCTCTCTTTGCAACAATCTCTTTTGTAACTGGTTTTCCTCTTTACATTCCGCTTTCTCTAGTATACACCACCGTAACTCAGAGATGCCATGTCTTTCATTTGCATAATGGCGTGCTAACGATGATTCCCCAAAACTTTTTTTCTCTTCTTCCATACCTACATTGGTAATTCCCTTAGTTTTAAATTTCCTAATCAGGGATTTATGTTAATTTAACCTAATTTTTATCATCCTGCTTGTTTGTCCGACATAGATTTTGCCACATGGGCATTTGAGCATGTAAATAACAGAGGCGCTTTCACACGTATGCGACCCCTTAAACTTAATGGGGTAACCCTTGGTTGGATGGTCAATCACATCTCCTTTTATTATTGCAGTGCAGTGTTGGCATTTACGGCATGGTGTTGTGCCAGTTTTTAAAGGTTTAAAGGTAGTCTGCACATATCCCTGATTTTTGTTCTTATTAACGTCAGTAGAGACTAAGGACTGGCCGATTGTTCTCCCCTTACGATAAATCCACATTGGCTGTTTTTTAAACATGTATCCATATTTGGGGTCCGATTGTAGCACCCCCCAATATTTCTTGATAGTTTTCTTAACCAATTCTGCATGGCGATCATATACAGAAGTATATGTAAAGCCATCCTCTCTCTTTTTAACTCTGGTTTTCAATAATTCCTTCCAATTTAGTTCCTGTACCTCTTCTCCCACTTTTTTAATCACATGTTCCTCATAGCCTCGTTCTACAAATTTCTTAATGAGTTTTTCTTTATTTTTGACATATTCTGCATCCGACGAGCAGATATGTCTGGCCCGTACAAATTAGGACCTGACAATGCCTCTGAACACCTGTGGGGCATGCTGGCTCGCTTTATGTAAGAGGTTGTTACAATCGGTATCTTTGGTAAATAATGTTGTAACCAGTGTATTACCTCCTCTCTTGACCATGACATCCAAATATGCAATGGTTGTCTGGTCTTTAGTAATAGTAAATTTGATGAGTGGATGGACATCGTTGATATATGATACAAACTCATTCAACGCCTCAGCCGTCCCTGTCCACAAAAGAAATACGTCATCGACGTACCTTAGCCAACATAGTGCGTTCCGGAATAGGGGCGAGGAAAGAACGAATTCTTTTTCGAAAAAACGCATGAAAACATTTGCGTAGCTGGGCGCCACAGGGGACCCCATAGATGTCCCCTGCAGCTGGAGATAGAACTCCTCCCCAAAACGGAAATAATTATGGGTAAGTATAACATCCAATAGTCGCATCAGGAACGCAATATGTTGGTTAGTCAGTTTTGGATCAGCACATAATACTTCCCTCACAGCCATGCTGCCTTCTGCATATGGTATATTCGTAAACAAGGATTTAATATCCAAGGTACATATCCACTTGACCTCTGTACAATCGATTTTTTCAATAATTCTCAAAAAATTGCCCTGTATCCTGCAATATATTGGGGTCATTTTTTACTGTGCTCTGAAGATATGAATCCACATAGGCTGCCAATGGTTCCAGAAGTGAGTCTATCCCCGAGACAATCGGGCGTCCCGGGGGATTTTGGAGGGACTTGTGGATCTTTGGGACTAGGTAGAATATCGGAACCCTAGGATTGTCTTTTGTAAGCATTATTTTTTCTTGGGTGTTAATAATTCCATTAAGTTCGGCCTCTTCCAACAAATCCTGAATAACCCTACTCAACTCATTAGTTGGGTCTACACTTAATTTCTTATATATCTGCTGTTCATTTAACTGCATGTGGGCTTCCTGTAAATATTTAGGCGTGTCCATTACTACGCAAGCCCCTCCCTTATCCGCCTTTTTTAGTGTAATTGTGGGGCCCTGTTCAATTTGTTTAAGTGCTTCCCTTTCTTTTCTCGAGAAATTATTAACATTTTTACCCTTTTTACAATTCTCCCATCTCTCCGTCACTTCGTTGATAACTAGTTGTTGAAATACCTCAAGTGTTTGATTTCTTATTTCAGGGTCAAATTGGCTGCATTTCCTCAATTTTTTGCTGACATATTTATTTCCTACATAATCGCTAGATTTATCATTAAAAACATTTTTAACCGAATACCACGACAGAACCTAAAGAAATCCACCACAAAATCAAACAACTTAATTTCTTGCGTAGGCATAAAATTAAAATAAAATTAAAACCTTTTTCAATCACCGACATTTGTGTTGGAGATAGTTCCTTTGAAGAAATATTGCACGTTAGTGAGGGTATAACTGCTTGCGATTGCGAGTCCCTCTTCGTGTTTGTGTTACTCCATTTCCTTCCATATTCAATGTGCTGTTCCTTTGATCGTCTAAAAAATCCTTATTATATGGACCTTTTTTCATCGGTGCCATTGCCCCGTCTGAATAGTCATCTGTAGCAGAAGACGCATCGCTGTGTATACCACAGTCCCGATATCTTCTATAGCGTCTTGGCATCATTTTTCTTTCATCTGACCAGCTGTAAACCCGATTCAATACATAGTCCCGTGTATCCCTCTCGAATTTTTTTAATTTGTTTTGCAGCAGTGAGATCTTCATTTTATCGATGGTAGCATTCAATTCGTCATGTGTTTGTTTATAAACCTCAGCAGTATATTTCTTTTTGAATTCATCATCGATCTTCTTATACTCCACTCTATTAGTCTCCAGAGCTAGTTGCAGGTGCTGAACCGTTAAATACATAAGATCGATAGAGTAATTATTACTCAAGGCAAACCATTTTTCGTTGTACTGTGCATCGTCAGGTAATAAAATAGGCTGCAATGTAGATCTAAGGCCCCTGGGAATACGGGATGCCTTAATATATTCTGTAAGGACTGTTGCATGGGAACTTAGACTGGCTTCTTTTTTACTTAATTGTTCCAGCCGTCGGGGGTAATTGGCCATAGTTTCCTCATTCGTTTTAGCCCATTTTAACCCCGCTGTCTCCGCTTGTTTTAAAATGTTAAGTCTCTCTGCCTCAGTAAATCTGAAGCACTTTGCTCGGTTCTCCGTTAATAGGGTTATCGCCTCGAACGACATATTTGTCTAGCGTATAGTGGCTTTTTGGAGACACACAGTTACTTTATATGGTTATGCCACTTCTTATATCAAATTATGTCCCTTATTGGCACCACATGCAAGTCTCCAAAACCTGCATATAACCATCAAATCACATTCGTGGGCCGTCAGTATATATTTAAAACACTTTCTTTATTATACCAAATCGTAAAAAACACGTAAACATATTCTTCTATAAGCCAGTTCAAGAGGGATACTTATGTTTTGTGGCGGAGTCAGAGCTCCGTTCAAGCACGAGTCCTATGACACCCAGCGCGGCACTCTGTTTTCAACGTCCTTGTTTGGATGTTATAATGCCATCTAATGCGTCCGTGTGGTATTCCACCATTCACCGGTGTTCAGGGTGTATAGGAACCCGATCCAATGCCCGCTGTTTGGGCTTCCCAAATGTTAAGTCTCTCTGCCTCAGTAAATCTGAAGCACTCTGCTCGGTTCTCCGTTAAGAGGGTTATCTAATCGACACTTATCTGTTTGTAATGAAGGTCTCGCGGGATGCAGCCATAAAATGGTGGTTGCGACTGGTCTGCGCATGCTTGAGAAAGGGGAGGGGCCTCCCCGAAACGTCGTACACGCCGACAGTTATCGCTCGGTCTCCGGGGGTCTCCTCGGGAAGCCCAAACAGCGGGCATTGGATCGGGTTCCTATACACCCTGAACACCGGTGAATGGTGGAATACCACACGGACGCATTAGATGGCATTATAACATCCAAACAAGGACGTTGAAAACAGAGTGCCGCGCTGGGCGTCATAGGACTCGTGCTTGAACGGAGCTCTGACTCCGCAACAAAACATAAGTATCCCTCTTAAACTGGCTTATAGAAGAATATGTTTAAGTGTTTTTTACGATTTGGTATAATAAAGAAAGTGTTTTAAGTCTATATTAGTTGTAACGATTGTTGAAAGTGACCATTAATGAATGACCATGCAATAATCAATTGCTGTTATAGAAAAAAGTCAAAACAGCAACATTAATTTTCATCACTATGTATTTATCTCCTTACGCTCATTTTTGTCATAGCAAAAAAGAATCCTAGTATATACATAAAATCCACATGTCCAAATGATCAGTTAGTAAGCGTCTGCAACAATAGTCAAATAGATCCACGTTTTCAGTGCGAGGTATCCGTTAATGACTTAATATAAATTTAAAGCAGAGATATATCTATAGCTATATGTAGAACATACAGTAATCCCTCAAAATATATTGATTGGTTCCAGGATGCCCATTGTACACTGAAACCATAACTATTGAAAAATGTTAATTGGTTCTGAGGCTCCAAAATGTCACCCAACATAATGCGTAATGAAGGTAAAGAAAAGTACATAAATAACTAATACAGATAAAGCAAGTCCACATATGTAATATGAAGAGAAAGAAAGAGCTGCTGTAAGTCACTTTCTATTTGGGGATAGGAGCATTCTTGGGACTTGCACTTTATAAAGAGTGTACCAGGAAAAAAGAAAATGGTGCCCCACTTGGTATCCAAAGAATCTGCTCACCCTGGCATATGTAAAGAGCAATACAGGACATGTAGTGCTGCACTTTACTGTAGAGAAGTGCTACTAGAACGCCAATCACTGCATGCACCACACTTCTACAGAGGTATTCTAGTAAAATGTTCGTGATAAATGGCTGGATCAGTGTCTGGGACTTTATATCGTGAAACCATACTCAACATACGATGTTCTAGTGATGACCATTGTATGTTGAAAATATTGTATCCTGAGACCATTGTATCTTGAGGGATCACTGTAGAACACCCTCAGTATTGTCCATAATAATTTTCATATCAGCCCTACAAGGTAACATATGAGGTGTTGAAGCACATTACACCACAGACGTGCTACAACAACTTGTATGTTTCAATGTGGTGCTGATACGAAAAATATTATGGGCAATACGCATTGAAACAACAAGTGTGTCACTATGTTTTACAATATTAGTGCATATATCCTATATGTCTCTGCTTTGAATTTATATCAAGCCATTAATGGATTCCTTGCACTGATAACTTGGATATAAATATATATATATATATTATATATATATATTGTGTAAATATATATATATATTATATATATAATAGCATGTAGATTTAGGATAGATAGATAGATAGATACATAGAGAGATAGATAGATAGATAGATATGGATTATTTTTGCTGTGATGAATATGGATGTAAGAAGATTAATATTGTAGTGAGGAAAATTAATGGTGTTTGGACATTATTCAGTAACAGTAATTGAATGTTGTGTGGAGACTACTTTATGAGGGCCCCTCATTGTATGATATTAGTGCATATATTTAATGACACAAGGTAAAAAGCAAAAAATCTGTCTGGGAATGTTTGTGTCCATTTTCAGCAATATTACTCTAATGTGTATGAGTAGCTTATACAGTAGGCTTGCTGAACAATAAGGTAATAGTGTTTTTTTAAGACACTGCCTGATTCGTTGATATTGAGGCCATTAGATGTGTGAGGTCCCAGCAAGTATAGAAATAGCTGCACGAATTATAATATTTACTCATGTAGCCACTGAAAGTCAATATAGTTATCACTCATTACATAGGTGAAAATCTCTAATGTTCTGCATTGCCAGAATCTCTGTGAAGTTGATGACTCTTCTGTGAATCAGCATATTTGTTCCTCATGATTCATTTTGTATTATGGATACTACAGCAGATTGCAACACACGCTCCCCTGTTTATACCTTACCCAAGAGTTAATATCGATCATCCTGCCTTCAGAAATGAATTTTTGTTCCTGCAGTCTTGTAAAGAATAAGCATTCTCTCACCAGCAATGATTTTGAATATGATGATTTTGATAGGGATAGCAAATGTCAACTTTCTCGCCATCTGTTTCAGAGCCAAAACCAGATTCAGATTCATCCATGCTGTGTCTTCCAGGTCAGGCTGGGGCTTCTATGACAATGATTAGCATATCGTCACAGCATTCGTAGCTTTTCTAAAAGCACTGACATAAGAGTAGGAGATGTTATCTATAGTGCAGAGAGCTACAGAGCTCAAAGTAAACAAACAAAGGAGACTAATTACTTGTTTGAGATAACACTTTGTTCTCAAGCTGCCAACATTCTGATCTGTGGTTATGTCATCCCTACTATCAGATAAGACAGAGCAGAGAGAGAAAGGGAGAGCAGGATGGTAACCTAGAGAAACCTGTGTGCTGATAAATTCTTATCTCCTCCACAAAGCCAAGAAATAAAGCAATATATTTGGAAAAAGTCTTTAATTACTGGTTCCTACATGTTTAAAGCTAATCTTTGCAGTAAGACAACCCCTTTAATTAAGATTTCCATAAAAAAATTAAAAAAGCTGGTTGTCAAGGCTGTCAACTATCTGTAAACTAATCAACAGTTTGTGCTGCTCTATACAGGCTTGTCCATTATATTTTTTGAAGTTTGAGATTAAGGGCCACATGTATGAAAACAGTCTAGGTCTAAAATCACTTTGTTGCCCATAGCAACCAATCTGAGTGCCCCTCTCATTTTTCCAGAACACTATATTAAATTAAAGGGGCGCTTTGATTGGTTGCTATGGGCAACAAAGTGAGTGTTAGACCTAGACAATTTTCACACATGTGACCCTAAGGGTATGTTCACACGGCATATTTGTGGGCTATACTTCAGTGCATAATTGCGCAGCAATACATCCGTAGTACAGTCCGCAAATAAGGTAAAATCATTTAACTCATTGAGTGCAATGATTTTACAGCATATTCCCCGATGCGTATTGAGCACCAGAAAAAAGAAGTCACTTGTTACCGGCGCTTACACACCAGAGAAAATGAAAGTGTATGGAGGCCGGCACAGAGTGCTTTAGAAGTACGCACTGGCCAGCTATACGCCTGCTTTAAACTGTGTGAACCTACCCTAATATGTAGATTTACATAAATGGGCTAGTTTGGAAGGAGATCTGTGTAAGCCATTTGAATGTCTGGTGAATGTAATGCCCTTTAATAAAACAGGTTCTTTTTAATACAGGGAAGATTAGTAGTACTGTTTTATTAGCACTATGATAATATATTACCGACATGATAAATGGTACTGTATCTGGTACTTTATAGATCAAGATGTAAGAGAATCAAAGAATGTTTGCTATAGGAGCTGGGATGCTTGGATCCTACAGATGAAGTTGATTCTTGGGGCCTATCTCTGGAGCTGATTCTTGACGCCCACCATTGGAATTGATTTTAACGACCACCAATTAGATTTGATTCTTGGGACTCATTCAACAGCTACTATATATGACTGCACATGCCTCTGTATATGACTGCACATACCTCTGTATATGACTGCATTTGCCTCTTGCTTTCTGCCCCTCTTACTACATGAAAAGCAGCCACAGGCTTGCTATTCTCAGGGGTCCACAATGCTCTGGGGCCCACCGGAGTTATCCTTTGCTCCCCTTTAGGCCAGTCCAAGCCTGAGGAGCAGTGTTACATTCTGTGATATCCTATTGGTGGATGATACCTAAAAGATACTATAAAAATCAGGTTAAAAAGGTTTTAGAGATAACCAACAAGACAAAGCAGTCAAGAGCACCTGACGCCAAACAAATAACAAAATATCCTTATTGCTTGTCGATTTGATAGATAGATAACTAGATCTTGTTAAATGTAAGGAGAACATGGGAGTGTATTTGGAGGAGCAAGGCAAGTGCTTCCACCAGGATATAGAGGACTTCGAACGAGATTACATTTGTCAGAAAAATGCTAATTTCTGTAAATAAATGTTAAATCTGAAGCAGTTTAGTTTTTTCTTGATTTTATGTGAATGAGATATAATGCAAATTTGCCTTTTCCTAATATAAAAATGGTAAATTCAAAAATCATATTGTCCCAGTCACAAAAGCAAAGTTTGTGGAACAAATGTCGTTGTCCATTGTTTTTAGGCATAAGTAATCAGGAAATAACACTTATTAGCCAGGAACAAAAAAAAAGTGAAAATTTGTTGCCTAGTGTAATCAACTCTTGATATCACACCACTGAAATTAATAATTGGCTTTTGAGGTAGGCAGATACAGACAGACAGATAGATAGATAGACAGACAGACCAACCGATCGATCGATAGATAGATAGCAATAAAATTCATAGATGAGATTGCACATTCATTGAAGAAGATGGACACGTAACATAATTACAATGCAATATTATCACAGTGTTGAAATGGTATTGAGATCACAGTTTGGGTTACAGTTGCAAATGATACTTCAATCCTCTGAAGTCAAATGATGGCTGCCACTTGCAGATGAGTGGACTGACTTGGGATTTTCACATTAGATTGCCTAGTTCAAATGTATCTTACAAGTGGACAACAATATGTTTCTTTCTTTCCTTTTCTGCTTCTCTGCATTCCTGATAAGATGAAGATTGCTAACGAAACTCCCATTCCAAAGACTGCAGGATATGAATCACCTACTGGCAATTCATTGGTTTCATAGTTACTGAACATTGATCATAAAGCCAAACACATATTATTTTATATGTAACCTACAGTTTCTCTTACATGTAATATAGAAATTATGTTCATCCACTATAAAATTATATATATAAAGTTATGGATCAAGTGAAAAAGGATTTTTTTTACATTTCAATACTTTTTTTCTTACAGTCCTGAGAACTCTTAATGACAAAGATCTCAATATTTTCCATATTTTTTTTCTCTTTATACATTACAGATCAGTTTCCAAATTCATCTCATGGTGGATCATGCCGAACAGCTCAATATCCTCACAGAGACCTCTCTCCTATATTATCAAGTGGAGATTCAGACATTGCCAGCCCGTTGTTACAGACATATGTACATATTGATATAAGCGCCTTAAGTGCAGACCTTATGAAAGAAATAGAGCACATGGTTATTGGTGTGGACAGTCTCCTAGTGCATTTCAATAAAGTCATAGGAAGAGGTAAGGATTTGCATTATATTAAATGCACTAAAAAACTTAATGTAATAATATAAAAATATAGGAAAAAATGAACAGCTATGATGAGAAATAAAATAACTAGATATTGATTAATTTCAGGACACTTTGGATGCGTATATCATGGTACCCTTTTAGATGCTGATGGGAAAAAATTACACTGTGCAGTGAAATCTCTAAATCGTAAGTATGATGGAGATTGTTATGTATAATTACCATAGAGGAATAACTATGAAAAGAGTATAAACTTAAAGGGACACTTCCATCCGCAATAAGAATTTTTGTAAAAAGCAATATTCATGGAAAACTATTTTTTTTAGATTTTTGGCAATAATTTTTTTAAAATATCGGCAGACCTATACAGTTAAAAATAATATAGAAAACATAGTTTTCATAGTGAAGAGATAAAACTCCTGAAAGATGGCGCTGATTAATCTAACTTTGCTGCAGCTGCTGCTTATCTCTATGTAGTCTCATAAGGGTGCTTTCACACGATGCGTTTTTTATGCGTTTTTTTCAATGCGTTTTTGTGCAGAGAGGCAGAGCAATTAATGCTGTACATTGCTGCTCAAAAATCGTGCCAAAAATTGTGGTAATTACCGCGATTTTATCGTGAATTTGCCACGATTTTTGTGCAGCAATGTACAGCATTAATTGCTGTGCTTTCCTACACAAAAAAACACATTGAAAAAACGCATAAAAAACGCACCATGTGAAAGCGCCCTTACAGGTAGTAGGTAATGACATAATGATTACTTTATTGTTCTATGGACATATCTAAATACAGATTAGACTAGGTCAAAAGGGTAATGACGAGAGCAATACATGAAAGGATAATGAGTTAATCTTTTTCTTATACGGGTTTTCAGCTTTCTTCTTTTTTATTAGGTCATGCTGTCAAGAATTACATCTTTCAGACCTATAGTTGTTCTGGAAAAGAGCTGTCAAAGAATCCACTTACTGCCGTGCTATAAGAGCAAAGAGGGGAAGTCAATGAGACAAACTAGGAAGTTAAATAAATAAGGCAACTTAAAAAATATATAAAAACACCCAATAAAAAAATTTAATTCTATTTAATAGTTGCATATTGCTTGTAATGTATAAAAAAAATCTGGTGGTAGGGTTAAATGTACATATATAAATCATGCGTGTCTATTGCCTTACTTGTGACATTCGGTATACCAAAAAAGCACAGTGATAGATTATTAGATAGTCCTAGATATCATTAGACAAGTGATATAAGATGTCAGTTTTATGCAATTATGGCACTAAAAGGTTTCAATACCTAATGCCTTTACACAGCCAAAGCAAGCAAGCAATTAACTCCTACTATGCTTTTCACATTCACAAGGTTCTATGTGGTAGGGTATATAAAAAGTTAGTTGACCAAACCTTAGTGTCAGAAGATGACTGCATATCGAAAAAGATATTTAAATAATCTGTCCTATAACATCAGCCATTTTTCTAAAGATTACCAACATGTCTGGATTCTGGAACCCCCAGTGAGGAAATGTAGCATTAAATGCTGAGAACTCAACCATTTTAATTTCATAGATACTTCAAAAACTATATCAAAGATGGAATTGTAGTAGTTGAATATACAATTGTCACCTATATTTATTCTTTTTTCTGAACACCTATAGAATATATATATCCAGCTCTGAAATGTAGCTTGTACCTGTAGGATATAAGGCTAATTATTTCCTTTGCGTAAAAAGGATATTTCACAATAGTTTTTCCCTTTTTATGCAATAATTTATTATTTATTTCCAGTTAATGTTCTTCTGTGATTGCTCAACATATGTAAATAAGCTGATAACGAAAAAACCTAAATATGCTTATTACCTAGCTTAAAAGAGTGCCCCAGGACTGCAATAATTATGGTCTATCTATCAGATCAGTGAGTCTGATGTATCTGTGGGCCAATTGTCTATAGAAATAATCGATTTCAGTCCTCATTTTCAAAGATTGTTTAAAAAATAAAGTCAGCATCCTGATTGACTGCTAAGGGTAACTACCGAACTTTTTTTTTTTTTCAAGATAAATCTCCCAAATAAGTTGTATGCTATTTGTACATGAATTCAGTGAAGTTGATATAGCTTATTAAACCCAGTGATGAAACAATTTGATCACTTAACTTAACATATTTAAATTTTCTGTAAACCACCTCCTTTTTGCCTATGCGATGTCCATAAATGTCACCATACTGATGTATGTCTCAATTAAATCTTCAAGGTATTACCGATATTGAAGAAGTTTCACAGTTTCTCAAAGAAGTCATAATCATGAAAGATTTCAGTCATGCAAATGTTTTGTCCTTGCTTGGCATCTGTCTGCCCACAGAGGGTTCTCCCCTGGTAGTGCTGCCATTCATGAAGCATGGAGATCTTAGAAACTTTATCCGAAATGAATCCCATGTGAGTACATAGAGCATTTATCACACAAAAATATAGAAAACAATTGTTTGTTCTTCTTAGAAATCTATCTTCTTTCTTAGGGCCCGTTTACACGGCAACGGACAAATACCGGCCGGTTTATCCGACTGCTGCATCGGTTTTCCATAGGAACCCATTGTGCTCGTTTGCGGCCAGTTTTTCAGACGGTTTGCAAAGCCGCAAACCGTCTTAAAAACCGGCCGCAAACCCGTGCCGTTGGGACATGCCCTTAAAGAGGTTTTCCCATCAAGCTGTTTTTACTCTTCCCAGCCTATTCATGCTCCCACTTCCTGTGCAGACTGTGGGTGGGGTCTACATCAATGGCAGACATTTCAGCTCTGCTAACTCCTACTCCTAGCTGAGCCTGCTACAGGGATGTTACTGATGGAGGGGTTGTGAAAAACAATAACACTGTCCAAGCAGACTTTCTAGCTATAAATGTGAGCAAGGAGAGCTATATTTGACATGAGAGGAAGCTTCTTACACATAAATGTGCTCTGCAGACTGGACGGGATGGTACAAGGCTCCCAGGTCTTGAGCGCTAAGGATTAAAGTTTTTATCAGTAGAAAGATAAGATCAGAGACTGAGATGCTTCATCCTGCTAATAAGACATAGCAGGGAGTGATCAGCTGAAGTAGAGAGAGAGAGAAGTGGTCGGAAACTAGAGATGCTTGTGTAAACTAGCAGGAGATAAGAACTGCTCTAATTTTGAAATGAAGCAAATTCAGAACAGCAGTGTATTTGGTAACAGTCTTTATTAACCTTTGTCTACATAATTAAAGCTAATCAGTTTGATAGAAATACCTCTTTAAGACCGTATGATACATTTTTTTTGTTAGGAATATGTTAAAAAAAAAAGGAAACACTGAAGCCTTTTAATATAAGCTATATGACTAAACTTCTGTTACCAAACTGTTATCAACAATGTTGTATCATGCTGAATGACCTGGTATGCCACATGAACGAATACAATGAAGTATGATGCATGGGCACATTTATATAGCTATATATCATGCAGTTACTAGCTAACCCTGCAGCCACTGTCTAAGCCAATTTTTCTTGAAAGACTCAGTGAATGAGGGTCAAAGCCTACAGTATGGACAGTGATAAACAGTATGGAGTTGCTTTCAAGAGTCAGTACCATAAGTAAACCTCTTATACTGAATAATTCTGCTTTAGGAACATTATGATTACATGCCGGAATACCAAGGAAAATCACTTGTCTCTTTCCCAAGACTTCTGTCAGCAGACTACAGGCTGCTATAAATGGCAGTATATATTCAGTATATGGATTGCTGAGTTAAGTGTGTTAAAATATTTGATCTAAGATTTTCCTTTATATGACTATTAGCTAAGAATAACATGAAATCAAGTGGATAGAGGTAAGCTGCATTACCTAATATAGTCTGTACAAAAAATCAGAAGGGGCTGCTGCTAGATAGTTGTGTTTATTAAAAAGATACATTATATGGAGATTTGCATTTGGAAAAAGTTGAACAATTGTTACATATATATTTCATGCTTATCCTAAATATTGACTAATATAAAATGCAATGCATATAAAATTTTTCCTGTTTTATTCTAGAACCCAACAGTGAAAGATCTCATAGGATTTGGTCTACAAGGTGCTACAGGAATGGAATATTTAGCAAGCAAAAAGTTTGTACACAGAGACCTTGCAGCAAGGAATTGTATGTAAGTAATAAGGCTCGAATTCTACATATAGTATGACATGTTTCTTTCCTTTACGAAAGCAGAAATCCAGTGCACAGGTTCTTGTTAAATTCTAATAGGTGGTATCATGATAAATGTCCCATGTATGTAGTTTTACAAACCTATCTAAAAGAGATGTCTATGTCTGTCTATGGGCGAGAGAAAGCTTCATGCTATTGGTTTCAGTTTCTGGTTACAGTCGTTAGTTAAGCTGATGGTTTCCGTTGAGGTAACAAAGTTGTACACAGTCTCTATCTTTGGCTCAGGGTTTGATGTAGCTGCTTGTCACTGAGGAAATAATTGGTAAAGAGTGAGCGAAATTAAATACCATATTGGGTGCCCATGGGCACAGTAACTCTTTTTTTCCCTATACCACTATCTAAAAATTCACTTTTACACCACTGTCTAAAATAATTGACCAATTTCCCAGCCCAAAATAAAAACTAAAAATTGTCTCCTCGAATGGTTGCTTGGTTAACTATTGCCCCTTATGCTATATACACTTGTTATACTATGTATCAAAGTTACAGTATCTCACAAAAGTCACATTTCTATAAATATTGTATTATATCTTTTCATGGGACAACACTAAAGATATGACACTTTGATACAATGTAAAGTAGTCAGTGTACAGCAAGTGTAATAGTGTACAAAGGTGTGCCCTCCAAATAACTCAACACAGCCATCAATGTCTAAACCACTGGCAACAAAAGTGAGTACACCCCTAAGTGAAAATGGACAGATTGTGCCCAAAGTGTCAATATTTTGTGTGGCCACCATTATTTTCCAGCACTACCTTAACTCTCTCTGATATGGAGTTCAAGCCAGCTTCGCAGGTTGTCACTGGAATCCTCTTCCACTCCTACATGATGACATCATGAAGCTGATGGATGTTAGATACTTTGCCCTCCTCCACCTTTCATTTGAGGATTCCCCACAGGTGCTCAATAGGGTTTAGCTCTGGACACATGCATGGCCAGTCCAGCACATTAACCCTTATTTTCTTTAACAAAGGAGTGGTCATCTTGGAGGTTTGTTTGGGGTCATTATCCTGTTCGAGTACTGCCCTGCGTCGCTGTTTCTGAAAGGGGATCAAGCTCTGCTCAAGTATGTCACAGTACACGTTTGCATTCATGGTTCCCTCAATGAACAGTAGCTCCACACAACCGGCATCACTCATGCAGCTCCAAACCATAACACTCCCACCACCACGCTTGACTGTAGGCAAGACACACTTGTCTTTGTACTCCTCACCGGGTTGCTGCCACACACACTTGACACCATCTAAACTAAATATATTTAACTTAGCCTCATCAGACCACAGGACATGGTTTCAGTAATCTATGTCTTCAGCCTGCTTGTCTTCAACAAACTGTTTGCAGGCTTTATTGTGCTTCACCTTTAGAAGAGGCTTCTTTCTGGGACGACAGCCATGAAGCCCAATTTGATGCAGTGTGCTGCATATGGTCTGAGTACTGACAGGCTAACCCCCCACCCCTTTAACCTCTTCAGCAATTCTGTAGGTACTCATATATCCATTTTGAAAAGACCATCTCTGGATATGACGCTGAGCACATGCACTCAACTCCTTTAGTGGATCACGGCGAGGACTGTTCTGAGTGAAACCTGTGTTGATATATCGCTGTATGGTCTTGGCCACCATACTTCAGCTCAGTTTCAGGGTGTTTTCAATCTTCTTATAGCCTAAATGATCTTTATATAGAGCAACAATTCTTTTTTTCAGATCAGGTTTTTTTGCCATGAGGTGCCATGTTGAATTTCTAGTGACCAGTATGAGAGAGTTTGAGAATGATAACAACAAATTTAACACACCTGCTCACCTGAGACATTATAACACTAACGAGTTACATGACAATGTTAGCCCAAATTGTACATTTTAACTAAGGGGTGTACTCACTTTTGTTGCCAGCAGTTAAGATATTAATGGCTGTGTGTTCAGTTATACTGAGGACACACCAAATTTACACTGTTATACATGCTGTACACTGACTTTGCATGAAAGTGTTATATCTCCAGTGTTGTACCATGAAAAGATATAATACAATATTTACAAAAATGTGAGGGGTGTACTCACTTTTGTGAGATATTGTATATTCACTTCCTAAATGATCAATGTGGTAGCAAGTAAGGGATTCCCTATTAAAAACTCCGAGTGCCCTCCCCCAAAATGTTTTGCATCTTTGAGGCTACTTTTCACCACTAGGAATTAAAATGTTAGCAATGGAACTAGTAAGACTTACAGTTCCTAATAATTCCAATATGCCAACAGATGGGGTCTTACAGGTAGGGAGCGAGTGCCACAGTGTTAATACTAAGTGTGAAATGGATTCTGGAAATGGCAAGGTTTCTCTAGTTGCAGGAGCAGATGGGACATTGGAGTGTGTGGTATTAATAGATTCTTGAGATATGACGGGCCCAGGTTTTAAGTGTTTAAAAAGTAAAAAGGTAAATGTTAAATGTAATTATTTTATTGAAGGGGTTGTCTCACCACAAAGATTAGCTTTCAACATTTAGGGAACGTTAAATCAAGACTTTTTCAAATACATTCCTTTTTTTATATTACCTTAGTCAGGAGATAGGAGAGATTTTATCTGCTTACAGGTGTCTCTGGTTACTGTTTTGTTCTTCCTTTCTTATTAGACAGAGAGCAGGGAGTGACATCACCAGGATGAACTACAGCTTGAGAACAGAGTGTGTTATATCTAACAAACAAAAGGGAATTAATTACTTTTGAACGTATACTTTGAGCTCTGTAGCCTTCTGCATTATATATTATATCTCCTACATCCATTTCAATACATTAAGAAGATCTGAGAATACATAGCTGATATGTAAATCACTGCTATAGAACCACCCACAGCATAACCAGAAAGAGTGAGGACGTGTGAGTCTGAAACAAATTTGTTCTCAGTCTGCTAATTTTTTTTAAAAACCTGCAATAGCTACAGATCCTTTCTAGAGTTCAAATTTAAAGGGGATGTATCGCTTCTTCAGTTGGTGTGTTTCAAAGTATTTTCAATTTCTCAGCTCTACAAATCCAGGGGCGTTTCTTCCCCTCCCAGCTGGGTGTTTCTTAACTGAAGGGTGATGACATCATCCCCCCTTCACTGTTCATGCTTGCTCTCGAGCCCTGTGTTCCCCCCCCCCTCTCTGTCTGAGTCCACATCTCACTGTTCCTCTCCCTGCAGTTTTATTTTGTAAGAGCTGTTTAAGTACCACATACCTGCATTCAATCTAGACAGTCTTCTATGAACTCAGTCTTCTATGATCTCTTCTCCTCTCTCAGCTGGAGGTTTGTTACAGTTGAATCCAGTGTTCCCATGAACGGCACAGATCTCCCTTCTATGCAGGAGAGTTAGACACCATGGCACAATTTTTCTGATTGTAGAATCAGCTGCAGTGTGTTTCTGCTGAGTGTGCAGAGTGAAATTGCTACGGCCCTTTAATCTGAGGGAGAGAAGCAGGGATCGAGGCACATTTCTTCTGTTTTCTGATTGTAGAAGCCCTGCAGTGTTATTTTGTTTCTTCTGGCTATGCAGAGTGAAATTCCTGCTGGTCCCTTACTCTGAGTGAGAGAGGCAGGAATGCTCACTCCCGTGAATCCGACCGGGGCCTGACGGAATGTAAATTAGTAGAGCCGTCAGCCAATGACAAAACAGGAGGAGGAATCCGACCAGCACTGGGGAACTGTGTTTACAGAAACAGAAGATAAGGGACACTGTGAAAACTAGACAGCTTTGCTAATGACATCCAATTGCAAAGTTGCTTGTTTTCACTGTCCCCTTATTCTGAAGACCATTTAATGAAATGATACAACCCCTTTAATAGTGCAATGAGGAGGAGACAAATGTATAAGTTTAATGTAGACCTTGACGCTTGCATAACTTTTTACCACTTCTTAAATTACCTCAGGTTTCAACAGGTTGAAATTATGAAGCCGGGTCACCAAGGCCAGAAAGACTAAGTAAACATCTAGGTCTGTAACACACTGCACATAGACACTGAGAAAATCTCATTTGTTTCATCAACAAAACACTTTTAAGGCTTCAAAGTCCAGAAGACCAGGCCAGAATAGACGTCTGTTTTCATTACTGCAAGCATAGCAAAGGCCACTGACATAGCTTTGTGTGTTAATTTTCATCCCAAAGGAACAATATTTATTCCAGGAAATGTGAATATCTTCTAAAAATGGATATCCAGTCAAACAAAGCAAATTGCTTTGAGGGGAAATTTAGGAAGTTGATATGGTGTAAAAGTGTAATAATTATAGAGCAGGTTTAAATGATGGATTTACCCATCTGGCATCCTGAAATGTAAACCTTGTACTTCCTTATGAATCATGGTGAATGTGGTGAATCACTGGTCAGGATAACATTATTAAACACTATTGTGACAAATATTTCTGTTGCAATCGCAATCCTTGTTTCACAAGTTCTTTGGCACAGACAGAGATGAAAATGTATGGATGGATAGCGGAATGGATGGATGGACGGATGGGTGGGTGATCGGATGGGTACATGGAATGCTTAGTACAGATTTGATAACTCTGCATTGCCTGCCCATCCTTGTAGAAATGTTTCCTGCACCATTCCAGCCGGCCCCTCCTTTATCACTGTATTTCTAATTCTCAGATGATTGATGCCATGTCTGAGTCATTTCGCAATTCGACTTGTAGCAATAAAATCCTCATTTAATTAAAGACAGGTCATTGTACTTAAAAAGTATTTAAATTTACTATGACATAATGATTTTAACGCCATAGAGCAGTAAATTACAGTTAAAGTGAATAGGTCAGAGGGCAAACAAGAGAAGTCTATGCTGCAGTAGTGTAATATAATCCATAATGTAGAGGACAATATATTAGAAATGTTACATTGCTTTTACTGTGACCTGGAAGAATATGCTAAGAAGTAGACATTAATTATATCAGCACAAAAGTTTCTCCACTGGTTGAAGACCAACAATGTAGCAGAGCTAATGTGTCATTGTAGTTTTGGGAGTATTTTTATTTCTTCTGACTTAAAACATATACAGTGGGCTAGATCTGCAATCCTATGTACAGTAATTCTGTTGATTCAGCTTTAGAGAGAAAAAAATAATGTTAAAGGTTTTTCTCAAGCTTACAGAAAATACAGAAAAGTGCCTATCCGTGTGCTCAGCAGATGATGCCACCATGGCTCAGAAATAGTTATATTATCTTGCCCAGCTCTAGTATCTATAGCACTACAATACCACCAGGGCTTGCTGTGAGTCGGATTGACAATGTACAGGACTACATTTCCGGTGATTCCTGTACCTTCTCCCAAACATTGTCTTCATTTATAGCTGCCCCATGCTTCTCTATTACAATAAGTAAAGTAGTGCTATAATTGGCTACTGTCTTCAGTCAGCACAGATCCCCTCCTTAGACATTGTACTGCTGTTCTTCTCCTCTCTGACCCTACACAATGTGCTGGCCAGCATGTGAAAGATGCTGTGTCCAGAGATAGGGAGTTAAATGGGTTGTATCATTTCATTAAATGGCCTTCAGAATAAGGGGACAGTGATAACAATTAACTTTGCAATTAGATGTCATTAGCAAAGCTGTCTTGTAGTCACAGTTTTCCTTATCTTTTGTTTCGTTTTACACTGATATCAGGTCCTGGTTGGATCCCTCCTCCTTGTATTTCACTAGCTGAGAGCTCATTTACATTCTGTTCGGCCCCTGGTCGGCCGTATTCACGGAGCTTACATTCCTGCCTTTCACTCAAAGTAAGGGACCGGCATATTTTCACTCTGCACAGCCAGAAGAAACAGAATAACACTGCAGGGCTTCTATAATCAGGTACCAGCACAATTGTGTGTCGATCCCTGCCTCTCTGACTCAGAATTAGGGACCGTAGCAATTTCTCTCTTCACACCTAACAGAAACAAACTGCAGCAGATTCTACAATCAGAAAACAGCAAAATTATGCCATGGTGCCTAATTGCTTTTGTATCTCTTTCTCTGCTTTTGTGTCTCTTTTAAGGATATATATATGCAGTTAAAAAACAATTCCAGGTTCACCATGCTCAGGAGCCCACTGGGGGTTTCCCCTATTCCCTATGAGCCTGCCAGTATCGGTCTGAATACCTGAACATAGTATTCTGATGGATACTTCAAGGGCTCCATAGGGAGCAAACGGGCAAATTTCTAACTTTTGGACTATGTTTGACATTTTCCAGATGGATATGCCTTTTGTGTTCTAATAAATTACAGTTAAACCACACAGTTTTTAAGGATGGGTAACCCCTTCAATGTAGCCATGCTTTTATTATAATGAAAAGTTATACAAGTTTGTAATAATATTTCTCAAGGTTTTTAAGTCCTCAAATTGAAATAAATGGGATTCTTCTTTGATTACTTCCTGTGGATAAAACTGTCATCTGGTAATCATACAGTTCAGTCTGGTTCACATCTACATTGGAGCTTCTTTTAAATGATGGACACCAACAACTCTCTATGGATCCCATTAAATACAATGGAGTCCGTTTTCAGGTTTCCATCCTGGTGGCCATCATTTTAGCTGCATGCTGCACTATTTTTCCCATAATTTCTGATGTGAACATGGATTCTGATGACTGTAACTGTAGAAAGCCATGCATTTTTTTCCATTTTAAAGTAGAAAATGAAGTTTCTTATTGAATGAAGACAAACATATTATCCAATCTTAAGGAAGTTATACAGAAGTATAGATAGAACTGTAACTGTTTTGTTTGCTGAAATCACAATAGCATGAACCCTAAGCCAAAATTTCTTCTATATTTATAAGTAACTATTTTGTTTATTATATTATAACAGTGTTACATGCACATAATTTTGTAATTTCACCATGTTTAAGCCAATGCAGTACTAGCAGTACAATAGAAGAGACATAATGGTCCTGTCACTTTGGCAGAAAGGTATCTGAACACTGAAGGTTTATTTAACGAAGAGGTCATTTCTATTTGCTAGAATACGTGTCATCAATTTTTGATTAGCTGTGATCCACTATTTGAGATCGTCACTGATCCTGAGAATAAAGAGGCCACACTATTGGTTTAGCACTATATCCCCTGCACAGTGGCACCCAAGGCTCCAACTCTGCTTGGAACTACCGCACGACCCCATTCAAGTGAATGTGCCGGTGCTAGAGTTCCCCCACCAGCCGGAGGGCAGGAGTACTATTCTACAGGGAAAATTCTGAAGTGAATATAATATTGAATCAGCACTGCTGGTCTTCTATTCTTGGTATCAGTGGGGATCCCTAAAATGTATTTTATTTTTATGTTTCTATATAATCACTCTTAATATCTATACATCTATTAAAACTTTCTTAGTTTTTCTATTTCTTAAGAAAAAAAAAATTCCCTGAAAAATGGTCAATTATCATTCATTTCAGCTCATCATTATAAGGAAATCACCTTTTTTTAAACTGGTGAATAAGTAGTAATCACTAGGGGCTAAGTCCAGACTTTAGGGCTCATGAAAAATTTCCTGAAGTCCACAGTCTTGCACAGTAGCCCAATTAACTTGTGCTGTGTCCATAGGCATGTTTTCGTGGAATAGCAGTATGCCTTTAGCCCGTTTTCTTTGCCTTTTTTCTTTAATGATATCTTGTAAGCGATTTAAAGTAGCTACAAACAACATACGGCTGATTCACAATTTTCTTTGTATTTAATTAGTAAAATTCCTTTTCAGTCCCAAATAACCATGGCTTTCCAGGAGATGGGGTGACTTTAAACTCTTCAGAAGGGTTGTTACTTTTTTTTCCTACTGCTTCAATTCCCATTTGCTTTCTTGGTCATAAAAATGCACGCAAGTTTCATCACAGTTTCATCAATAACAATAGAATGATCATCACCACACAGCTCTAAACCTCTTCACAAGATGGGCTGTGAGAATTCTAGGTACCCATTTTGCAATGACCCTTGACAAATTAAGTAAAAAATGAAGGATGTGGTGTATGATGCCAACAGATTGAGTCATTTCTGCTAATGTTTGCATTTGAATTTGTGCATCGATCATTACAATTATTTTGGGGGTGTTTGGCAATTTTGTGTACCAATATGAAGTATAATGACTCTCCAATAATTACCATATAAAGATTTTTATTCCAAAAAATACATTACAAATACAAAAAATTCAGCTATCACAACTGAAACAACCTTAAAAACATTTAAAAACACACAAAATACCCCCCAATACAAATATTGGTGACACATCCCTCATCCAAAGTTAACAAACAGTAAATTGGAAAGATGCATAATAAATATACACATAACAGATCAAGTGATCAAAAAGGGTATTAGCCTCGCCGCGCGTTTCGCCGCCATCTTTCTCAGCCTCTTGAGAAAGCTGGCGGCTAAACACGTGTCGATGCTAATACCCTCCTTGGTGACATATCCACCACTTTGGTAATGAATTGAAATATAGGTTTTTGTATTTTTATCATAATTTTTTTGGGGTTTGGTGCATTTTTGTATTTTTGATCATCAGTGGGTTATTTAATGTAAATTATTCTATTAAATTTAAATGTATTTTATAGGAGATATTTTTCGATTTTTGGGATATTATATATTTTTATATTAATTTTATATGATAAAATTTTTTATTACATTTAAATAATTTAATTTTATATTGTTTGATAATTTTTAGAAATTACTTTTTATTATTGTACTCGTGTAAGTTGAGAAATAAGAGACTTTTTTGCCCTAACAGCAAATCTAGCTCCACTTCGACTCCTCAGGCTCAGGCAGACCACATTAAGATAGGTCTTCCTGTTTGAGCAGTAATGCGCCTAGTTTTGCCGAACCACATTCATATATGTGTCTAATAATACAAATGTGGTGCGACACACCTCCATTACGCTCCCAGAACGTCCGTTCATGTTAGGCGCATTAGAAAGTGTCAAGTCTTAAATGCGCCTAACACATTCATTAGGCGCATTAAACATCGTAGCCGGCTCACTTAGCCGCATTTTTTGCCAGAAAAGGGTGCAAACATACATGTCTCCCCTAATGTTAAAGCTAAACACTGCATTGTATCTTGGACTAGCCATATAACAATTGATTTGACGTATGGATGTAACAATCTATTCCGTATCAACTGTTACTTTAATTTTTGACTATTATTTGAGTCTAAAATCTCAAATCTCTGTGGAAAAACAGGCTACATCCTATGGTATATACAATGTACACTCACCGGCCACTTTATTAGGTACACCTGTCCAACTGCTCGTTAACACTTAATTTCTAATCAGCCAATCACATGGCGGCAACTCAGTGCATTTAGGCATGTAGACAGGTCAAGACAATCTCCTGCAGTTCAAACCGAGCATCAGTATGGGGAAGAAAGGTGATTTGAGTGCCTTTGAACGTGGCATGGTTGTTGGTGCCAGAAGGGCTGGTCTGAGTATTTCAGAAACTGCTGATCTCCTGGGATTTTCACGCACAACCATCTCTAGGTTTACAGAGAATGGTCCGAAAAAGAAAAAACATCCAGTGAGCGGCAGTCCTGTGGGCGGAAATGCCTTGTTGATGCCAGAGGTCAAAGGAGAATGGGCAGACTGGTTCGAGCTGATAGAAAGGCAACAGTGACTCAAATAGCCACCCGTTACAACCAAGGTAGGCAGAAGAGCATCTCTGAACGCACAGTACGGCGAACTTTGAGGCAGATGGGCTACAGCAGCAGAAGACCACACCGGGTGCCACTCCTTTCAGCTAAGAACAGGAAACTGAGGCTCCAATTTGCCCAAGCTCATCGAAATTGGACAGTAGAAGATTGGAAAAACGTTGCCTGGTCTGATGAGTTTCGATTTCTGCTGCGACATTCGGATGGTAGGGTCAGAATTTGGCGTCAACAACATGAAAGCATGGATCCATCCTGCCTTGTATCAACGGTTCAGGCTGGTGGTGGTGGTGTCATGGTGTGGGGAATATTTTCTTGGCACTCTTTGGGCCCCTTGGTACCAATTGAGCATCGTTGCAACGCCACAGCCTACCTGAGTATTGTTGCTGACCATGTCCATCCCTTTATGACCACAATGTACCCAACATCTGATGGCTACTTTCAGCAGGATAATGCGCCATGTCATAAAGCTGGAATCATCTCAGACTGGTTTCTTGAACATGAGGAATGCTTCCAGCACCTTGTTGAATCTATGCCACGAAGAATTGAGGCAGTTCTGAAGGCAAAAGGGAGTCCAACCCGTTACTAGCATGGTGTACCTAATAAAGTGGCCGGTGAATGTATATTTTATGCAGTAATGTCTATATGGAGGAATTTCTAAACTCACAGTTTGTTGTCCCGTGTAACACCGATTTCAATGTCCAGAGTTTCAATCTTCTTCTTGGTTCTCCACAATGTGTTCCAAGTCCTCCTATATTAATGGCAGGGTACATCAATATAACTTCATTTTTTGGTAGGCAGTGGCAGTATCTACTGCTAGGGTAATGATAGGGATAATATAAGGATTTTTCTGATCATATTATACTATGCAGTGTCAATAAAACTAAAGTCTTATCTTTCCAAGGAACACCTATATTGGTTTATGAATTAGAGAGTCCTATTATCCAATAAATTCTGCAGTAACATTTTATATATGCTGAGTTCCTCAAGAGTGAGAGAAAAATGGAATCAAAGTAAATCAAGGCTTTCATAAATGATGGAGTTCTTATTTATTGTTCTTCTCCAGGCTTGATGAAACATTCACTGTAAAGGTAGCAGACTTTGGCCTTGCAAGAGATGTATATGATAAGGAATACTACAGTGTTCACAACAAAACCGGAGCCAAACTACCAGTGAAGTGGATGGCCCTAGAAAGTCTGCAGACCCAGAAGTTCACCACAAAATCTGATGTGGTAAGTATTATTTAATTCATGACTGTTATATTAAATATATGTTCATAACTTCAAAGTAGTTTTGTGTTAAGAAAAGTTAAAGGTGTTTTCTCTGATAAAACCTTGATAGATTATAGGTTATAGTATACATTATTAGAGTTCAACCACCATGATTAGGTTACTCAAATCTGTGCCTGTTTGGTTCAACTGTAGTTCAACTGATGGTCCTAACTAAATTTTCTTCTTTTTTATGTAAAGCACAGTTATAAAAGTCACTGCGTCTAGGCGGTATCATGGAGGTCCTACTCCATGTCTGTACATCAATCAAAAAGAATTCACCACCTTTTAATTTTACTCCAATAATCTTAATATCATCTTTAACAGACTTTCTTCTTACACACTTATAATATAGTGATAAAACGTCCAACTTTATTCTCCATTTCTTAAAAATCTTCAAGACGTAGTAACAATACAAGCCAGATTATGACATAGAAAATAGGAACGATCTTACTTTTGTCTTTTAGGAGCAACGACTTTCCTTAGGAGCTAAGCACAGGAGTCAAACGCTGACAGTCCTTCTCACAGGCAGCATGTCTGCTACGTTTCGAGGGAAACATCCTCTTTGTCAAGCATGCTACTAATTAGCTAATAGGTTCTCTGTTATGCGAAGACACATATTTACTATAAGCTTTAAAAAGATAACAAAACACTTAAAAATTATATATGATTGAATTGAGGTATACAGTATATATCCATCTTAATAATGCAAAAATACAAAAAGCACAACTTACCTCTATCAGTTCAATCACCATATGCTACTATAGCCCACATTTCCAACAGCACTCCTCATTTAACCCTCTAGGGGCCAATGTCTCAAGCTTAGTAATCCAGTATACCTCCCGACACAATAGTTGTTTCCAAACTGTTTTCTGATTAATACTACTAACTTCTTCAATAATGCACCACTTTAATTCACTAACATTTTGCGCAAATTCTACAGAATGGCGAGCTACCGAAGTCTCACCATATTTCTTTTTAGTTTCATCTGTTACAGCCTCATTCTTCGATCTATTTTTAAATAATCGTATCTGGGAACAATGTTCATTCAGCCTCATATGTATTGATCTTGCTAATTAGTAGCATGCTTGACAAAGAGGGTATTTACCTTGAAACATATTTACTGGGTTTAAATAAGTTATCCTACCTGTTCCACAGCACTTCCAGTCTCATAGTCCTGTTGCTCCAACATCACTTCCAGTTCAGTGTCACATAGGTAACTCTGGTGTGGCGTTGGGCCAGAAGTTACATAAGACAGACGCAACATGGAGTATCATTTCGACAGGGCCTAAAGCGCAGAGAAATTAGTAAATTAATCTATACAAACCCTAACCCCAAGTTAGGGTTAATGGTTATGGTTACGGTTATTTTGTTTGCCGAATATCGGCAGAATTTAATTGGACCAACCCAAATGGAAGCACGTGGTTTCAACTTGAATTTGGCTTTGACTAGAATATGAATACTACATATGATCAAAAGTATGTACCAAGGGGTTGCAGCATTCCAGAGAGTCCATGGCCACATCATTGTTTATTGGGACGTAGCAGCTCCTCTGTTCTGCAGCTTACCCCTATTCATGTTAAGTAAAGCCCAGATACAACTTCAAGCCTCCAAGGATGTTGAAGTAAACTTCTCAGATGTAAAGAAATATTATCAGCGGTCCGGAAAAGTTGCTCCCTATACAACTCTTGTATGACAGGGTTTAATGTTAATTACTCACATGTGTATATACTAATATATTCATGTGCACCTGCTACAGAAATCACCCAGGTTAAGTAGTCCCTGATGTTTTCATGACCTTTTTAATACATGCAATTTGTAAATTTGTGTTACATAATTATGTACAGAATGGACATTTCAAAATATGGTAAATATGATGCTATTACACATTACATAATGCTGACTTTTAACCCAGGAAGAGATTGTCATGAAACATCTGGTTACCATATTATTTAACATGAGAACAGTATAGCGTTATATGACCAGTATGTTCTAGGAAGACAATAATATTAATCTCTCTTTTTTAGTGCTACTGTATTCTGCAATACTTTACAATGTTGTAGGCAGGCACGGACTGGCCCATAGGGAAATAGAGGAAACCCCTGGTAGACTCCTGGGTATAGCAAGCCTAGCGCTGCTTCAAAGAAAGAAAGAGTGCAATAGTCAAGTGCAGTTATGTAAGGTAGCTGTTTGCTGGGCCCCAGGAATCAACTTTTCTGGTGAGCACCAAGAGCCTTCTCCACTGGTGAGTCCTGAGTACCCCAGTCCAACACTGGTAGCAGTAGAAGGTTCAAACAAAATCAGACATGACAGAGTAGCAAACTAACCAACAATTAAGTCAATGGTAGTAAGGGCCCTGATCACAGAAGCTTACAAACTATGAGTAAAGAGGAGTGATAAAAAAAAAATGTAAAAAGTGCTTGATTGTTACAATGGTCCAGCCATGTTTTATAAAAAGTGGGGTAGTACAGATTAAGGTAGATAAGCCAGTCTTCCACCAGAATGTGGAAAAAATGTGGGGGGAAAAACCCAGCCAATTCCACTAAAATTCTGTTTTTTTTAAAATATAAAATATAACTGTAATAAATTAATTCAAGTCCATTTTATTGGTGTTAATAAAAAAGTTCAAATGTTGTGTTGTCAAACCTGAGGGTATGTTCACGCAGCGTTTTTTAAAGTGTAAATTTATGCTTCAAAATAAGCTTCCAATCCTGCTTCAAAAAACACCTGATTTGAGGTGTATTTTGAAGCCTATTTTGAAAAATCCTAATCCCATTGTTTGCTATGGGGATTTTATGAGCAAAAGACACCTCAAAAATTGACATGTCACTTATTTTTATATATATTAATGCTAAAAAATTTGGTTTGTTTCATATAAGAGATACTGTATATAAGCTGGTTGCAATTCACCTATAATTACATAGTATGGTTGAAAAAAGACATATGTCCATCAAGTTCGACCAAGGGTGGGGAAAAATGTAATTGAAGGGAGGAGGATTGGGCGTTTTTAAACTTAAATTCTCATACTAATAAAGTCTGCATAAGTATTAATATTATTTAGTGGAGTTATCATTTGGAGTTCTGTGTTCCGAGAGCTAATATAAAATATACGTAATAATAATTGACACCACAACATTTCCAAGTTTTAATAAATTCACTAGTCCATTTTCATTAGTGTTAATAAAAGTTATATTTTATAGGTAAATATAAAAACAGAATTTTTCTGAATTGGATGTTTTTTTCTTTGTCTTTATAGCATGTTGGCATTTTTATATGTTTTTTTCCTCCTCCAATAAAGGTTCTATGTGTTAATTTATTAGGTACAGATATAATATTCTTATGAGTACATGGAGTGTGGGTGATGCTGTTGAATGAAAGATGGGGTAGTAAAAAGTTGTTCGAGGACTGTGATTAGTTTTTTACATTGCCACAGAATTAAAATACAGACTTTAATTAAACTGTACGATATATTTTAAGGATCTTTAATACCAATGTTGTTCATTATTTCTTTTGTAGTGGTCATTTGGCATACTGCTTTGGGAGTTAATGACCAGGGGGGCACCACCCTATGCTGATGTTAACTCTTTTGATATAACTATATATTTACTACAAGGACGGAGACTTCTTCAGCCTGAATACTGCCCTGATGCACTGTAAGTTTTAGATGAACCATATACTGTATTTTTACAAAGTTTAGTGTGTTAGTATGACCAGTATGTTTTGTTATGTTTATATCTACATTACGACAACTGTTTTTATAAATAAAACTCTCAGTATGTTCAAACATGTGATTGTTTATTAGGCCATATAGACCTTAATAGAACATAACCACATTTCTTATATAGTAGATTATAATGCTAAGCATTAGAATGAAAAATAAAGAATGAGGGTTTTTTTTGTGGTGTGGATCCACTAAGCCACATTTGGTTTGGTGTTGGCTAAATTTAGGGGAAGACTTTAAGGATTCTCCCTATTCTACACCTCTAACCCCTGTAAGGTGGTATGGACTTCCTGATCACATTCTTAGGTTGTGGGAGGAACAGTGGTGGTATGGTTAGGAACAGAACCAAGGGTCATCACTGGAAAGCAGTCATTGATTGGACAGGCCACAGGATGAGACAGAACTGAAGTCAGGGGATAACCAGAACTAGGAGTAGAACTCTAGATATTAGATCAGGCTTGCACAACATACAGGACTCCTGTCGGGCCTTGTGCAAACCTCACTCAAATATGGGAATTGCCACCAGGTTTGGGGACATTCCAAGGCAGTGTTGGGGTGGCTTAGGACTGTTTTAGAAACTTCATCCTGCCAACTTGTGCAAGTCTATACTAGATGAAGAAAATAATGAGTGAGGCTGAGGTCAGGGACGAAGTCACGTTCAGGTTAATGCAGATACAAAAGCCAATACAAGGAAATACCTTAAGGGAGTTTTCCTATCTAATACATTGATTGCATAGCGCTAGGATATGACCTCAATGTGTGATAGGTGTAGGTTCTAACTCTGGGACCCACACCTTTATCTGTGGAACAGGCACCCAAAAGTCTCAGATTGGAACAAAGAGTCAGTTGTTCTTGCACACTACTCTCTTTTCAATGGAAGTACAGCTGAGAAGTCCCTTAGAACAGAATGAAGAGTAGTGTGCAAGTGCAATCCACTCTTTGTTCCCCCAGAGCTGGGGCATGCAGACATTACACACTGATGGCAAATTCTGTTGAGTTGCCATGAATGTGTGAGATGGGAACATACCTTTAATCAGCAGGCAAGATGCTGAAATCGGAGCCCCTTGTAAATGGCCCACCAGGGCTGATGTCAGAAAATGGCATCAGTTGCAAGGCAGCCAATGCATTAAGCAGAGAGGAGAAGGGGAGCCATGGCAAGGAATTTCAGCAGAGGCAATGCTCGATTAGCAGAAAGGTGAGTCCGGGACAAGTGAGTAAAAATATGCAGATCAAAATTGTCTAAGACACTAGGTTCTAGGGTTAGGTTGTGGAACAAAAATTTCCCGTTTTTAGGGGGGGTCACTATGTTGTAGTTTGCTGGGTAAGCCAAGTCTACTAGAGAAATATTAATTTCTCACAACCTACCAACTAATACAAATCTGCAGATCAAAACACTTCATTTTTTATTCTTATGATTTGTGGTCATATATGTTTACCAATAACTGCTGCATACAACAAATCCGAATTTAGTTATACCTCTGCTTTTAAAGAAAATATTTGATAAATTTGCTGAGGGAGGCTTGTTTTGTGATCTATAATCTGGGAGTATTATCTTTTGCAGTCTGTGAGGTCTGCTTTATAGTAAGAAGATAAACATTTCTGGTATGACACTGTTAAGAGGGGGCCTACACTGTTTATATAGGAGTAATCCAATAGTAGTTTAACCAGGTTATCTGGTCAGGAACAAATTCTTTATGTCCTGTGGTAATTTAATAAATGGTCAATTCTGAGTAAGACATAATTAATAAATGTTGAAACTTATGTTCATTTCTTGAGATTTCCAGACACAGAGAACAGCAAATTGCTGAGTAAGAATGTCTTTAGATCCTATAAACAATACTTTTTACTTTCCTAAAACAGGTTTGACGTTATGTTGAAATGCTGGCACCCGAAACCAGAGCTACGTCCAACGTTTTCTGAACTGGTCTCAAGAATTTCTTCTATCTTCTCAACTTTCATTGGGGAGCATTATGTGCTTATCAACACAACATATGTCAACATAAAATGTTCTGCTCCCTACCCATCTCTGTTACCGATAGAAGAAAACACAGATTTTAACCTAGATACGTGATTCTTAATTTTAAGGGACTTATAACTGAATCTGTTAGTATAGATTTTTAACTAGAGACAAAATATTTGTCCGTGTACTTCTTCAACGGTAGCGTTGATTTCAGTTTTGTTTTATTGCACTAGAAGCAGAACTTTATTAATAATAACCACTACAGACTGATGTCCGGAGGATGGTACAAGAAAAGCAACATTATCTTTTATGCTTTTTTCATTGTTTAGTCTTCAGTTGTCAACACAATACACAGAAAATGGCCTATGAAGTAAAAGTGGACAATATACTGTACGGCTGTTCCTGTCATCATGAGGACTGTATTTTGTTTTATGTTGGCTGTATAGCACTTTCATTAGCAGATACCACTACCTTAGTAAGTGTGTCAATATCCACAGTAATCGAGGTCAAATGTGTACAATTAACACATATAAAGTAGAAGAAGAAGATGTCACATTACTATAGTTTATGGCAATTATCTGAAAAATGCAACTCTGCAACATAACATATGAAACACATGAAAAATGCTATAGTGAGAACCTGGAATACCAAGAAAGAAGGAAAAATGTGTAACTGCTGAATATGTGGAGGAGCAGAATTCCATCTGTGAGTGATCTTAGCAGCACATCGCAAGAAGATTACTTTTGCCCCGTGGTGTTTAATACCTATGCCTCAAGGTTTTTTGTCAGAGACATAGTATTACTGAGTCAATATGCTAGTAGCATTTCAGTTTGGTTCCAAATGTTTGGAAAGTCAATAAAAGTAGAAGAATTAAGTTAAAATGTTTAAACAATCAGGTATTACATATTGTATCCTAGGGCAAGTCACTTATATATCTTATACATATATTAAAAGAGATTGGCTCGATAACATTTAGAAAAGGCACTTTTAATTGAACTAGTTTTAATGGGGTTGTCCACTTTATGGAAAAATAAAATAAAAAACTATGGCTGCGCAAATAAAAAAAACATAGGAACCCACCCTCACCTTCCAGCTCACCTCCGTTCCAGCGCTGGCTCTACAGAGTCTTTTCCTGGACTTCTGCTTTCTTCCTGTCTCCAGCCAAACTGGATGGACACAGAAAGTGGGTGCAGAAGTCACCATCACCTAAGATCACCACCCGGAACAGCCCCAAATGGTGATATAAAGTAGGGATATTGCAGAGGAGAGGAGGAAGGCGAGTGTGTTCTTTTTTTTCTTTTATTTGGGCAGCAGTAGCTTACAATCTTTTTTTTTTCATTAAACTGGACAAACTTTTTAAATATCATCTTTTTATGCTAATATAAGATTGGTTAAGTTTATAGGTCTAATGCCTAAGGTTGAGAGATGCCTGCATGTCCTTTTTTTAGATTTTTCAAATGTAGCATTGTAGTCATTGCTCATTTCAATCCACACAAGATCTCAGTGACAATACTGCTCATGTTGTCACCAAAACCTTTTAATAATGCAGTTTATGATTAGGGCCTGGCACTTCAAGCTGTCATGTCTTAATATAGATAATGATTTTTCATGTACACTGAACAGCATTATATATTTCTTCTGATAAGACTCCTTAAAAGCCCATAAAGGGTTTAATGTGATATACTGAATAGTGTATCGCACAAACTACACTACCCCCTTGATAGAGCGTATTTGGGGGTGGGAAGATTACTGATGGAACTGATAAATGTACAATAAAAATAAGTTTAAACGTATGATTTTTTTTACTTTAGTCATATGTAACTAATCACTGGAATTCAGATGTATAGTTCATTTCCCATCCATTAAAAGGATGAGCAAGGCCTGTCTACTGGTTATCTCAATGGCCAAATGTTACCACTGGAAAAGCTTCCACTTACAGAACAGAATGTAGGTTGCACCATGTAAGATGAACAGTTTATACTTGTATATCATGTAAATATTTCATCATTCTAGAATATTCGTAATGTGAACACTGGAACAGCACATTTGTTAAAGGGATTGTCCACTTTTTATTGTTTTTATGTATTATGTAATAGGAAATTATACATTTTTCTAATAAACCTGCATGCTCCTTGAACTCTTTTATATCAATACAGCAGCCCCACTCCCCCACCCCCCAAAAAAATGGTGGAGCCCACATTCCAGTCCACAGTATTGCCTCCCATGGACTACACATGGCGTCCATAGAGGTATAGGGGTATATTGTTTGATACACAAATAGTAGAAAATTGTATGATTTCCTGTTATATACGTAATAAAACTAAAAAGTGGATAACCCTTTTAAATAACGTTACACATTGACTGAAAGTAAAAGCTTGTTCCTGTGGAATTGTTAAATGTTGTACAGATTATTTGGTGTGGGATGTAACTGGATTTGTTGATTTAAAGTATGACAAGTTTTATATTTTTATAATAAATGTTTATTTTTAATGCTATGTACAATATTGCTTCAATGTGCAATGGTTAAAATATTGTGGAATATGTGATGTTTTCATTTAAAAAATGCTATTAAAGTTTTCAGATGTAACCTTCTACTGACATTATGTCTAACACAAGTTAATGCTTACAAAACTGTGAGACAGAGCTATTGCTTTGGCTAGGTTCCAATCAGTGGAATACCAACCATAGAGGCAGACCACTCCAGTATTATGAGGCCATAGAGATGAACTGCTTTGATTTTCAATATGATAACATTAAGGGCGACATGTCCGAAAAGTGATATCCCCCCGGCAGTTTTTAGGTGCATTTAATCAGTTTAAAGTATGCCTGCAAGTACAATCCTTTAAAAAATCTTGTGTTTGATATAATTTGCATAGTAAACTTAATGAACCTAAAAAGACGCATTGCGCAATGGAGGAGCATAGCATTTCACTACTGGTGTATTTAATGCGTCTATCGAGGCACAGTGCGTTAGGGGGACATAATGTATCATTGCTAGTGTATGTAATGCGCCTCAATAGGTGCATTGCGTTATGGAGGCACACAGCGTATCATTACTACTATATTTAATGAGCCTTTTTAGGTGCATTACTATGTGTCGTGCCCAGAGTATAATGCGCCTAGTTTTGGTATATTACAGTTCATTTACATCGAGAACATGGCGTCAAGAGTTAGGGTTATTTAGTTTAGAGAAAAGATGGCTTCGGGGGACATAATAAATATGTTTAAATATATTAAGGGCTAATATAGAGATCTCGCTAAAGATTTATTTATACCCAGGACTGTATCTAGAACAAGGGGGCATCCTCTACGTCTTGAGGAAAGAAAGTTTCTACATAAACATAGAAAGGGATTCTTTACTGTTAGAGTGGTGAGATTGTGGAAACTTCTTTTTAGAGAATTCAAGGGAAACTAATATAAGAAGGCTGGATCATTTCAGTGTAATATAACAAGTTTTTAAAACTGGGGTTCGGGGGGGGGGTTGGATACATTTCTAATTAATAAACAATTTATAGGACTAAAATTCTGGAAAGGGGGCTGGATACATTTCTAGATGTAATATAACATTTAATGACTGGATTCGGAAAGGGTCTTTGGGGAAAATTTCTAATTAAAAAACAAGTAAGGAAACTCTCTGCAAGGGGAACATTTCATGGTGATATTCACTAACCATGTTCTAGAAGAGCTTGGATGCATTTCTGGAGCGTGATAATATAACAAGTTATAGGGACTAGGATTCTGAAGAAGGGTGTAGATACATTTCTAGATGTAATATAACAAGTTATAGTGACTAGGATTCTGGAGAGGGGTCTGGATACATTTCTAGATGTAATATAACAAGTTATAGTGACTGGGATTCTGGAGAAGGGTCTGGATACATTTCTAGATGTAATATAACAAGTTATAGTGACTAGGATTCTGGAAAAGGGTCTGGATACATTTCTAGATGTAATATAACAAGTTATAGTGACCGGGATTCTGGAGAAGGGTCTGGATACATTCTAGATGTAATATAACAAGTTATAGTGACTAGGATTCTGGAGAAAGGGTCTGGATACATTTCTAGATGTAATATAACAAGTTATAGTGACTAGGATTCTGGAGAGGGGTATGGATACATTTCTAGATGAAATAATATAACAAGTTATAGTGACTGGGATTCTGGAGAAGGGTCTGGATACATTTCTAGATGTAATATAACAAGTTCTAGTTACCATGATTCTGGAGAAGGGTCTGGATAAATTTCTAGTTGAAATATAACAAGATCTAGTGACTAGGATACTGAAGAAGGTCTGGAAACATTTCAAGAAGAAAAATAACAATTAATATTGACCGGGATTCTTGAGAAGGGACTGGATACATTTCTAGATGTAATATAACAAGTTATAGTGACTAGGATTCTGGAGAAGGGTCTGGATACATTTCTAGATGTAATATAACAAGTTATAGTGACTAGGATTCTGGAGAAGGGTCTGGATACATTTCTAGATGTAATATAACAAGTTATAGTGACTGGGATTCTGGAGAGGGGTCTGGATACATTTCTAGATGTAATATAACAAGTTCTAGTGACCAGGATTCTGAAGGAGGGTCTTGATACATTTCTAGATGTAATATAACAAGTTATAGTGACCAGGATTCTGAAGAAGGGTCTGGATACATTTCTAGATGTAATATAACAAGTTATAGTGACTAGGATTCTGGAGAAGGGTCTGGATACATTTCTAGATGTAATAATATAACAAGTTATATTGACTAGGATTCTGGAGAGGGGTCTGGATACATTTCTAGATGTAATATAACAAGTTATAGTGACTAGGATTGTGGAGGGGGGTCGTTGATCCAGGGATTTCTCTGATTGCCATATTGGAGTCGGGAAGGAATTGTTTCCCTAAAATGAAGACAATGGCTTTACTCATGGGGGTTTTGCCGTTCTCTGATCAATCACTTTACTTTAGCAACACTTTAGCAAAATGGGCTGAACTGGATGGACATATATCTTTTTTCGGCCTGACAAACTAAGAAACTAAGATAATTTTGCCGCAAAATACACCAAAACTATGGCGCATTTGTATTGGGACATGTCACCCTTAGTTTACTTTTTTCTGCCTCGAAATGGAGCACACAACCTACTTTGTTGTAAGATCAGAATCTCAAGCATTCTTTCTTTTCCACCTCAGCTTTTTTGGAATAAGGCCCACGCTGAGCTCTGCTATGGGGGAATAAATTATTTACTGAACCGCTGGATACCACAATCTCTATATTTAATACATTTATGTCCATAGAGACTCAAGTAGACTATCAACTGTCAGCTAGCTACACATACCCTTACTGCATAACCCACTGCTACTGTATGATGATCAGAAACAAGTACGTCATAAACAGAAAGTTAATTGTTGAAAGAAGTTGTTGCACTTAAATATATTGTATATGAGCATATTGCATAATGTGCTATTTACTGTAATTTGAACCAACTAAAATTATTAGGATGGTGTCATGCTATTTTCATAAAATTTTTAAGCAAGTGTAAGAAGTGGATCATCAAGGGAGTAGAAGTATATCAGAAGAATTCTGTCTTTTTTTAAATCCACTGCTAGTATTCACTAGTAGTGGATTAAAAAAGGATATGACTGATAAGCTGAGCTCTGTGATCTTTAAGTTTGTATGATTTAAAATAGGATGCTAAGTAAAAAGCAAAGTCAATCCTGAAAGGACTCTTAGAAGATCCAGTAAGAGTCCTGCCTATTCTACCAAGACAGGCTGATTGATAATCTTCTTTGTACAAATGCCAATACAGGCAAAACTGTCAATCAGATTCTGTGGGTGAAATAATCAGGACTCTTGTAGTCTCTCCTATGAGTCCTGTCAGGGTTTACTCTGCTTTCCTTAGTCAAAAATCCTGCTCCAAATCATATGAACCTATGTACCACAGCTCCAGTGGCATAGCTGCAGGGGTCACAGCGGACGCACTTGAGACCAGGCCTCTGAGCCATGGGGGCCACATGCCTTATCGCTGAGTCACATAATCCCAGTGAGGTAATATTAGTCTTGGTATACTGATTTGGTCAGTATTAATCACTATATAGTAGTGATAATGTGGCCTTTGTACTGACAACTATAGAATACAGATAACATGTCAGTTAAACTTTTCAGCATACAAAAAAACTAACCCATAAAACAAAAGCCACAATTTCATTTTTTTCCTGTTCACCCCACAACATTTTTAAATTTTGGGGGGGAGAAGTTGGGAGTAAGATGGACAGACACTTCAGCTGTATAACTTGTTTTCCTTTGGCCCCATTTGAAATTAATTTTCTTCTATTGGACAATTCCTTTTAATAAAAAAAAGTTTTCTGTAGCACGTTACACCACAGACATATGAGTACATCATCGCTGACAAAGAGTTTAACCATTTAAACACCGCAGCAATGGAGGCCGTGGTTTCTGCTGCCTTCAATCCCGCCTTCCAATCACATTCCCCACTCGACGAGATTGCAAGGTGCAGATTGGTTACCATGGCAGCTGGAAGCCTAATGAAGGCTTCCATAGCTGTCATGTTAACATTTCTATTAATATTTAAAGTTTCAATATATAATAAAAGAACACTTATAGTAATAGAACCGCTATATCGGTACACCTCTGCATTATTTCTATAATGCAGAAGGTTGTACAAATGTTAGCGCTCTCTAGTGGACAAGTACCCTAGAGGGACTGAAAAATATAGTATAATTTATCCTATCCGCTTTTTATTCCGTATACTGTAATAGAAAAATATTGCATTTTTTGGTTGTCTAATGTCCCCTAAAATTTGGAATAAAAAGTAATCAAAAAGTTCCATGTATCCAAAATGGTACCTGCAAAAAATGCACCATCACTCATGTCAATTTGTGGAAAAATCCAAAAAGTTATTGGTTGCAGAAAATTTAAGAAATAATGTTTTTATTTTTTTTAAAGTACTAAAACACAGTGAAAACCCTACATATTTGCTATCACCAGAATTGTATCAACCTGCAAAATAGTAATAACATATCCTTTATGTTGAAGAGTAAATGCCATAAAAGCAAAACCCCCGCAAACATGGCACAAGTAGGTTTTTTTCACATTTCAAGCTCTTGAAAAAGAAAGTCCCGCCCTTTGAAACTTTGCTCACAGGTGTGTGGCTGTTTGTTATGTCGCTGTTGTCCAGCTACCTATATGGCTCTCTACTGTGCACTACAATATCTAATAAAGTGAAGCACGCATGGACTTTAATGCATTACTGCAAGTATTTAAACATTTATCCGCTAAGATTCTATATGCTTAAATAAAGATAAACTTTTGAAATATATATGGTCTACGTGCAACTAAGAATCCAAAAAGAAGTATACCACATAATAAAATGATACAACAAACAATTCAAAGATCATTTTTCTTGTTGCAAAATTTCTCAAAAAGACAGGTCCTCAAACAATAGGGGGGTGTTCAATATGTATAATGGGGACAGTAAGACCAACAAATCTATACACTACCAATACGATTCACCCTCAAACAATCCTATCTCGACACAAAGCACAGAAAGACGATTACATCAAACTGTCAGGTAGATATCACATATATTACAACCCTGCATCTGCATTACAATTGGACAAATCTAGGTTTGTTAGAGGATGCTTACTACATGAAGATGTAGTAAGAACTATAAATTTTAGAGAAGAAATGATAGCTAACAAGTTTGGTGGAAGAGGACATAACTGACCCACAGAAAAGCCTTTATACAAGTCCATGAGACACTTCTGGGATAAAATAAAATTATACCGCAACCTATAAAATTTAGCTTTTCGACAGTGCAACCTATAGGTTGTTACCCTGTAATTCAGTGTCTGACCCATTCAAGAGCCTTGAGTTATAGGCAGGGAGATCAGCCAAAGCACAGACATCCATCTGGACAATAGTTATCTTGTGTTTTCACCTTATCTGTACAAAGCAAGTTACTACTTAATTGGGTGAAAAGCCTTTTATTCATTTCTCATAGGTTAATACTTCTCATTTAAAGATGCAACTGATCTATGGACTCTTACAGGTAATTCTCCTAAAAAATGAATTAAATTATTTTTTTCCAGAAGGAAAAAACCTGTCATTCTAGTGCTTCTTATAGGTAACTACTCTGTAAGTCCATTTTTGACCAATTAAAGAGCATGAATCATGAATTATGACAAAGTATATCAGCCAAACCAGAGATACCAGTACTTTGCTCTTCACTGATAAGGAGCAAGAACTTCAAAACAATAGTCCAGATAGGTGTCACTGGTGTGGCTTGTATCGCTAGTCATGATTTGAAACTCTTTTATTTGTCAGACATTGACTTACAGGGTAGCTATTTGTAGACAGCTTTCTTGCTCCTGGAGGATTGATAATTTCTTAAAGGAGAAGCAGCACTGACCTAATAACAGCAGGCCAGACAATATTTTAAAACGTAGTGGCTGAATGAATTTGAATATCTTCAGCCATGTTTCACACTCTAGTTGAAATCCTTTTGAGAAGAGTGAATTCCATTATTGCATAAAATAGAAGCTAAATTTATATTAATTCCCATAGCCTTGAAATCTTGGACAGGTGTTCATAGTTGGAACCTATCATCCGAATGAGGATGAAATATTTTCAACAACTTTTACCTTCTTGATAAAATAATACTGTACATTGTACTTAGTAGGATTGTCTTATTACTTAAAGGGGTTGTCTCGCTACAAGGACTGCTTTTTATGTTAAAGATCTTGCAAAAACTAGTCACTTTGCAATATGTGTCCATTAACAGTGTCCTACCTATTCTGAGATATCCCCTCTTGTATGGGCTGCATCAGCTCCTCAGGTCGCTTTTAAATGTAGCTACAGACCTAGCTACAGACCTGTTTGATCTATCCTGATAGGCTGCCAGCGCTGGTTGCTATAGCTACAGACCTGGCTTCTACTGCAGCCTAGTGGAAGCCAGTAAACACGCCCCTGAAATCAAAATGAAACCAAGAAAACAGGACTGAGGAATGAATCAATGTAGTGAGACAACCCCTTTAATACTCCCATATATCTTGGGTTATATATGTATCTTTGATCCTTCTGCTTGACCTCTGCTCAATATCAGACTATGTTTAGTTCACAAATCAGAAGCAAGGATTAAAATCCCATGGCGTCTACTAAAGGTTTAATGGATAATCCCATGCCGAAAGAGAGATGTATAATACCGTGCCGTCTACTGAACAGGTAATGTTTAATCACATGCTGGCTACTGAAGAGGTAATGTATGATCCAATGCCGTCTGATGAACATGTTAGATATAATCCCAGACCGTTGACGGAAAATGTATAACTGGAAGGGAACTTAAAATGTCTATTCACAAATGCCAGAAGTCTAGCAAGCAAAATGGGGGGGCTTGAGGCGCAGAGGAGCAGATTGATGTGGTTGGTATTGCTGAAACATGGCTGGACTCCTCGCATGAATGGGCTGTCAACCTTCAAGGTTTTAATCTATTTAGGAAGGAAAGACAGAGCGAACAGGAAGGGAGGAGGAGTGTGTCTATATGTAAGGAGTGATATGAAGGCAAATGTGAAAGAGGCACTAGAGGATAAAGATGGTCAAGATGTGTAAACATTGTGGGTGGAAATGCTAGGAGTTAATGCAGAAAAAAAATATTTTTGGTGTAATCTATACACCCAGAACATCACTGAGGAGATAGAAAAGGTGCATAAACAAATGGAGCGGGCAGCACAGGCGGGTACAGTGGTAATAATGGGCGACTTTAATTACCCAGACATTGACTGGGTTCACAGTTCTGCATCAACTGCAAAGGGAAGGAAGTTCCTCAATCTGTTACAGGATAATTTTATGGGGCAGTTTGTGGAGGATCCAACTAGTTATGATGCTCTGTTGGATCTGGTAATTTCTAACAAAGCAGAACTTGTTGGAGTGGTCACTGTTTCTGAAAATCTAGTTAACAGCGATCACAATATAATTCATTTTAGTATAAACTGGAAAAAAGAAACAGAGCAGGAGGGCAAAAACATTTAAAATTAAAAAAAAAAGGCCCAAATTTTCCCCTTATTGAGGGACAAAAAAAGGGACTTTAGACGGGGGAGAAGCTATTAGAAAAATAGTGATGTAGAAGCCAACGGGGAGAGCTTTAAATGTACTCTGGGGAAATTTATAGCAAAATGTATTCCTATGGGAAACAAGTATAGGCGATTAAAACTAAATCCAACATGGCTTCTACCTTCTGTTAAAAGAGCAATACATAATCAAAAAGGGCCTTTAAAAAATATAAGTCAAAGGGGTCAGCACTAGCCATTGAAAATTACAAAGAGCTTAATAAAACCTCTAAAAAAGTGATCAAAGCAGCTAAAATCTAAAATAAAAGGCAGGTGGCCAAGGACTGCAAAACAAACATCAAGAAATTCTCTAAACCTATAAATGCCAAAAAGCCAAAGTCAGAGCATGTAGGACCCTTAAAGAACTGTAATGGGGAGCTGGTCACTGGGGATAAGGAGAAGGCAGATGTTCTAAATAGGTTATTTAGCTCTGTATATACTAACGAGGAGAAAGCAGCTGATGTGGGCGGGCCCAGTGCAGATGTTGATGGTGTCAGTAATAATAGGTGCAGTGCTAGAGCTGATGGGGGCGAGTCCAGTGTGGATGGAGGCGGTGCTAGAGCTGATGGGGCAGGCCCAGTGTGGATGGAGGCAGTGCTAGAGCTGATGGGGCGGGCCAGTGCAGATGTAGGCGGTGCCAGTACTGTTAATACATCATGTGATATAATTAATTGGCTCAGTGTAGAAATGGTGCAAGCCAAGTTAAATAAACTGAATGTTAACAAGGCTCCAGGCCCAGATGACATACACCCAAGAGTTCTTAAAGAGCTTAGTTTGGTTATCGGTGTGATATGATATTTAGAGATTCTCCGGTGACTGGTATAGTGCCAGGAGACTGGCGCAAGGCAAATGTAGTTCCATCTTCAAAAAAGGCTCCAAATCTTGCCCCCGGTAATTATAGGCCAGTAAGTTTTAACATCTGTTGTGGGAAAAATGTTTGAGGGGCTCATAAGGGACTATATACAGGAATATGTGGAAGAATACAATATTATAAGTGATTGTCAGCATGGTTTAACTAAGACAGAAGCTGTCAAAGCAACCAGATCTGTTTTTGTGAAGAGGTGAGTAGAAGTCTGGATAGCGGGGCGGCTGTGGATATAGTGTTTTTAGACTTTGCAAAGGCGTTTGACACTGTCCCTCATAAGCGTTTATTGGGTAAATTAGAATCCATTGGGTTAGAAATTAAACTGTGTAATTGGATTAAAAACTATTTGATAGCACTCAGACAGTGGTGGTAAATGACTCCTACTCTGAGTGGTCCCCGTTTGTGAGTGGTGTGCCCCAGGGCTCAGTATTGGGTCCTCTTTTATTCAATATATTTATTGATGATATAGTGGAGGGGATCAATAGCAGGGTTTCTATTTTTGCAGATGACACCAAGCTATGCAGGGTAGTGTAATCTATGGAAGATGCTCATAAATTGCAAGCAGACCTGGACAAACTGAGTGTTTAGGCATCCATTTGGCAAATAAGGTTCAATGTGGATAAATGTAAGGTTCTGCATCTTGGTGCTAATAATTTACAGGCATCATATGTCCTACGGGGAGAAAAACTGGGAGTATCGCTTGTTGAGAAAAATCTGGGCGTTCTTGTAGATCATAGACTACAGAACAGCATGCAATGTCAATCAGCTGCCTTTAAGGCAAGTAAGATATTGGCGTGTATTAAAAGAGGCATGGACTCAGAGGACAAGGAGGTAATTTTACCGCTGTATAAAGCATTGGTGCGACCTCACTTGGAATATGCTGTTCAGTTCTGAGCTTGAGTATATAGAAAAGATGTAATGGAGCTAGAGAGAGTACAAAGACGAGCAACCAAACTTATAAGGGGAATGGAGCATCTTAGTTATGAGAAGAGGTTAGTAGAATTGAACTTATTTAGTCTTGGGAAAAGACAGCTGCAGGGGGAGATGATTAATTTATATAAACATATAAATGGTCCCTACAAAAAGTATGGGGAAAAATTATTTCAAGTGAAGCCCCCTCAAAAGACAAGGGGACATTGCCTTCGGCTGGAGAAAAAAGGATTCAATCTCCAGAGGAGAAAAGCATTCTTCACTGTGAGAACTGTAAATCTGTGGAATAGCCTGCCTGAGGAGGTGGTCACAGCAGGAACAGTTGGGAGTTTCAAGGAAGGCTTTGATAACTTCCTGAAACTAAAGAATATTAATACGTATGTAGCCATGTAAAATTCTGGATCCTGGCTGGTGGCGGCTCTGGGGTCAGAGATGGGGTCTTCCCTGGAACAGATTGGTTCTTGCCTTGTGGGTTTCAGGGCATTCACCAGTGGGGAGGCTGGGCTTGAAATCCTTGTCTCCCTCCCTTCACTCACATTTTCCCCACCCTTGGTTGAACTTGATGGACACGTGTCTTTTTTCAACCGTACTAACTATGTAACTATGTAATAGACTTGTGACCTCGACATGTGCTTACCTTGATCTACTTTGCCTTTTTGAGGTCTTTCATTGTAAAGAAAACAGACACACAACTTTTATTGTATTGTACTGCTGTAGGTTGCTACCTGGTTATCAGGAAAAAAAATGTTTTTTGATGCAAGAAACATATGAACCCCTAAAGTAAACAACACATACTATGTAGAACACAGAATAAGAGACAACAGGATACAAAAAAGTGAATTAGAGAGGGAGAGCAGTAGGGGAGACAGAGACCATACTAGATATCGATCCTTCATTGGCCACAAGTACAGTTCAATCTGAGTCTAACAGTTTTAAGATCTTGGAAAAGGATCTGTAGGGCCCAGGAATACGTGAAGGAATCACGTGTCACTCAGTAATATTGTGCTGTCCTTTATACCAAGTAGATCACCTTTTTTGTGTATTCAGTGGGAAGAGGCAGTGAAGCAGGTTTCCAATGGACTGAGGTAAAGGACCTGAAGGTATTAATAAGATATCTAAGTTTTGATTTTTAATATGTTATCATACAGCAGTCAGAGAGGTGTAGCAGGAACGCAGATGGAAATCTAGTTAACGCATATGGAGGATTGTTACAAACGGCTTACTGGCAGCGGATGCTGCTGCATCTAAAGGAACTTTGGGGATAAGCATAAAAAATGTAGGCACTTAGATCGCACAGTGGTGTTACTCTATGTCTGGGAATGAGACTTGTTAGCAACTGCTAAATGTATGTAATTGCCTATTTATTTAGACACAGACAACAAACCACACATAAAAACATTTTAAATATTAAAAACAGAATGAAATACATAACCAGGCTGGGAGACAATGCATTTCACATGCTACTTGCATGCTCCTTCAGGTCTACTTCAGTTCTCAGCAGATCTAAGGAAGCACAAAAGCAATGTGTGAAACGAGGTCTCCCAGCCTGGTTACATATTTCATTTTGAGAGGGACACGAGGAAGGCATTGGGGATGGGGAGAATGGGGGCAGGCAGAGTTTGTAAGACATCAGAATTAGTTTACAGAGTACAACGAAGGGACTAAGGTAACGAGGAGCCAGATTCAGGCTCGGTACCTGCAGGCAAATGTTCCTAGCAGAGAGCCAGACTTTTCCCCTGGGTTGGAACACCGGCAGGGGTCTGCCGGCTTTTTGATCCAGGCTGAGGCATGGAGGAGATTTCGGTGAGCTTGTATTCAGATCAGCTTGAAATAGCGTACTTGCATTTTAACAGCCGGATCTTCACTGGTGACTGGATGAGGAAGACCAGAATGCTGGTCAAACAAAATGTGAAAGGGGGGTGTCCCCTATTCTGACTCCCATATTGAACAGCAAGTGTTCGATAATTCATAAAGGCCCATGTGGTAATGAAAGTCTGATATTGAACTGTAAGTACTTATTTCAGAATCTTGTCAGGACAGTGTCACTACAACTGCATCCGGCGTGTATGAAGAAAAGCAAACAGGGGAGTTTATTCCAGGGCGGTATCTTGTAGTTTACACCAATGTAAGTAGGTGAAAAGATGATAACTTTACAGAGTGGTGCAGTGGTATGAGGAATATCAGTGCTTGACAGAGACAGAAAGATACGAGAATGCTAGGTGATGGGGCGGAGCTGATTACCTCAGTGGCAAAATACAGGAAGATGAGAGGGACAAACACTTAAGGACACTTGCAAAGCCAGTATTAGAAATTACAACTACTGATTTGAACCATGAAGGTCGTGGGGAACAATCGTCACTCCGTCTGATATCTTTTGAGTTTTTCCTATAATACATATAACAAAATGTTCTGCTGAAACCTGTAAGAGAGAGATAATATCATGCAAATTATAAACAGTTAAAGTCTAGAATAATATTCTATAAACTGTACATTCCGAAGAAAAGTCAATCCAATGGGAAAACCCATCTTTCGGATTGGGAAGCCTGTGGCAACCATGCATACATCTTCCACCAACCCATGGTAAATCCAGTGGTAGATGTTTTAGGAATGGTCCAGATGGCAGTTCCCTGATAGATTCCTTTCTTCAGGTGTTCAGCCTCCTTAGCCGCCTTAACTCCACTTTGTGTGTCTTTCCATCCTCGTGAGAAACGCTGAAAGCGGTATGTCTGTGCCTTAGTTTACGGGATCCACTGTGGTATAGAGCTTTAGAATATAGAACTTGTTGGCGAATCTCACTTGTCAGATTTCAGTCTCCCACCAAATCAGACTGGCATCAGTAGGTAGTGAGCAGAGTCCTGAAACAATGATACTTGGTGGAGTCATGTGGTCAATGAGGACCTGATAGCAGAGGAGAACTATCTTTGTTTCCGCGATGAGTTGGATTGCAGTCATGTAGAGATGTTATAACTTCGGCAATATTATACATTGCTGGGGCAGCTGTGCAAATCTTCGAGTTCTTGGGACAGATCTGTGCAGTTTTGGAATATTACTTGGCACTTTTCCTTGGAGAAATCCACAGTGCGGCTTTCCTGTCTCTCCAGACATCCTAGGTAGACTACTGAGCTATGGCTTCCATTGGATGCAATCTCCATGTCGCAAGCACTGAACTTCGTTCACTTTCACAGCCCAGCCACTGTCCTGCAGCCGATTGGAGTCCATGAATTCTTGATGGTCAATAGACTCCTGCTTGTACTCGCACCAGTCAAGGTTCCCCCCGCATGCTTCCCCAGTGAAAGGTTTGTCGATATCATGCGCCGCCCGGTACACTTGGATGTGCCTCTCCTACTCTCAGCCCCCGTCTTGCGTTGATGTCCCCCACACTCGTATAACCCCCTTGCCGACTGCCGCTGACCTCTGGACGCGGGGATCATGAGCCTTCGATTAAGGTCTCTTTAAAGTGGTAGCACATGGTCACTCCCTCACCGGTCTCTTTGCATCCATTACCTTGGACTGTTAGTGATGATCTTGTGAAGCCTGTGGTCTTGCACTAGCAGCATCTCCTTGTGTTCTGGTTGAGGGAGGATCAATGGCTCTTTGCTGGTGTAGGGAAAAGGATTTTTTAGTCCACATTCTACATAAATAGTTCTTCTCAACAAACTGCACGAGCGTAGGATCCAATCTCCTTTCTCCGGCTGGGCGGTTCTTTCTCAGTCCATAGATTGCTACGGCTGGAGAGGGGGTGGTTGCCAAAGACATGTACTTTTCATCCGGTAGTCTATGACTTCACTGTTGATGTTATTGTCCTTGTGCAATAAAAATCTAAGGTCATTCCTGTGATCTTCCCCTCACGATGAAGCAGTGATACATTTGACGTATGTCAGACCATTACTGCTACAGGTTCTTGACGAAGCGGATTAGTACTCCAGGAGAACTATTGTTGAGATTGGGCCGGTGGAGGAGAGGTTGTGAGTGAATATGCCTTAATGCTGAGCGCTGGAATCAAACACAACTCTAATTTGTTTAGGTTTGCGAGGGTGATACAGCCTAAAGACTGGGATCTGGTACCAGCTATTCGTCTCCTTCCTATAGTGGTGGTGCAGGTTCTGCATGGTCCACCTCGTCAATATGTTCTGCATAACGTCCCACATAAATTTCTCCATTTCTGGTTTCCTCTTTAAAGTTCGTTTTAAAGAATGAGAAATCTAGCAACTGCTTGCTGTAGATTGTTTGGTAGTTTTGCTCTTGGAAAGTGCGGAAAGGGTAGTGGTGCTTTACCCAGATTGTTGGAGTCATCTTGGGCCCCCCCCCCCCCAAACTCCCTTTCCATAATCTTAAGAAATTCCTTGTTTTCTCGTGCAGGTGATAGGTTTGTTGTCTTCAATTCGTTAGACTAAAGGACTTGCTGATCCAAGGGGACTGTCATCCCAGGGTAGGACGAAGGATTGTTATCTTCTAGATAAGTGGTTGCCCATACCAGTGAGCTTCTTCTTTTACCCAGTAATGGTATGGACATGGTTGTTGAAAATGGGTGCTGCGGACCATTTGGTATAATCTGGGTTTGGAATGAGGTAAAATCTTTGTGGGCTTTTATCTGGTCTATGCATACGTTTCCTATGATTCACCCAGACTTTTTTGGGGATTTTCCCAATAAAGGCGTTGAGCAAATGGAGCATCATGAGGTCCATTGATTTGCTGGCTTAACCTTGTGTTCCCGCGAGAATGTCTCTGCGAGAAAGAAGTAGGATGTTTGCGTTCTTGCTCAAGAGCTGGTTTTTACTGTGTCTATAGGACTTGATGAGTTATGATGAAGAGCACTTCTGGCGTAGGAATTTCTCTATGTTTGACGGTTTTGAGTTGCATTCAACAAGGGTTGGTAAGGGTATCCTGACTTGTTGTCAAGTGAAGCTACCTGGAGTCCGCTGGCTCTCTTTCCAGTGAACAATTCTGTGACGCACACTGCAGGTTACCAAAGTGTAAGGGTATGGTGTCTCCTTCTATCACGGTTGAACAAATCAAAGGAGTTGAGATCTTGCAAGTTGATCGGTTGGCTTTGATCATCCAATATTGGCATACACCTTTAGGAATATTTCTGGATGATCAACTTGAGTTTACGTTGGACAAGGGGACATATCTTTGGCACTCGACTTGTCATAGTGGCCCTTCACACTCAAATTCTGTGCATGAGGAAGATACGGTGGTAGGATTTACAGTTTGGTCCAAATTTCTCCCAGCCTTGCTTTAGCCACTGGCGGTTGACTGGGAGGTGGCTCCATGCTGTTTTTGAGTGGATGAAGTGCTTGCTCATGGTCAAACACTGTCCACATTCAATGCACTTAATAACAGATGTACATCTTTAGCAAATGTTCGGGGTCATGAATACTACATTTGTAAATATCCCAAATTTTGTATACAATAATGCTCCTTTGCGTTACATTATCTGCGGTTTCTTTACTGATAGCGAGCATTTACTTGAGGAGGATGTGGTTTCCTGTGAATTGGCATAGACGCTTTGGGTTTTCTATTTTCTCAACTTGACTGCTCTCTGTGAGATGAAGTAGCGTGCCAGGTAGAAGTCAGTAATTTTTTACTGATACTGTCCTCTACGATTTCCTGTAGATAGAGCGTGGACTGTCATACTTTGGAGGAGATAAGTAGTAGGACCGCCAGACTCACTGTTTAAGAAGCTGTGTGGTCTTTCTTGGACTCTGCAATGTTCTTTATGGTACTCACCAGAAGTAGGTGATTGGAGGTAAGGAAACGTAGGTACTCCCTTTTGTATCTTGACCCGGATGGGCTGTCCACATTTTTCTTGTATAATTGTATGGCAGTTTGGATCTATTGGGTTTTACCCCACGTGCTGTGTACAGGTATAACTGAGGCCAGGTATATGAGTGTCTGCTTGGCCATACTGAAGCTCACAAAGAGTAGATCAACTGTGTTCTGGGATTTCTCATTGTCTCTCTTGACGGAATTTGTGGGAAACTTTGAAGCCCTTGGTAATCAGAGCATTACTCTATGGCTTCAGGAGATGCCATAGCTAGTTCCTAGTCTCTCCCAAAGCAGCACTAGTCCTGCCTCAGGATTTGCAATTTGATTACAGCTCTGAGTCTCTTGACACTTTCTGGTGGACTGCGGGCCGAGCCATTTGACTAGCAGGTCCAGCTTCTTCTAAGCAGCTGTGATGCCCAACTTCAATCAATTGCTGTTCTAAAGGCACATTCCAGGATACTGGTAGTTCTCAGGGCCGGTCATCAAACTGGTGTGGCCTGTTATAGTTAGATCACGGGGACCTGAACCTTGCAAAACTCTGTCATGTTGATCTTTCTGACTTCTGCAGGTAATTGTAGGTGAGTTGTGCTCGATATATATGTTAGTAGTAGTCTGATTAAGAAGACATAGGGACATATGGTAGCTGGCAATAGGCATTCAATGCAAGAGCAGGTTTGCATTCGTTTATTTGTGAGCTGGATTGGCATGTTGTCGGGGGCTGGGCAGCTTGCTGCATATTGGGTTGGACACACCCCCTTGTATCTTTGTATCTGCTCGCGTTGACTCAGAGGTCCGTTTGGCCTTGGTGAATTGGATGTGGAGGTGAATACAGGATGCAGTATCGGTATGTTAGGACACTGTACTGGACCTCAGGAATTGCTGTGCTCTGCAGAAGGTTCTGTGCTTCGGTTGCACTCCTGGAGGTAGATTCTGATTATGTCTGGAACCTGTCTGGCTGCCGAACCTCATGAGATTCGCTGTGCGCTGCGCACGTAGACTACTCTCTGTCTCGCTCTCGCGGCTGCGCTTACCTACAGCGGCTCTTCTTCCATACGCTAGCATCAAGGCCAACTTTCGGCTGGGAGCTGCTTACACTCTCTCACATTCCACTAGCAGCTTGTTACTAGAACCTTTTCCTCTGCCCCCATCGGGCCCGGTGGCTCCTCGTTCACCCACCCACCCCACCCCACACCCCCCCCCCCCCCCCCCACCCCTTCACGCTCTCTACACACCTCACAACCCACCTACACACACACACACCTCACCCCACTCTCACTTCATCGCTCTCCTCTACACCTGCTACCTAACTCCAACACCCTACACCTCTCACTCTCCACTCACACCCCACACTCACTCTCATCCCACTCCACTCTCTTCGCACTACCTCCACCACCTCTCCATCACCCACTCCACTCTCTCTCACCTCTCACACTTTCCACCTCCACATCTCTATCACACCCTCACCACTCTCCCCTCTCACTCTCACCCACCACTCTATCCCCTCACTGGCACCCACTTCTCTCACACCCACACCGTCTCTCCTTAATCTCTCAACCACGTCGTCTCCATCACTATCTATACACAACTCCTCTCCTCTACACATCTACCCCACCTCACTCTCACATCTCACACACACACCTCCACACCTCACGTACTCCCCCCCCCACCCCCACACCCCCTCACACCCCCATCACCCCACATACACCACTCTCCTCCTCATCTACCTCACACTCCTCTCCACACACCAACACCCCCCCTCCACCTCCATCTCCCAACACTCCACTCTCCCGTGCCCATCAGCTCCACCTCACACTCTCCACACACACTCCCCTCGCACTCCTCAATCACTCCCCCCTAGCACCTCCACTATATACGCCACTCTCTCACTTCAATCTTCTGTCGAGAACGTTTCATCTCGGCTCTTATTGTATGCAGTCTCTGCTGTCTGTCTTAGCTAAAGTCGTGTCTCTGCTTCATAATAGCTGCCCTTTTCTGAGCAGTTTCTGCTTCCATAGCTAGCTCTGCTATCTGTGCAATTACTTCGTGCCTCGCTCTGTTGTCTCGGTGCACAGTGCTGCTTCCGACTCGATTGCCTCTGTATGAGCCTGCGTCACTCGAGCGTAGGTAATAAGTTTGAAGATCGTGACTTAGATACGATCTCTTATGGGAATGCCTTAGTAGATTTGAATGACAAAAGTGTGACTAGACGCCAGATCCACATGGCTAAGATCTCCCGTCGTTCCGCCGCTGATACGCGAACGACTCACCACACCCCCCGCTCACCTACCTATGGCAACCCTCAATCGCATAGACTCATACTAGCATCTCCTCGTGTTATGTCGCCCGCGCTCAACAACTTATGTCATCCAAATACCCATCCGATAGGCACCCCCCGCTGAGACAAGCTGATGACTTGTCGCTTGCTCCCCCACCTGCATCCTAGCCATGTCCTACGTCTCTGGGCCGGCCTAGAGCTAGTGGCCTGTATCTGTGTGCATCACCCATCAACATTCCCCCCACCATCCCTACTAAGTAATCCGTGAACTGCTTCTTAAATCATATACCGTGTCCTAACTGCCTGCCCTCCCTCCATATCCCGTACATCATATTCTCCCAGAAGAGAAGCGCGTGTGCTTAGGGCTCCTATCTCACATACGTGAGAGAGGCCTTATGTATATCACTCGGCTCTCTCATCAATACAAGTAGTGATGTAGCCCATGAAGCGGGGCCCCCTCCGCCCGCAACCGTAGGCATCAAGACCTGTTGTCCTCGTCCTTCTCCCACATCGTGACTACCCCCCTCCCGCACGCGCACCCCCTAGACAGCTCATCCTCCACCTCTACAGCTCCAATTCTCTAATCACATCCTTCCATATTCTACACTCGCATACCCGCCATCCTACTGACGCCCCCAGTTCACTCCCCTAACTCTATAGAATCACCGTGTCTCATGCATCCTATCCGATGTCCGCCGCTGCCACATGCTAGTATACGCTACAAGCTTCGTGGACACCTCTCACTGATCATTACGGTCCTGCTCGACGCCCCTCGCTCCTATAGCGTTTCAATCACGTATGTCCCACTGTCTACTGTCTCCAGCACCTGTTCCCTTCCCCAGCTTATTGGCCTCCTGCTGTGTTAGCTAGAGCTGCGTGTCTTGTGCCCTGCGCCTCGCTCGTCCTATCTAGTTGCCCTTGCGCGTCATTGCTAACACAATATTGTAGCCATAATTTTCCCGCTCCCCGAGAGAAGGACACGCGATATCTGCGATGATATTGCGTTCGACTCCGCTTAGAGAAAGTAGCCCTCGCATAAACGTATTGTGCTCAGAGCACCACCGATGCGTTGCACTTACATATAGACTATGCCCCCTGACCTGACAACACCCTACCGTTGTTGCCACATTAGACAGTGCATATCACTCGCTGCTCACATCACCCCTAACACATCCTCCTCGAACTCTCGCCATGCTACTGCTGGTACATCTCCATCCCCCTCCACAGCACCGGCCAAACACTGCAAGTGAGTCCCCCAGCACCCACGCATTCCCGCACTCTTCTGTGTTTCTCACGCTCTACTCCTTCCTTTTTCCACCCACCGTCTTCCTCTCGCTAGTCCACACCTCAATTCTCACCCCTGCCACCATACCGGCCCAAGTCGTACCGACACTAGCTCATCACCGGCCCACAACAGCGTGGCTCATACCCCCGCCTATAACAGTACTCGCGCTCCGGCCCACCATACCTGTCCCTTCCCGCACCTTCACGTACTTCAGTATCTTGTCACGTCAGTGTCAAACTCTCACCATGCACTCACAGCGTGTATGAATGAAGCAACAGGGTTTGACCCCTTCCAGGCCCCCTGAATCTTGTGTTACACCACAAAGTAGTAGGTGAAAAGATGATCTCAACCCTTTACTGAGTTGGGCAGAGGCCTTGTGCCGATTACTGTGCCCTTGACTGAGACAGAAAGGAAGAGAATGCTTCGGAGAAGGGAGAGCGGATTTCCTACAGAGCAACACATACAGGAAGATGAGAGCGGACAATTAAGCAATGCAAAGCAGTAATAGAAATTACAATACTGATTATGAACCATGAAGTCGTGGGACATGACATCCCCTTTAGATTCACTTGAGTGATTGTTATAGGTGAATTCTGTCCAGGGTAGTAGCATCAACCAGTTATCTTGTCGTGCAGACACAAAGTGACATAGTCTCCCAGAATCTGATTCACTCGTTCCACCTGGCCATTGGTCTGAGAATGGTATGCTGAAGACAGACCAAATTTAATCTGGAGCTGGGAATAAAGGGCACCGAACAATCAGGAAGTAAAGTCAGAGACAATGTGATTTGGAGTCCCAAGCAGACGAAATATGTGAAGAAGGAAAAACAGAGAAACCAATTCAGTCGCAGAAGGAAGACCAGAGGAGTGAAGTGCGCCATTTTAGAGAAGCGGTCCACGATGGCCCACGTTACCAAGCAGCCCTAGGAAACTGGTAGATCTGTAACATAACTGGAGATCAGGTGAGATATTAATATATCGTCCAGGTAGACCAGGATGCACGCATACAGTAAATCTCAAAATATGTCATTTATTAACTCCTGGAAGACAGCAGGAGTGTTACAGAGTCTGAAGGGCATCAAAAGATACTTGAAGATACAAGATACGTCTTGGGTATTAATTTTGGTCTTCCATTTGTTCCTTTGTCTGATGCGGATAAGATTATAGGTCCAATTTAGTGAACTTTACACCTCGAAATCTATCAAAGAGCTCCGATATTAGTGGTAGTAGGTAGCGGTTCTTAATGGGGATCTTGTTGAGAGCCCTGTAGTTGATTCATTGGTGTAGGGAACCATCTTTCTTCTCCACAAAAAAGCATCCAGCTCCAGCAGGGGAGGAGGACTTCTAAACCCTTTCTCGAGATTCTCCTTAATATAGGCCGACATCGCTTGACCAGGGAGGTCACAGGCAAGTTATTCTGGGCAACTAGCATAGGATGAATAAAGTTGCCCATCGAGCCAGAGTCCACGAAGGCTGCAATTTGGAGAGTGGAGCCAGAAGGAAGATCCAGAGTGACCTGCATGGTCACCTGTGGAGAGGAGGCATCATTGCCCAGGATTGCCTCTCCCACTAAGCCTTGGCTCTGGAGTTTCCCGTATGAACTTAGCACCACAATAGAGGTAAAGACCCAAGTGCCATCGGCAAGCCTTTTTTTCCTCAGAGAGGTGGGCCCTCTCAAACTGTACAGGTTCCTACCGTAAGGCTGAGGGCCCAGACAGAAGCAGGTGGCTTTTCAGTGTGGCTGGATCTCCTGCTATCATTCAGCGAAGTGGATGTCAATGCAGGTAGCAAGGATAATGAGGTCATCCAAGCTGGTGGGCAGGTCGCGGCTGGCAAGCTCTTCTTTAATGTGCCCTGCTAGGTCCTCCCAGAAGGCAGCAACCAGAGCCTCGTTGTTCAAAGCTAATTCTTAGACCAGAGTCTGGAACTGCACAGGATACTGGCCCACTGAAGATTCATCCTGACAAAGTCAGAGAAATGAGGATGCAGCAGAAGAAGTGTGACCAGGTTCCTCGAAGACCTTACTGAAGGTCACTAAAAAGTCTGCCGGGCTGGTTCTCTAAGAATCCCTTCGCTCCCATAGGGGAGTGATGCAGGCTAGTGCTTCGCCAGAGAGAAAGGAAATTATGAAAGTCACTTTTGGCCAGTCTGAGACAAATTGGTGGGCTCGAACCCAGAAGTGTATCGTACACTGATCAAAGAACCCACGACAACCTCTGGGGTCTCCACTATAGTGAGGAGGTAGTGACAAATTGAGAGAGGATCTGCTTGAGGTTGCTGGGAAAGGATTAGACACCTGGACTGGAACTGAGGCAGAGGATGGCATGGGAACAGCTTCTGGCAGTCTGGCCACTAGGTTCTGCAGCAACTGGAATAGCTATTCTTGATGGGCGCCCTAGCATGTGATTTTTGTGACGAGGCTTTGTGCATCTGTTAAAAGAATGTCGGCGGGATCCATGGCCTAGTTTTGCTGTCACAAGGGCTGGCTCAGAGGACTGGAGGTGGATCCGCTGGATCGCCTGGAAAGGGTTGGCTTTAACCTACACTAAGGAGCGGAATCTAGGTTACTGGCCCCGACCTAGGTCCTCCAGCAGACACCCACTGGAATAGCTATTCTTGATGGGTGCCCTAGCATGTGATTTCTGTGACAAGGCTTTGTGCATCTGGTAAAAGAATGTCGGCGGGATCCATGGCCTAGTTTTGCTGTCACAAGGGCTGGCTCAGAGGACTGGAGGTGGATCCGCTGGATCGCCTGGATGGGTTGGCTTTAACCTACACTAAGGAGCGGAATCTAGGTTACTGTCCCCGACCTAGTTCCTCCAGGAGACACCCGACAAGCCGGTAGTGGCGGCTCCACTTTTTGAAGGCTAACCCTATTACACCCTAATATGATTATTCGTTAAACATAGATAACAAACAAAAAACCTTAAACAGGTATCAAGTACATGTCTCTTATTGTCCAAAATCAGGACCAATAACAGGTTAGATTCACTTATATTTTATGTTTAACATCCAAATCCTCAAGGAGCTATAAACATTGGTTTAAATCTATACAACAGGAGACATGTAAAAACATAGCAACAAATAGATTTTTAGCTTACTGTCCTTCATAAGAGTGTTGCATTTCTGTCCAATACCCGACACGTTTCCCCCTCAGTCACAATATCATAGGGTTCATCAGGGGTCCATAGGACAGAAGTCCAGATAGAAATTTGTAGCAGCGTTCACAGATACTGTCACAAGATGATAAACATGATTGTACTGGATAGCCCCAGTAAGTTAAGATGGTAATCATAATAGGAGGTAATAGAGTTAGCCTTCAAAAAGTGGAGCCGCCCTTATCTGGGCGAATACTCTGCTGATCTGTAAGGGCGATCTAGGGATTGTTCTTTCTATATGAGGAATTGATCTCTATTATCTACATTATTGAGGTACCAAGATTGACATATGTGATATTTCATGTTGTGGAGTTCAGTATATTGGTAGATGTTTTAAGTTTTAATGTATATCAAGCAAAAGTTATAGTTTAGAATTAGGTTTTTCTTTCTGTGAATTGTTGTAGCAAGCCAAGGCCACATCTGGGTTTTGGCAGTAAGAGCACATGACTTCCTAGCCAATATGTTTGTCATATAAATTTGGCTAGATCCCCAGATAATAGTTATACAAAATATGATGATATTTTGATGGGAAGAGTTTGAAGTACATATTAAAGACCAGGTACTATTTTCATTTTATATGATAGAGGAGAGAAGCTGAGCTCTGTGATATATAGAGTTAAATGATAGAGGGAGAGAAGCTGAGCTCTGTGATATAAGAGCAGGATGTGATAGAGGGAGAGAAGCTGAGCTCTGTGGTATATAAAAGCAGGATGTGATAGAGGGAGAGAAGCTGACCTCTGTGATATATAACAACAGGATGTGATAGAAGGAGAGACCCTGAGCTCTGTGATATATAATAGCAGGATGTGAAAGAGGGAGAGCACCTGAGCTCTGTGATATATAAGAGCAGGATGTGAAAGAGGGAGAGAAGCTTGAGCTCTGTGATATATTAAGAGCAGGATGTTGATAGAGGGAGAGAAGCTGAGCTCTGTTGTATATAAGAGCAGGAATGTGAAGAGGAGAGAAAGCATGAGCTTCTGTGCTGGATATATAGAGCAGGATGTGATAGAGGAGAGAAGCTGAGTCTGTGGTATGTAAGAGCAGGATGAGATAGAGGGAGAGAAGCTGAGCTCTGTGATGTATAAGAGCAGGAGTGATAGAGGGAAGAAGCTGAGCTCTGTGATATATAAGAGCAGGTGTTGATAGAGGGAGAGAAGTGAGCTCTTTGGTATATAGTGCAGGATGTGATAGATGAGAGAAGAAGCGGAGCTCTGTGATATATAAGAGCAGGATGTGATAGAGGGAAGGAAGCTGAGCTCTGATGATATATAAGAGCAGGATGTGATAGAGGGAGATAGAGAAGCTGAGCTCTGTGGTATATAAGAGCAGGATGGATAGAGGGACGTAGAAAGCTGGAGCTCTGTGATCTATAAGGGCATTGATGTGATAGAGGGAGAGGAAGAAGCTGAGCTCTTATGGTATTTAAGAGCAGGATGTGATAGAGGGAGAGAAGCTGAGCTTCTGTGGTATATAAGAGCAGGATTGGATGTGATAGAGGAGAGAATCTGAGCTCTGTGATATATTAGTGCAGGGAATGTGAGTAGAGGGAGGGAAGCTGAGCTCTGTGAATATATAAGAGCAGGATGTGATTAGAGGGAGAGAAGCTGTGATATGTGTTATATAAGAGCAGGATGTGATAGGGGAGAGAAGATGAGCTCTGTGATATATTAAGAGCAGGAATGTGATAGAGGGAGAGAAAGCTTGAGCTCTGTGATATTTAAGAGCAGGATATGTAGAGGGGAAGTAAGCTGAGCTCTGTTTGATATATAAGAAGCAGGATGTGATAGAGGAGAGAAGCTGAGCTATGTGATACTATTAAGAGCAGGATGTGATAGAGGGGAGGAGAAGCTGATGCTCTATGATATATAAGAAGCAGGATGCGATAGAGGGAGAGAAGCATGAGCTCTGTGATATGTAAGAGCAGTATGTGATAGAGGGAGTAGCAAGCTGGAGGCTCTGTGATTTATGAAGTGCAGGATGTGATAGAGGGAGAGAACCTGGCTCTGTGATATATAGTGCAGGATGTGAGACGGAGAGAAGCTGAGCTCTAGTGATATATAAGGAGCAGGATGTGATGATAGAGGGAGAGAAGCTGGCTCTGTTATATATAAAGCAGGATGTGATAGAGGGAGAGAAGCTGAGCTCTGGTGATATATAAGAGCAGGAATGTGATAGAGGGATGAGAAGCTGAGCTCTGTGATATAGAAGAGCAGGGATTGTGTAGAGGGCAGCGAACTGAGCTCGTGATCTATAAGAGAGGATGTGATACAGGGAGAGGATGCGAGCTCTGTGTTATATAGAGCAGGATGTGATGATAGAGAGAGAGTAGCTGAGCTCCTGTGATATATAGAAGCGATGTGGATAGAGGAAGAGAAGTCTGAGCTCTGATATATAAGAGCAGGAATGTGAATAGAGGCGAGGGAAGCTGAACTCGTGATATAGCAAGAGCAGAACGTGACTAGAGGGAGAGAAGCTGAGCTCTGTGATATATAGAGCAGGATATAATAGAGAGAGAGAGCTGAGCTCTGTGATATATAAGTAGCAGGATGTGATAGAGGGAGAGAAGCTGGCTCTGTGAATTATATGAAGAGCAGACGAGATAGAGGGAGAGAAGCCTGAGCTTGATATATAGAGCTGGATGTGATATAGGGAGAGGAGTTGAGCTCTGTGATATATAGGTTTCGATGATAGGGAGAGAAGCTGAGTCTGTGATATATTAGAGGTATATTGATAGAGGAGAGGGAGCTGAGCTCTGTGATTAGTATAGGTTATATGATATAGGAGAGTAGCTGAGCTCTCGTGATATATAGGGTTATATGATAGGACGAGTGGAAAGCTGAGGCTCTGTGATATATAGAGTTATATGAAGCGGGACGAGGAGCTGAGCTCTGTGATATAGAAGAGCAGGATGTGATAGAGGGAGAGAAGCTGAAACTCTGTGTTAATTAAGAGCATGATGTGATAGAGGGGAGAGAAGTGAACTCTGTGATATATAAGAGCAGGATGTGATAGAGGGAAGACGCTGAACTCTGTGATATATAAGAGGCAGGATGTGATAGAGGGAGAGAAGCTGGAGCTCTGTGATATATAAGAGCAGGATGTGATTGAGAAGAGTAGCTGAGCTCGAGTGTGGATGTATAAGAGGCAGGATGTGATAGAGGAGAAGCTGAGCTCTGTGAATATATAAGAAGCAGGATGTTGTGTGAGTAGAGGGAAGAGAAGCTGAGTCTCTGTGATTTATAAGAGCAGGTTGTGATAGAGGGATTGAGCTTGGAGCTTGTGATATATGAAGAGCAGGATGTGATAGAGGGAGAGAAGCTGAGCTCTGTGATATATAAGAGCAGGATGTGATAGAGGAGAGAAGCTGAGCTCTGTGAATATATAAGAGAGGATGTATGATAGAGGAGAGAAGCGGAGCTCCGTGATATATAAGAGCAGGATGTGACAGACAGGAGAGAAGCTGAGCTCTGTGAAATATAGATCAGGATGTGACAGAAGTGAGAGAAGTGCAGCTATGTGTTATTATAAGAGCAGGATGTGATAGAGGGACAAGAGAGAAGCTGAGCTCTGTGATATATAAGAGCAGGATATGTATGTGTGAGGGGTTAGAAGCTAAGCTCTGTGTATATTAGAGCAGGAGGTGTGTGATAGAGAAGAGGAAGCTGAGATCTGTGATATATAAGGCAGGATGTGATAGAGGAGGGAAGCGTAGCTCTGTGATCTATAAGAGCAGGAGATGATGTTAGAGGAGAGAAGCTGAGCTCTGTGTATAATAAGAGCAGGATGTGATAGAGGGAGAGAAAGCTGAGCTCTGTGTATATAAGAGCAGGATTGTGATAGAGGGAGAGAAGTGAGCTCTGGAGAATATAAGAGCGGATGTGATAGAGGGAGGAGAAGCTGAGCTCTGTGATTATAAGGAGCAGGATCTCTGGTCTTGTGACAGAGGAGAGAAGCTGAGCCTCTGTGATATATGAGCAGGATGTGATAGAAGAAGAGAAGCTGGAGCCCTGTGATATATAAGAGCTCAGGATGTGATAGAGAGAGAGAAGCGAGCTCTGTGATATATTAGAGCAGATGTGATAGAGGAGAGGAAGCTGAGCTTGTGATATATAAGAACAGGATGTGATACGAGGAGAGAAGCTGAGCTCTTGTGATATATAAGAGCAGGATGTGATAGAGAGAGAGAAGCTGAGCTCTGTGATATATAAGGAGCAGGATGTGATAGAGGAGAGAAAGCTGAGCTCTGTGATTTATAAGAGCAGGATGTGACTAGAGGAGAGAAGCTGAGCTCTGTGTTATTTTAAGAGCAGGGATGTGATACGTGGGAGCGAGAAGCTGAGCTCTGTGATCTATAAGAGCAGGATGTGATAGAGGGACGAGATGCTGGAGGCTCTGCTTGATATATAAGAGAGGATGTGGTTGGTGGTGGCTGCTCGTGATAGAGGGAGAGAAGATGAGCTCTGTGATTATAAGAGCAGCGATGTGATAGAGGAGAGAGCTGAGCTCTGTGATATATAAGAGCAGGTTGTGATGAGGAAGAGGAAGCTGAGTCTGTGATTTATAAGAGCAGGATGTGATAGGGGAGGAGAAGCTGAGCTCTGTGATATATAAGCAGCAGGATGTGAGTAGAGGCAGAGAAGCTGAGCTCTGTGATTTATAAGAAGCAGGATGTGGATAGAGGCAGAGAGCTGAGACTCTATGATTTATAAGAGCAGGAGGTGATTAGAGGGAGAGAAGCTGAGCCTCTGTGATCTGTAAGAGGCAGGGTGTGTTAGAGGAAGAGAAGCTGAGCTCTGTGATTTATAAGAGCAGGATGTGATAGAGGGAGAGACGCTGAGTCTGTTATATAAGAGCAGGATGTGGATAGAGAGATAGAGAAGAAGCTGAGCTCTGTGATATATAACGAGCAGGATGTGATAGAGGGAGAGTAGTGAGCTCTGTGAATGATATATAAGAAAAAGGGATGTGATAGAGGGAAGAAGCGGAGAGCTCTGTGATATTTAAGAGCCAGGATGTGATTAGAGGGACGAGAAGCTGAGCTCTGTGATATATAAGAAAGCATGATGTGATAGAGGAAGTGCACAGCCTGGAGCTCTGTGAATATATAAGAGCAGGATGTGATAGAGGAGAGAAGCTGAGCTTGATGATATATAAGAGCAGGATTGTGATAGAGGGGAGAGAAGCTGAGCTCTGTGATATATCAGAGCAGGTTTGGTGACTTAGAGGGAGAGTTGCCTGAAGCTCTGTGATATATAAGAGAAGGATGTGATAGAGGAGAGAAGCTGAGCTCTGTGATATATAAGGAGCAGAATGTGATAGAGGAGAGAAGCTGTGCTCTGTGATATAAAATAACAAAAGAGCAGGATGTGATAGCGTGAGGAGAAGCTGAGCTCTTTGATATATAAGAGAGGATGTGAATAGAGAGAGAAGCTGAGCTATACGTGATATTATAACGATGCAGATGTGATTAGAGGGAGAGAAGCTGGAGCCTCTGTGATATATAAGAGCAGGATGTGATAGAGGCAGAGAAGCTGAGCTCTGTGATTTATAAGAGCAGGATGTGATAGAGGACGGAAGCTGAGCTCTGTGTCTGTAGAGCAGCGGTGTGATAGAGGGAGAGAAGCTGAGCTCTGTGATAATAAAGAGCAGGATGTGATAGATGGAGAGAAGCTGGCTCTGTGAGTATATAAGAGCAGGATGTGATAGAGGAGGATCTGAGTCTGTGAATATAAGAGCAGGATGTGATAGAGGAGAGAAGCTGAGCTCTGTGATATATAATGAGCAGGATGTGATAGAGGAGAGAAGCTGAGCTCTGTGAGGATATATTTGAGCAGGATGTGATAGAGGGAAGAGAAGTGAGCTCTTGTTATATACGAGCAGGATGTGATCGATGGAGAGATGCTGAGCTCGTGATATATATGAGCAGGTTGTGATAGATGATAGAATCTGAGCTCTGTGATATATAAGAGCAGGATGTGATAGAGGGAGCAGCTGAGCTCTGTGATATATAAGAGGCTATATGTGATAGAGGGAGAGAGCTGTGCTCTGTGATATATAAGAGCGGATGTGATTGAGAGAGGAGCTGAGCTCTAGTGATATATCAGAGCAGGATGTGAGAGGGGAGAAAAGCTGAGCTCTTTGATATATAGACGGGAGTGTAGGGGGAAGAATTTAAGCCGGGAATATAAAAACAGCAGGATGTGTAAGGAGAAGCTGAGCTCTGTGAAATAAGAGCAGGATATAATAGGGAGAGAAGTGAACTCTGTGATATAAAAGGGCGGGAGTGATAGAGGGATTGAAGCTGAGCTTGGATATATAGAGAGGATGTGATAGGGGGAAGCGGCTCTGTGATTATACGACGGGATGTGATCCGTGGCCACCGCGGGCGTGTGTAAGCACCCAAGGAGGAATCTGGGGGGGCCCCGGTATTCACCAGAGCCCGCCGAAAAGCGGGATGGTCTTGCTGCGGCGGAGTCCACCAGTTCACTCCCACTGGCGGGGTTCCCCTGGGTGGCCCCAAGGGGAATGAGGTAGGGGATCGGCAGGCAGGTCGTATTTGGGGCAGCAGGAGGTCGGGACAGGAGTTTGGTTCGTAGTCGGTAAACGTAAGGAGGTCGGTAAACGGTAGACAAACTGGAACCCTTTAAAAAGCTTTCACCCTCGGGAGAAAAAAAACAAGAACCCGGGCGAGGGCCCGAAAGGCCCGGATAAATGGGCATCCCCGGCAAGCCAATTACTGGCGCAGTGCCCCTTTAAATTCGAACTGCCGGCGAGCGCGCGCCCCTAGTGGCGGAGCTACACGCCGGGAGATGGAGACAGACAGAGCAGGAGCGCAGTCGGGTAAGTGAATGCCGGAGGGGGCCGAGACATGTGCGGACCCCGAATCCGACTGCGGGAGGGGGCTCCCTGGGGGGGCCCGGGCGCGCCTGCGCCCGGGGGAAGTGGTCGCAGGGGGGTCCTAAATTTACCCCCCCCCTTGCCCCCCCCCCCTTTGGGGCCCCCCACCTTACTGGAATGAAAAAATTTTTGGGATGGGTTGGGGTTCGGATTTCTCCTCCGGCTCCAAGACCTCTTTTTCGGGGCGAACCCCTCCAGTCCACCGGGAAGTTCGCTTTCCCCTTTTCCCCTATCCCCAGAATTTCTTTGCCCTTGAAGACATTTTTTTGCATCACCACAGACGGAGGAGGAGCAGCCTTCTGGGAAAAATTTTTAAAGGACAGAATTTTCAGAAAAGGAGACTGAAAGATTGGGGTTTTTCTTTCGTAGGGGGAGCGGAGTTTTTTTGAAAAGGGGTTTTGTGGGGCTGATACCAAAGGGTCCCAGGAAAGGGGCCCCATTTTTGAGAAGGACTTTAGGGGACATATTAGACGACCCCCAAAAATTTTCACCGGGGGAAAAAAAACCAAGGGGGATTTTCTTTTGGGCCCGCTTGATTTTCATCCTCGAACCAGAGCAGCGACTGACGGGTCGGGGACCAGATGGTTTCATGTCTTAACCCAGTGCGTCCCCGCCGGGACTCAGAGGGGGATTCCCAAGGGAGAGGAGGGCGGGGATTCAGGCCAACACTTTAAAAGGGGGAGACCCCCGCGGATCGGACTAAAGGGAGTTATAAGAGAACTCCGCCCAGGCAAAAATTTGGACCAATTGTCTTAAGTCCGAGACAAAATGGCGAAGGGAACATCCAACCTTGGTTGACCTCTCCCCCGGCCGTTATTTGGGGGTGGTAGGGGAAAGAGAGCCCCTTCACCGAATTGGTTGCCGGGGCTGCCAAAACCTGGAGAAAAATTGGACTCCCAGTCCGAACAATTTTTGAGGGGGCCCTGCAACGAAACCATGGAGGAAAAAATAGCTCAGAGGGGGGAGGAGTGGCACCCCGGGACCGGACGAAAGGGGCCATTTGGAAAACGATCCGTATCACCCAAATAATGGGGTTTCCAGACGCGGAGGGAGGGCAATTAGAAGTCCACGAAATGTTGGTCCAGGGTTTATGGGAAAAGGGAAGTGGTGAAAATACCGCCGGTTGTGCGTGGGTCTTGTTGCGGGACAAGAGTCACAAGACGAACGAATTCCTTAACATCCTTTTCCAGCTCTGGGCCCCAAAAAAGAACTGGGATATCAGGGAGAAAGGTTCTTCGGGCGCCGGGGTGGCCCGCCACCTGAGCAATGTCCCCATTTTAAGATACTCGCGGGGAGCAGGACGCACAAACCTTCAGGAGGGGACCTTTTCCCGGGGGTCCACTGGGGTGCCCAGATAATTTCTGGAGGAAATTTTTGTTCTGGAGAAAATATTTCACCACCACCGGGGGGGAGGGAAGGGCGTGCTTAATTCTTCTCGGGGTGGCCTGAAGTGGACGAAAATCGAACCGGGAGAAAAAGAGCACCACCTAGCCTGGCGTGGGTTTAAATCGCTGAGCCTCGCAATATTGGAGGTTCTTGTGATCGAGTAGATAGGGGGGAAAACGGGCACTTCCAAAGATAACGCCACTCCTCCAGAGCCAATTTTATGGCTAGTAGCTCCCCGGGCGCCAACGTCTAATTCCCCTCGGCCGATAGAAGTCTTGGAGAAAAGCCCCACGTTTCAGTGGGGCCCCTTTTTTGGGAAAACTACTCCGGGTCCCACGATGGGCATCCACCTCCAGTGTGAAGGGGGAGAAGTGAGCTCGTCATATTGAGAGCCGGGGTGTGTTAGAGGGAGAGAAACTGAGCTCTGTAATTTAAAAGAGGGTGTGATAGAGGAAAGGGGAAACTGAGCTCTGTGATACATAAGAGCAGGGTTGTAGAGGGGAAAAGTTTCTTGTATATATAAAAGGGGGATGTGTAGAGGGAGGAAAATGAGCTCGATATAAAGGGGGGGATGTATGGGGGAGAGAGCTGAGTCTGTGATATTGAGAGCAGGTGTGATAAGGAGAGAAAAACCCCGGATTGAGAAGGCAAATTTCTAAAAATTCGGCGGTCACTCGCCAATTTTTCCAAAAAAATTACTTCGTCCCGAATTATTTCCCGGCAAAAAATCGCTTTAAAAAAAATTTTTTTCCAGGCGGCACAGGCCCAGGGTGCTGGTAAAACGTTTTGCCATGCGGGTAAAAAGTTTTTTTGTTTTGGGGGGCCGCCGCTCTTAAAAATCGCTTCACTATAAAAATTCCCTGGGCATTTAAAAAGGGGGCCCAAAACGGGCCCAAAAAAAAAACCCCAACAGGAATTGCCGAAAAAATTTAAAGCCAGCAAAAAGCTGGAAAAAAACAAGTGAGACCCCTCGGGGTGGAAAAACTTTTAAGTGACAGAGTGGGGAGGTGACGGGGGCAGCCACAACCAAAAAATGGGGTTTCGGACTTGGCACAATGACTTTCTGGGGTGGAAAAAAAAACAGGACTAGGCCACCGAATGGCAAAAATGGCGCAGTGTGGGGGGGGGCACAAAACAGCGGGACATGGGGGTAAACCAGTGGCCCCAATAAATATTCTGGAGGGGAAAAAACGGGTGGGCCCCACAAGGGGCAAAAAGGACCCGTGTGGGGGGGCCCCGGCGGGCGCACTTGGGCGGGGCCAGTGGCACAATGACATTTGGGGGGCAAAAACCGTGATAGGCCACAGGTGGCACAATGACAGAGAGTGGAGGGGGAAAGCGGCACCCCACAGCCATGGGGCCCCAACAGGGGGCACCGAAAACCAGTGTGTGGGCCCCGGACAGCACCCAAAAGCCAGCCTAAATCGGGGACAGTGGCACAATGACAAAGTTTGGATTTGGGGGGAAAATTCCATTCCCGGGTAACAGGGGTTTTTGGCAAGGGAGAAACGTCAGCAGATGTGAGGTAAAGGGGGGGGTGGCGGAAATCAGAATAGTGGTGAGGAGGAAATTTGGGAACCCGGGACTCATTTCTCACTTTTGGGTGAGGCGTAAAGGGCTGATGAAAATCTGACCCCTTTAGGGCATTGATGTGTGGAAAACCCTGGCCGATCCACGCCTGTTTCTTCTTGAAAAAGGTCATCTTTCCACATCCCCCCTGGACAGCGGGTTTTCTCCTTTGGGGGTTAACGAGGGCCCCCCGCCACACGAAAACCCGCTCTGATGCCACACTACGGGGCCGGGCAGGACACTTCCCCACTCAAACATGGGCCCTTTTTTGCGGCCACAAAAATCCATTTGGCTCCCCCATACCAAGCGGATTTTCCCTAACTGGGGGCAGAGTCCCCTGCCCCAAGTGGGCCACCACCGGGTTGGTTCGGGGAACTGCCCCAAAGGTCCCTGCTGTGGGAACTACCCTCCTCACTGGGCCGGGTAAGGAAGCTGCTCATCAGTAAATTCCAGACTTAGGTTGCTGATGAGGGAGATGGTACTGCCCCCTACCCCCCCACCTTCCCCCAGCAGCTGCGGCAGTAGTACGTAGCGCTGAGGAAACCCCCGGTCAGACCTGTCAGAGGAGGGACAAAGCGCACATAGGCAGCGGCCAACTGACTACGGAAGATTTCCCTATAGTATTGAGTTTGTCCTCCCTCTCAATAGCTGGGAAAAAGGCTCCCATTTTGGACCGTAGCGAGGGTCCAATAGGGTGGAGAGCCAGAAGTCATCCCTTTGCCGATGCTGACTATTCGGGCTGTCACTAGCCAGGAAAATCAGCATGCTCCCGGCCATCTGCACAAGTGACTTTGAGGGGCTCCCTGCCTCCATCTCCACTGTATACTGCCACGGGGGCTTGGGTCCATCTGCCTCACCCTTCCTCATCTCCATCTACCTCCTCCAGCTGCTCCACTCCTCCTCTCTTGTCATCTGGGTAGAAAATCCCCCTCAATTTCACCCCGACAATGCTTTTGCTCCAATGTCCTCCCTCCCCCATTTCAGTCCCCACCGGACTCATGTGGCCCGAGATGTAGTCGTCCACGTCCCGTCCCCTGCCCATACAGATTTTTTAGATCTGTTCCAGGACATGAAAACAGTGGAATGAAGTTATTTATCCCTAGTCCTGGTGACTGACAAATAATGTGGCCTCCTCGAAAGCCTCAACAAAACGGCAGGTGTCACGCATGAGCTGCCACTGGCTGACATCAAAGTTACCCCAGGGGGGTTCTCCTGTCCGCCTGGATCATCAAAAAATCTGAATGGCCTTTCTCTGTTCATACAGTCGGTCCAACATGTGCAGGCTGGAATTCCCCAACGGGGGGAACATCGCAAATAAGGTCTTGAGGGAGGCCGTTCTGCCACTTCAACTCGAGGAGGGTGTTCCTGGCTTTGAAAGGAATGGATAAAGGCATGCACAGTTTCTTGGGCCATTTTCAGAATCTTCAAAAGATCGGGGAAGACTTCGGGAACCTTTTCACAACCAGATTGAACACTGCGCCATACAGGGCGCATGGCCCCACCCCCTCCTCGGTGCAGCGTGGACCCCAAATGTTCCTCCCATGTCCGTCACCATGGTTCCGATTTGCAGTTGGCGCGGAGAAAAGCCACACATTGATTTTATGCTGCATGACGCGGAGCAGTCCTCCCCTGTGTGATTTCCCGTTCGCCGAGGCAAGCCAGGTGTAGAACTGCGTGACACCGCTGTCCCCCTACACATGTGATATGAGGGAGCAGAAACTTGTAGAAGCTGAAAATGGTGGGGGTGGTGGAGGTTAGGAGGCGGACATTGGCGCAGGAGCTGCAGTTTGACAACGTGGAGGGAGAAAAGCGGCGTCTCCTGTCCAAGTTGTTGGTGTGCCTGGGCGGGAAGCACATTCACCCAGTGGGCCGTAAAGGACATGTACTGGCCCTGACCGTAGTTACAGCTCCAGACGTCCGCGCAGCCATGCACCTTGGAAAAAAACCGATAAGCTCAAGGGCTGTCTCACCTTTTTGTTCTCCATATTTAATGAAGTGCGGGAACTTGCCTTTTGGAAAATAAAAATTACGGCTTGGAACTCTCCATTTTGGCTCGGCACAAGCCATTAGTTCTCTTTTAGTCCACCTTTGGAAAGGAGGGACTGCAGTACCAAAATTGGACAGGACACGGTCAGCTTCTGCACCTTAGGATGGTTGGCCATATTGTTGCCCTCTTTGCAATTTGCCCGCTGAACGCTGCTGGCCCCAGATACGAGGAGCGGGACATCTGGACCAGGAGATTGTCAAAAAAAACAGCTCCTTTCTCCGAGGGGTGGAGCCTTGACTGGCTGCAAGGCATGGTGCCCCCGGGTGCTGCTCTGCTGTTGCTGCGGCGGCGGGATGGCCCACCACATCTGGCCACGTTTCTCCCATACCCGGAGGTGACGCTCCCATGGTTGACGCAGGGCCGTGGTCCCAAATTTTAGCTCCCGGCCACGTTCCTTTCTGCCCACGTTTTACAAAACCCTATTGGTCCTCCGTTTTTAGCAAAGAACTCGCACCCCCGAGTAGTTGATTTTACCGCCAACGCTCCGCATGAGTACTTGCCCCCGTTGCCTCCGACCCCCTGTGCTGTACTTTTTTGGGCCTGCAAGGGGGTTTTTTTTACCCCGGGGCCCGTTTGGCTCCCGACCTCCACTCTGCTATCCTGCGCTACAGCCACCAACCCACTTGCGGGCTGCCCCCTGCTGACGCGCAAGCTGACGCCCTTTTCTCCTAGAGATAAACCCCCTTGCCTCACCCGGCTCCCGTGGGGTCGGCTACTAATCACTTTTTGGGTTTTCCTCCCCCCCACTGCGTCCTCATCACCGTCTTGGTACAGGGCTGACCCTACAACATGACCCCCCTCCAACTCTAAACATCATACTTCCCGCCATAAAGGGACGGGAGATATTGGCCCCATTTCTTCGCTGCCAATAGCTCTGACTCCCTCCTCAAATTGTTCATCCCCCTATTAGGGGGGGGGGGGGGGGGGGGGGGGGGGGGGGGGGGGGGGGGGGGGGGGGGGGGGGGGGGGGGCGGGGGGGGGGGGGGGGGGGGGGGGGGGGGGGGGGGGGGGGGGGGGGGGGGGGGGGCTGGGGGGGGGGGGGGGGAAAAAGGGGGGGGGGGGGGGGTTTGGGGGGGGGGGTGACCCCCCTCCCGGGCCATGCCAACTAAGGGGTTTTGCTGACGATCCCCCCGTTCTGGCTGGGTTTCAATGTCATCTGGGGGGAAGTGGAGACCAGTCAAACCCAACAAAACCCCTTTGGGGGCTATCACACACCCCTAGATGACAGCGGGAGTTGTGGCCCCACCCAGGACCCCCGCGTGCGACCCCCCTTGCTGTGCTGCGACTGGGCTTGCTCCCGGAATGTTTTGGGGCCATGCAGGGGCAGAGCCCCGCCACCTTTGTTGACATAATGTTTGTTTCTAAAAGTACAACACGTTTATGAAATATCTTATAGATAAATACACACCCTGTATTTGACCCAAATAACCCACTAAGAAGCTTGGGGAACCCTTTGGTTAAATTTTGCTCCACAAAAAGGGGAGGAAAAATTTACTTGTATCTGCCATTTAAAAAATCTGTGTATTTTACTGAAAAATAAAAACAAAAAGGTTTTAAATTTAAACCCTTTGGATAGAAAATGCACAGAATTTCTTCTGTGGCGGGTTTTAAAAACAAAGTTTCTTTTTCTGAGTACAACTGAAGAAAAAACCCTTATTTTAACCCTTAGATGTAAATTGCGCCAAAAATTAGCAACCCCAAACTAGCACTTTTTTAGCGTGTTATAAAGGGTGTTTTTTTACGCTACCCCCAAAAAAGGGAAACTTTTAATTTCCTTCGTTGTGAATTATCTACAGGGAAAAAGTCTTTTTTGGCGGGGAAAAAAACGGTTCTTTGGGGTCTAACAAAGCAAAAACGCTTAATTAACCCCTGGGTTTAAATTTTGGGAAAGAATTGAGAGCCGGAAACTCTGCTTTGTAGGTTTACAATTTCGTGTTTTTTCCGTACACAACAAAAGAAAAAAAAAGTAATTAACCTTCGCTTTTGAATTTTGCTACAAAAATTGATTTTTTGGGGGTGAAAAAAACGGTTTCTTTTAGTCACCACCAGCGAGAACAACGCTTATTAAACCCCGGATGAAATTTCGCAAAAGAATTGAGCACCAAAAGAATGGTATTTGTTTGTAAAAACGGTTTCTTTAAAAATACAACAGCAACGGGCTAGACCCCCCTTTTGGATATTCAATGTGCTGTGAGAAAAAGCATTAACAGTATAGCAGCTCAGTGGATGCACACTGGACTTCGATCCAATCCCCCCAAAAATCAGAAAGAACTTTTAAGAAAACAGTCTTGAGACAACTAGACACCACAAAAAAACGCTGTATAAAAATCAGTTTTTTAGGGGAACTTCACAATCACCAGGGCAGCACCTCCCTGATCGTACAGTGAGAGGAGGGGGAGCTCCCACGCCCCCAACCTTATATAGGCGTGACTCACAGAATCCCCCGTCTCTGATTGGCTTCTCTCTGCACATGTCGCAGCATCCCTTCTTCCCCCCAAAGGGGCTTTCCCCCTTGAACGCCAGTGCTCGCACCATTTTTATCAATCAAAACACACTTCTTCCCCCAAGACCCAAAAGTTCGACTTCGTATCAAAACCGAATTTTCCTAAATTTCAAAGAATTCCACTTCGTTAAAATTGATTCGCCCATCTCTACCATGAAAGTATCAGCAGATTGTAGAGAGAGAAGCTGAGTTCTGTGATACTTAAAGAAGGATGTGATAAGGAGAACGGGCTCTGTGAAATTTAAGAGTAGGAGTGACAGGGGGAGAGAAATGACCGTATAAAAAGAGCAGATGAAAAGGAGAGAAGCTGAGCTCGTATTTTTAAAAGATAGGAGTGACAGGGGGGAGAGAAGATGAGCTCTTGAATATAAGTGCGGGATTGAAGAGGGAGAGAACGAGCTCTGTAAAAAATAAATTTAAGGGGGGAAAATATGGAAAAAAGAGGAAAAGGGAAAATTTTTCTCCGTAAAATTTAAGAGAGGAGTGATAGAGGGAGAAGCTAGCTCTGGATTTTTAAGACGGGGATGGAAAGAGGAGAGAGCAGCTCCGTGTATTTAAAGTAGGATGTGATAGGGGAAGAACGAGCTCTTTTAATTTAAGATGGGATGTACAGAGGGGAGAAAATCATGATATAAAGACAAATGTGATGAGGAGAGAAGCTGAGCTCCGTGATATTTAAAGTAGGGATGTGATGGAGGAAGAAGCTGAGCTCTGTATAAGAGAGCAGGATGTGATGGAGGGAAGAACGAGCCTGTGAAATATGAGAGCAGGATTGTAGAGAAGAAGCGAGCCTGGATATATAAGAGCAGGATGTGAAAGAGGGAGAAGCGAGCCTTTTGATATATAAACAGGATGTATGGGGGGAGAAAACTGAGCTCTTTTAAACCCAAATTTTAAAAAAGGGCGGATGTAAAAAAAGAGGGGAAAAGGGAAAAAGCGAGCTCTTAAATATAAGAGCAGGATGGATAGATAGAAAGCGAATTTTTGAAATAAAAACAGATGTTTAGAGGGAGAGAAGATGAGCCTTGATATTAAACAATGTGATAGGGGAGAGAACGGTTCTGTATATAAACGCGGGATTGATGAGGAAAAGAACTGAGCTCTGTGAAATAAAGCAGGGTGAAGAGGGAGAGAAGCTAGCTCTGTGTATTAAGACAGGAGTGTAGAGAGAACCTACTCTGGATAATAAGAGGGGGTTTGTGATAAAGAGAGAAGCTGAGCAGGGGATATAAAGACGGGATTGTAGAGAAAAAGCTGGAGCTCTTGATATATAAGAGCAGGATGTGATAGAGGGAGAGAAGCAGCTCTATAAATAAGACGGGAGTGAAGAAGGAAAAGCGACTCTGGAATATAAGAGCGGATTGATAGAGGGAGAAAGCGAGCTCTGTGAAAAAAAGCGGGATGTATAGATGGAAAAAAGCTGGGGGTCTGTATATAAAAGGGGAGCAGGAGGGAAAAGGGGGGAAAAGGAGCTGAGCCGGGTATTTAAACGGGATGTAAAGAAGAGAAAAGCGAGTTCTGTTTAAAAAGCGCAGGATGTGATAGAGGGAGAGAAGCTGAGCCTGTGAATATAAGAGCAGGGGATAGGGGGAGAGAAGCTGAGCTCGGGATATATAAGAGCAGGATGTGATAGAGGAGAGAAGCTGACTCTTGAATATAAAGCAGGATGTGATAAGGAGAGAACTGAGATCTGTGATATAAAGAGCGGATGTGAGGGGGGAGAGAAGCGGCTCTGTGAAATATAAGAGCGGAGGTATAAGGGGGGAAGGAGCGAGCCTGGGGGTAAAAAAAACGGGAAATGATGGGGAAAGGAAGCTGGCTCTGGATATATAAGAACGGATGTGATGAGGGAAAGCGAGCTCGTGATATATAAGAGCAGGATGTGATAGGGGGAGAAAGCGGGCTCTTGTATATAAGAGCAAGTGTGATAGAGAGAAAGGAGCCTGTGAATATAAGGTAGGATGAATAGAGGAAGAAGCTGGGGCTCTGTGAATTTAAAAAATGGGATAGAGAGAGAACTGAGGCTTGGGTTTTAAAAAATACTCGGAAAATGGGTGAAAGGGGAGAGAAGCTGAGCTCGGGAAATAAAAGCGGATTGAAAGGGAAGAAAGCAAGCCTGTGAATATAAGAGCGGATGTGAAAGTAGAGAACTGAGCCGTGAATAAAGAGCAATTTGGGGATAAAGGAGAAAAAGCAAAACCGGGATATATAAGAGCAGATGTGATAGGGAGAGAAGCGGGCCCTGTAAATAAAAAACAGATGTAATAGAGGAGAGAAGCGAGCCTTGTATATAAGAGCAGGAAGTGATAGAGGAAGAAGCGAGCTCTGTGATATATAAGAGAGGATGTGATAGAGAAAAGAGAACCTGAGCTCTGTGATATTTAAGAGCAGGAGTGATAGAGGAGAGAACTGAGTCTGTGAAAATAAAGCAGGAATGATAGGGGGAGAGAACTGACTCTGTTATATATAAGAAAGGATTTTGATAGGAAGAAGCTGAGCTCGTGATATATAAAAAAGGATGTTGGGGGAGAGAACGGGTTTGTGATATATAAGACGGGATGTGATAGAGGAGAAAGCTGAGCCTGTATATAAAGAAAGGATGTGAAAAAGAGAGAAACTAGCTCGTGATATTAAAGAAATGTGATAAGGAAGAAGCTGAGCTCTGTGAATATAAGGCAGGAGGATAGAGGGAGAGAAGCTGGCCGGGGGAATAAAGAGCAGGATTTGATGAGGGAGAGAAGCTGAGCCTGTGAATATAAGAGAGGATTATAGAGGAGAGAAGCTGAGATTTTGAATATAAGAACAGGATTGTTAGAAGAGAAGAAGCTCGTGAAAAAAAGAGCGGAGTGATAGAGGAGAGAAGCTGAGTTCGTGATAAAAGCGCAGATGGATAGAGGGAGAGAAGCGACTCTGTGTTATATAAACAGGATGTGAAGGGAGAGAAGCTGAGCTCTTGATATATAAGAGCGGGATTGAAAAGGGAAGAAGCGGATTTTTGTAAAAAAGAGCAGGTTTTGGAAGAGGAGGAAGCGATTCTGTGAAAAAAAGAAGGAGGGATAGGGAGAGGAGCTAGCCCCGTGGAATTTAGAACAGGAGGGATAAGAGAGAAGCTGACCTGTGTATATAAGAACGGGAGTGATAGAAAGAGAAGCTGAGCTCTGGAAATATAAAGCGATGTGAAGAGGGAGAAAAACGAGCTCTTGATTATAAGAGCAAGTTGTGATAGAGAGAGAAGCGAGCCTGTGATATAAAGAGAAGGATGTAATAGGGGAGAGAACTGAGCCTGTATAATAAGGCGGGGATGTATAGGGGAGAGAAGCGAGCCTGTGACAAAAACACAGGATTTTGATAGAGGAAGAACTGGCTCGGGGTAAAATAAAGACGGGATGTGAAGAGGGAGGGGCGACTCTGGATAAATAAGGCGGGAGGATAGGGGAAGAACGAGCTCGGAAATATAAAGCAGGGTGAAAGGAGAGAACGAGCCGGTGATATAAAAGGGCAATTTGGGGATAAAGGGAGAGAACGGCTCGTGAATATAAAGCAGGATGTGATAGAGGGAAGAAGCGAGCCTGTGATTATAAGAGCAATGTGTGGGGGAAAAGCAAAGCTCTGTGATAATAAAGCAGGATTGAAAAAGGGAAGAAGCGAGCCTGAAAAAATTAAGAGCAGGGGTGATAGAGAGAGAAGCGACCTGTATAGTAAGAGCAGGAGTGATAAGGAAAAGCAAGCTCTGTGATAAAAACGGGAATTTATAGAGGGAAGAACTGAGCCTTTTATATAAAGAACAGATGTAAATAGAGGAGAAGCTGACCTGGAACAAAAGCAGATGTGATGGAGGGAGAGAACTGACCGGGGAAAAAAGCGGATGTATAGAGGAAGAAGATAGCCCTGTAATGTATCAGAAAGATTTTTATAAGAGAGAGAAGAACTGAACCTGTGATATTTAAGAGCGGGATGTGATAGAGGAGAAAAGCGACTCTGTATTTTAAAGAGCAGATTTGATAGAGGGGGGGAAAAGCTGACCCTTGGATAATAAACAAGTTGGAAAAAGGGGAAGAAGCTGACTCTGTGATTTTAAAAGGCAGGATGGATAAGGAAGAACAGCCGTAATATAAAGCAGGGTTTTAGGGAAAAGCTGACTCTTTGTATATAAAGCAAATGTATAGGAGAGAACTGACCTGTGAAAAAAGAGCAGTATGTGAAGAGGAGAAAAGCTGAGCTCGTGATTATAAAGCGGGAAGTGATAAGGAGAGAAGCGAGCTCTTGAATATAAACAGAGTGATAGGGGAGAGAAGCTTTACTTTTTGGATACTAAGAGCAGGTGATAGAGGGTGAGAAGGAACTCTGGAAATATAAGACAGGTGGGATAGAGAAAAAGCGAGCTCTGTGAAAAAACAGCAGATTGATAGGGGGAGAGAACGGAGCCTGTGATAAAGGGGCAGGATGTGATAAGGGGGAAACTGAGCCGTGAAAAACTGTAAAAGCGGGATGTTTTTAGGAAAAAGGTGAGCTCTGTGATATTAAGAAGGGAGTGATAGGGGAAGAAGCTGACTCTGTGATATATAAGACGGAGTGTAAGGGAGAGAAAATGACCGGATATATAAGAGCAGGATGTGAAAAGGGGAGAGAAGCGGAGCTCTGGATAATAAAACGGGAGTGAAAGGGAGAGGGCTGAGCTCTGTATTATATTAGAGCAATGTTAGGGGAGAGAAGCTGAGCTCTGTAAATTTTTATGAGCGGGATTGAAAGGAGAGAAGCTGACTCGTGATATATAAGAGCGGGAGTGCTAGGGGAGAAACTGAGCTCGTAATATATAAAGCGGGAATGTGATAGAGGAAAAAGCTGAGCTATGTATATATAAACAGATGTAAGAGGAGAGAACTGAGCTCGTGATATGTAAAGCAGGATGGATAGAGGAAAAGCTGAGCTCTGTGAATAAAGAGCAAACGTGATAGAGGAAAAACTAGCTCTGTGATAAAAAGCAAAACGGATAGGGGGAAAAAGCTGACTGTGTGATAAAAAAAAACAAACGTGATAGGGGAGAGAACGAGCCTGGATAAAGCAAACGTTTTAGAGGAAGAAGCGAGCCGGACTAAAAGGGCAGAACGTGATAGGGAGAAACCTGAGCGGGGTTTGATAATAAAACAGGGTGTAGAGCCCTTTACTTTTAGAGAAGGATGCAAAAAAGGAAACTGAGCCTGCGATATAAAAGAGCGGGATGGATAGAGGAGGAACTGAGCTCGTGAATTAAAGCAGGATGTGATAGAGGAGAAAAAGCTGAGCTCGGGATATTAAGACAGGATGGATAAGGAGAGAAGCTGAGCCTGTGACAATAAAGCAGGATGTGGTAGAGGAGAGAAGCTGACTCTGTGATATATAAGAGCGGGATGTATAAAGGGAACTGACTCTGTGATAATAAGACAGGTTTGATAAGAAGAGAAACAGCTCGGGGATAATAAAAGCGGGAGTAAAGGGGAAGAAGCGAGCTCTGTGATATAAAAGAGCAGGATTGATAGAGGAGAGAAGCTGAGCCTGTGATAATAAAGCAGGATGTGATAGAGGAAGAACCGACTCGGGTATATAAAGCAGAGGGATAGGGGAGAAAAGCTGAGCTTGTAATAAAACAGAATAAAAAAGGAGAGAATCTGAGCTTTGACTATAATCAGGTGTGATAAGAGAGAACGAGCTCTTTATAAAGGGATTGATAGAGGAGAGAAGCTAGCTCTTAAATATAAAAAAATGGGATGTGATAGGGGAAGAACTGAGTCTGATATATAAGAGCAGATTGATAGGGGAGAAAAGTTTTTCTTGATATATAAGAAAAGGATGTGTAGAGGAGAAAGCTGAGCCTGTGAATATAAGAGCAGGGGGATAAGGAAAACTGAGCTCTGTGAAAATAAGAGCAGGATTTTTAGAGGAGAGAAGCTGACTCGGGAAATTTAAAAGAGCAGGATGGGGTAAGGAGGAAGCTGAGCTCTGGAATATAAACAGGATGTGATAGAGGAAAAAACGAGCTCTGGATAATAAACAGGGATAGAGGAAAGAAACGAGCCTGGATATAAAGACAGGATGGATAGAGGAGAGAATTCTCTGTATATATAAGAGCAGATTGTAGAGGAGAGAAGCCGAGTCTGGGGTACAATGAGCAGATGGGAAAGAGGAAAAACGAGCCTGTGATATATAAGAGCAGAATGGATAGGGGAGAGAAACTGAGCTCTGTATAATAAAAGCAGAACGTGATAGAGGGGGAAACTGAGCTGTGAACATATAACATCAGGGTGATAATGTAGAGAATTTTTTGAGCCTTTGATCTAAAAAAGGGGATTGATAGAGGAGAAACGTAGCTCTGTGATATATAAGAATGGGAGGGTGATAGGGGAAAAGCGACTCTTAATTATAGAGCAGGATGTATAGAGGAAGAAGCTGATTTGTGATATATAAGATGATTGATAGAGGGAGAGAAGCTGTGCTCTGTGAGATATAATAGCAGGATTTGATAGAGGGTGAGAAGCTTAGCTCTGTGATCTATAAGAGCAGGATTTTATAGAGGAGAGATGCTGAGTTCTGTGAGATATAAGAGCAGGATATGATAGAGGAGAGAAGCTGAGTTATTTGATATATAGGATTATATTATTTGAAGAAGGATTTCTGAGTAAAGAGCGGAGAAAAAAAAAACAGACAGTGAAAATATTGTTTACCCCTGCCTTCATACAGTGATTGACAGTTTGCTCAGTACACACACTGATACAAGGAAAGCTGTCAATCAATGTATGTGGGAGGAGTAAGGGCATGTTCCCACTGCACGTTTTTTCGGCCGGTTTTTCAGCCAGTTTGCGGTTTCTCAGACCGCCTGAAGAACCGGCCGAAAATAAGCACTATTGTGCTCTATGGAAAACCCACTGCAGCAGTCCCCACGGCACGGGTTTTCCGTCGGGTGGTTTTGCCGCCAGCGGTCCGGTGGCAAAACATTGAGCATCCACATTCTTCTGTCCGGTTTTCAGGCGGAATCTGTGCTTCTCAATGGGAGGGCTCTTCTCCGCTCATCTGGCAAACCGGCCGGTATTTGTCCTATGCCGTGGGGATGCGCCCTTTTTCTTAAGGAGTCTAGTCACTATTTTTCCTGCTTTTTCTTTTTTCTTTTTCTTTTTCCTAATTCAACTCATATAAATCTATATATCACAGAGCTCAGCTTCTCTCCCTCTATCACATACTCCTCATATAGGGTAGCATAAACCTCCTGTCATGTCACTTTAAATGCCAATTAGGGTTTTCCTATATGAACAAAACAACTTTGAGAACTAAAGTTCTAATCTCGAGCCATGAATCTACCATTGGAACATAGAATAGAGAATTACTCGTTTCATTTTATTTTGTAAAAGCAAAGAAATAATGTTAAACCATTTTGTAAAAATTTGTAAAATTACAGAATAGGTGCATCCTCCTTGTTTGATTTCATCATTATGATTAAAAATAGAGAAATATTTTAGATATAAACTCTTTCCACTCTTACACCACATGGCTTGACTTGTTACTACATATGCTAACGGCTTTTTTTCTTTTAGGTCTGATTAATTTGTTATCATCACATCATTGATGCCTACTACAATCCAAATGACCCATAGATATTATAATTGGGTGCGTATTCTTCTGTAAATCAATTGTTGCAGACTATGTACCTATGCATAAGAGTCCTGTTATTACCACAAGCACAGTCAAGTTCTGGACCAAATGGCACAAATATTCTACCTTCTGAGACCTGGAATCTTCATTACCACCTCTTTAACACTCCTCCATATGCAAAAGTGATGCTTTTCACAGCTGGTACAAACATTTGCAATCACCCTTACTTATAATTACCTTTCGAAATAACCTCCTGAAATTCCCTGGAAATAAAAATCTTTAAAATTACCTCTTAAGACATTATATTTAACTATGTAAAACCATAAGAAACCATGGACAATCAAAACTTCTTGTGTATTACCTCTCAAACAATTTTATGATCACCTGTGATTAACCCTATGGTATTGCCTGCAAGCAAAATTTCTCGAGATTACCCCTTGAGCACAATTCTCTAAACATGAATAAACTCTTCTATAATGGTCTATGAATATTTTCGATGCAGTGCTAGCAATAGATTCACACTGAAGGCATCAAAACTATGAATTAACACATGTGGAATTGTATACTTAACAAAAAAGTGTGAAAATATGTCTTATATTCTAGGTTCTTCAAAGTAGCCACCTTTTGCTTTGATTACTGCTTTGCACACTCTTGGCATTCTCTTGATGAGCTTCAAGAGGTAGTTCCCAGAGATGCTTAGAGATGGTTTTCACTTCACAGGTGTTCCCTGTCAGGTTTAATAAGTGGGATTTCTTGCCTTATAAATGGGGTTGGGACCATCAGTTGGGTTGTTCAGAAGTCAGGTGGATACACAGCTGATAGTGCTACTGAATGAACTGTTAGAATTTCTATTATGGCAAGAAAAAAGCAGCTAAGTAAAGAAAAACGAGTGGCCATCATTACTTTAAGAAATGAAGGTCAATGCCACAGAGAGTTCTAGCAGCAGACACATCTCTACAACAACTGTTAAGAGGAGACTGTGTGCAGCAGGCCTTCATGGTAAAATAGCTGGTAGGAAACCACTGCTAAGGACCGGCAACAAACAGAAGAGACTTGTTTGGGCTAAAGAACACAAGGAATGGACATTAGACCAGTGGAAATCTGTGCTTTGGTCTGATGAATCCAAATTTGAGATCTTTGGTTCCAACCACCGTGTTTTTGTGCTACGCAGAAAAGGTGAACGAATGGACTCTACATGCCTGGTTCCCACCGTGAAGCATGGAGGAGGAGGTGTGATGGTGTGGGGGTGCTTTGCTGGTGACACTGTTGGGGATTTATTCAAAATTAAAGGAATACTGAACCAGCAAGGTTACCACAACATCTTGCAGTGGCATGCTATTCCATCCGGTTTGCGTTTAGTTGGATCATCATTTATTTTTCAACAGGACAATGACCCAAAACACACCTCCAGACTGTGTAAGGGCTACTTGACCAAGTAGGAGAGTGATGGGGTGCTACGCCAGATGACCTGGCCTCCACAGTCACCAGACCTGAACCCAATCGAGATGGTTTGGGGTGAGCTGGACTGCAGAGTGAAGGCAAAAGTGCCAACAAGTGCTAAGCATCTCTGGGAACTCCTTTAAGACTGTTGGAAGACCATTTCAGGTGACTATTTCTTAAAGCTCATCAAGAGAATGCCAAGAGTGTGCAAAGCAGTCATCAAAGCATATATATATATATATATATATATATATATATATATATATATATATATATATGCATTGCTTTAACTGTATTGGGTATGGATATTACTAGAGCTTCACAGGTTGCCATTGAAACCGTCTGCTCTTCCACCTTCCATTTGAGGATGCCCCACAAATGCTCAATAGGTTTTGGATCTGGACACATGTTCAACCAGTCCATCACCTTCCTTGGTCAGTTAGTCACCTTTACCCTCATTTTCACATCTGGGACTGCAGGCACATGCAAGAGCCTGTAATGCTAGTCCAAGTTCAGTTCTGAGTTAGAGTTGCTAGTTGCTAGTTGAACAGTTACAGTTAGGCCTCGTTCACACGGCTTATTCTGGGATGGATTGCAGCCGTACTGCGCGCCGTATTTGCGCTGCAGTACAGCTGGAATCCATCACAGTCATTACGGTAATCCACAGTTCTCATAGAGAACTATGGATTCCGTCTCTTCTCCCTGCTCAGCGAATCCGCCGAGGGGGGAGAAAGTAACATGCACATTATTTATGGCGTGTACGCGCCGTGAATAATGAATGTCTATGGGGCCGGCGAGATGCCTGCACCCCGCCCAAGCTGCATGGCTGCCGGCGTAATTTTGGGGAGAAATACGTCCCCACAATTAAGTCGGCAATAAGCCATGTGAACATTGCCTTAGTGTTCAGTGGTTACAACTGTGGTGGCATTCAAACGGTCGTCTGCCCACTAGCTGACAGTGTAGGGTGTGTTCACACGGCGTCTTGCCTCCGTATTAACATATGCTTTTCTGATGCATCTCTAGGTCCATCAGAATGGACCCAGAGACACATCTAACAATTAGCAGTGAGTTTATCACTGCCGGCAATGACAGAAACGATGTGTCGTTCACATAAGTGATCGCCGGTGCGTGTTTGCATCACGCCTGTCGGGTCTGTCTTGCAGATGCGATCCAAGAATTTCATGTCATTTCTTGGATCGCATCCGCAAGACGGACCCGAAAGGCGCGATGCAAACACGCAGCAGCGATCACTCATGTGAACACCACTGCGTGTCTGTCATTGCCGGCAGTGATAAAGTCACTGCTAATTGTTAGATGCGTCTCTGGGTCCATTCTGATGAACCCAGAGGCACATCAGAAAAGGGTATGTTCATACAGAGGCAAGACGCCGTGTGAACATACCCGTTGTAGGCAGAGGCTAATACTACCAACCTCAAGAAATACAGAATCAGAAACACAGGAAAATAAAGAGAGGAAAGTGTATAAAAGATTGCCAGCAAGGAGGAAAATTAGAGGCTGAGAGACCTAAAAAGCTAGCCAGGTACTGGCATTTCTAGGAGTGTTTGGAGTAGGCCACTCCTGCTTGGTTACATGGCAACTGATAGAGGGACAATTATGGGAAGTGACTTGTGTTGACGAAAAGTGTAACTGCCTGAAGTGTACTAAGAACCTTTCTATTATGCAATGGAATCTGAAGTGGTATTGTAAGTGAAGCCTGTCAAAAGCCATCTCTGGTCCTTTCTCAGTCAGTGTACTACATAAGCCAGCACACCAACAGTAGACCCATCCTTTATAGAGGAAGAAGAGATGTGGTAAAGTATATGGACAGGTCATGAACAGCGGCAACACAACTGTGGTTTAGCTTTTCACTAGGCAGTAGCCTGAATTCTCTGGTGCTGAGTGATGGGTAAAAGGTCATTTAAATAGCTCACGATTAATGGCAATTGTTGGAGAAAACAAACATTTAGGGCCACATGTATGAACCTGTTTAGGTCTAAAACTCACTCTTTGCCCTTAGTAACCTAGGGGCAAAAAAGTGAGTTTTAGACCTAAACAGGTTTATACATGTGGCCCTTAGTATGCACTATGCCAGCAGCATATAATAAAGTCAGCATGGGGAGGGCAGTACACAGTGGACCCAGTATAGAGAGAATAGCAGGAAACAAGACATTGAAGAAGATGGCTCGAGATCACATGAGACCACTGTGTAGAGAGGTGATCGGGAAGTGAACATCAGCAATAGCAAGGAAGAATTTTGTGCAGTGAAAAAGTGTGACATTTAGCACAATTTTTTTCTGTATGTTAATTTTTAGTTACACACCAGAGCGACCAAAAACATTATATATGGTAAATAGAACTTAGGAAAAAATATTACATTTAGAAATGTTATTTCTGTATCTTTGCTTTGTACAATAAAATGGGTTGCAACCTTGATAAGAAAAGCCCTGTACTCAGAAGTATAGCTATAAAGGGTGCAGAATTAGTAGTTGTCACCAAGCCCGAGCCTGAGGAGGCCCAAATGCCTCTCTGCCATTTAAGAAGACACCATTACTATAAATAATGCATGGGAGGTGGAGCCTTTTTATAGATTTTGCATTGCGGCCCAGGACAATAATTACACCTCTGTATGTTCTAGCATAATTTTCCCACTATACATATGCAAGTACTTGCATTTGCTACACTGAAGAATCATGTATTCCCATTTATCTGTAAAAAGAACATCCAGATTACTAACAAACAATCAGCATGAAGGACAAGTGACAAGTTTCTGGTTCATTACTTCCCTATTCTTCAGTTGACTTTGTGATTGACTTCAAGCTGTGACAAAAGGAGGATGATAGATCTGACTATGCACATCTCTTGCTATGGCAAATTCTAAAGGTTGAGTCTTAACATTATTTACAACAATTTTATGGTTTTTATTCAGAGATAAGAAAACAGTTTGCCATGTTTGGAACTGATCACATTCTGGGTGTTTTAGACATATTAAATTCACTTATAATAAAAAGTAATACGCAAATATACTTTTATATAAGATTTATGATCTTATTACAGAATGTTTCAATATTTGAAATTATTTTATAATTTTAGAATAAACAGTAAATAAATCTTAGTAAGCTACTCCAATAGTAAAAGGATCACAAGGGTATTCCCTTTGAAAGGAAATATGCACTGCAATGCATCATAAGACTGTAGAAAAATAACCTAGGACGGGAGTGGGGAACCTTTTTCTGCCAAGGGTCTTTTGGATTTATAACATCATTCTCATCCATTCTGTTTCCCCGCCACAGCACAGAAAAACATGGATGAGAGTTGCAACTGAAGTGCTGCCCCCCACCCACATCAAGCATCAAGTTTACATGCAATGCTCCTGACTGTCTGTTCTCCCATACTATTGTGAAGTCCATGCCTTCTTCGTTGTGCAGTACCAAATAGGGGTAGAAATGTCATAGACTAGAGATTCATGGATGCTCCCCCTTCTCTGTCCCTTTCCCCCATGCTTTACCAAATAGAACCAACCTTATTATCAGTGTGGACGAGACCATGCATAAAATGGGCAACTTCCAAGCCCAAATAGTCTTAATTTCATATAGTCACAAGTATGGTAAAAATAGTTTAAAACACTTTATTTACTTCAACTCTTCTTGTAAAACATGACAAAACCCACAATTTTTCAATTCCTCGTAACACACTCATCCCCATTGGAGTTACGGTATATAACATACGATTTGGTGATTATCAGATTAAGTAGCAACAGGATCCCGAGTAGATACGGAGTTCAGAGACGTAATGTTTCTAAAGTAACCCTATCTTTGTCAAGCATGTCAGAATATTACGGAATTGATAGATGACCATCCAACAGTGACATATGCAAGGGGTATAAATTTAAAGGACATGCTAGTTCATAGCCATTTCAGTGAAACTTCAACCACCAAGAACATGGCTTACGGTGCTGGTGCACATAGAGTATAAATTATGGAACATGCAAAGCATGTAAATTCGTACCAACAAGTAAAGGCTTTGTGAGCCCTGGAAACAATAAAATGTTTAAGCTATTGACGTTTGTGAATTGCAAAACCAAGGGTGATATATATCAATGCATATGTGCATGCCCACTGATGTGTGTAGGAAAGACGTAGGGTAATGGAGCATATTGGAGATATTGAACACCAATGAGACACTCCAGTGGCGCGCCATATGGTGGAGGTGCATGGAGGTGATACGTCATCTCTATCTTTTTCTGTACTTGAAGTAGTAAAACCCAATAGTTGTCAGGAGGACTATGAAAAACAAGATCTTACAAAGAGAAACCCTCTGGATCTATTTTGCTTAAGGACTTTTAAATCTAATGGCTTGAAAGAAGTTATGTCTTTTACTTAATTTATCTGATTATTATTTAAATTAGATGAAGTAACCATCATAACATCTGGGGGTTATGCATATTTTCTCTTATTGCACATTTCAATAAGAGGGTATATATATTTTTTTTATATAATTTTTATTTGACCCTTAAATTTCTCTAATGTCTGAGAATATGCAGTTTGGGAAAGTCATACTGTTGATAGAGGTGGCTCCCTGGGATGATAATGGAAGGAATATGGATATATAATTAGCTCTCTTTGGAAGAGTTATTTTGTACTCCTATCTGTGGTTACAGTGGAGATTTTTGGGAATGGCATGTTTTTCATCTGTCTGGTGGATTGCCAGCTTTAATAATAATTAATTTAGGAGAGTAAGAGGGGAATCCAGAGAAAATTGGGATGTGTACGCAGACCTTGGATCTTCAATCAGCAGGAGAGAGGACCATTTTCTTGTGTCATCATGTAAGCGTCCTGGGTAGTGTTGAGCGATTATTATCGACAAAGTTAAAATTGGCACGGTTTTTATGTTGATCGGAATTTTTCGATCACGTGATAATTTAGGTGAAAATCTGCGCATAATCTATTTATATCGCAGCATATTCGGTCATTTTGGCGGCCAGCAAATCAGCTTAGAGAATAGAGCAGGGTGAGCTGGGTGTGTGACGTCATGACTGGGATGTGTATGGTTGTGATTGGCTGGAAAAATCACATGACCTGGTTTTACATAGAACAGCCCTTCTTGTTCAGCATCAGTGTGTGTCAGTGTCTCATAATAGCAGAACGTGTACTAGGTCTCTCTCAATAGAGCTCAGCGAAACAGTTCTATTTGTTCACACAGACAACTATGCTTTTAGCTGTGAACATTAGAACATAGGTAGATTAGAAAATTTCAGTTATTAGTTAGTTAGGCTGAGTTAGGCAAAGCATCTAGCGCTGTACAGCCGAGGAGGGGAAAGAGGGGGGGAGGGGGCAAACACAGGCAGACAGGCAGGCAGGCTTTTGAAAGGAGAGTGGATATTGTGCAGCCCAGACTCTGCTTTGACCGTGGATTGAAATGGCTTTTTATTAACATTTTTTGGGCAGTTTTTGCTGAAATATTAGCTGGTATTTTGTGCAGCCTGTACTTATATTAGGATACAGATCTTTTCTAGTAACTGCAGGTGTATTTGATAGGTGCAAAACTCACCTTTTATTATCCGTACACAATTTAATTAGGTTTTTTTTCACTTTGGCGCAGCTCAGTTTTGTTCAAAAACTCACTTTGTACGTACAATAGGATACAGAACTTTTCTAGTCACCGCAGGTGTATTTCATAGGTGCAAAACGTTTTATTATCCGTACACAATTTAATTAGGTTTTGTTCACTTTGGCGCAGGCCATTTTTGTTCAAAGACCCATCTTGTACGCATATTGCCATACAGAAATTTGCTAGTAATTGGTGTTGTATTTCATAGGTGCAAAAACCACCTATTATCAGTACACAATTTAATTAGGTTTTTGTCACTTTGGCGCAGCTCAGTTTTGTTCAAAGACCCACTTTGTACGTACAATAGGATACAGAACTTTTCTAGTCACCGCAGGTGTATTTAATAGGTGCAAAAACCACCTATGATTATCAGTACACAATTTAATTACGTGTTTTTCACTTTGGCGCAGCCCAGTTTTGTTGAAAGACCCATCTTGTACTTATATTACCATACAGAAATTTTCTAGTAATTGCGGGTGTATTTCATAGGTGAAAAACCCACCTTTTATTATCAGTATACATTTCAAATAGGTGTTTTTTTTTTTACTTTGGTGCGGCCCAGTTTTGTTCATAGAGCCACCTTGTACTTAAATTTGAATACTGAAATTTTGTAGTTGCTGTTGGTGTATTTCATTGGTGCCAAAACCACCGTTTGTTATCTGTATAACTTTTAAATAGCTGTATTGCACGTGGTGCGGCGCTAGTTTTTTTTCAAATAGCCACGTTGTACGACAATTCTGATAGAAATATTTTCTAGCAACGGTTCTCGTTTGTCATTGCTGCACAAAATGCATTTTCTCATCCGTGTAACTTTTGAATAGTTTTATTGCACTTGTTGAATCTCAGTTTGGCGCAGATAGTGCACTTGTATGATAGTTTGTTGAAAACTATCAATTCCTAGTCCTACTGGGCAGGTATAGTCAATGTCCAGTTCAACTAAAATGGTGGTTGAAAGGCTCCTTTTTCCGGCAGTTTTTAAATCTGGGGGTCATGCAGGTTTGGGGCTCATGCTGTGGCCCAGGACAGGTATAGTCAATGTCCAGTTCAACTAAAATGGTGGTTCAAAGACTCCTTTTCCCAGCACTTTTTAATCTGTGGGTCAGACAGGTTTAATGGTTATACTGTGGTCCAGGACAGGTATAGTCAATGTCCAAATAAAATAAAATGGTGGTTCAATGACTCCTTTTCCCAGCACTTTTTAATCTGTGGGTCAGACAGGTTTAATGGTCATACTACGGTCCAGGACAGGTATAGTCAATGTCCAGTTCAACTAAAATGGTGGTTAAAAGACTCCTTATCTCAGCACTTTTTAATCTGTGGGTCAGACAGGTTTAATGGTCATACTGCGGTCCAGGACAGGCATAGTCAATGTCCAGTTCAACTAAAATGGTGGTTCAAAGACTCCTTTTCAGGCACTTTTTAATCTGTGGGTCAGACAGGTTAAATGGTCATACTGTGGTACAGAACAGGTATAGTCATATGTCCAGTTCAACTAAAATGGTGGTTGAAAGACTCCTTTGTCCGGTACTTTTTAATCTGTGGGTCAGACAGGTTTAATGGTCATACTGCGGTCCAGGACAGGCATAGTCAATGTCCAGTTCAACTAAAATGGAGGGTCAAAGACTCCTTTTTCAGGCACTTTTTAATCTGTGGGTCAGACAGGTTTAATGGTCATACTGTGGTACAGAACAGGTATAGTCACATGTCCAGTTCAACTAAAATGGTGGTTGAAAGACTCCTTTTTCCAGCACTTTTTAATCTGTGGGTCAGACAGGTTTAATGGTCATACTGCGGTCCAGGACAGGGATAGTCAATGTGCAGTTCAACTAAAATGGTGGTTCAAAGAATCCTTTTTCAGGCACTTTTTAATCTGTGGGTCATACAGGTTTAATGGTCATACTGTGGTACAGAACAGGTATAGTCAATGTCCAGTGAAACTAAAATGGTGGTTCAAAGACTCCTTTTTCTGGCACTTATTAATCTGTGGGTCATGCAGGTTTAATGGTCATGTTACGGTCCAGGATAGATATAGTCAATGTCCAGTTCAACTAAAATGGTGGTTAAAGACTCCTTTTTCCGGCACTTTTTTAATCTGGGGGTCAGATAGGTTTAAGGGTCATGCTACGTTCCAGGACAGGGATAGTCAATGTCCAGTTCAAGTAAAATGATGGTTTAAAGAATACTGCCTTCTGGCACTTTTTATTTGTGGGTCATGCACGTTTAAGGGTCATGCTGTGGTACAAGACAGGGATAGTGAATGGTCTGTGATTTTTTTTCTGTGGCTTTTATAACCTAAGTGTGTTGCCTAAGATGTAGCACATATCCATTTGACTGTTGTGGATCTTAATTCCAGCTTCTCCAGCCCTGTTTGTGTGTAAGAATGAAGGTGTTTTTCCTCTCCCATAGACTTTAATGGTCATTAATCTATTATCGACTATCGGAAATCGTCTTCATATTTGCCGATATCGACTATCGACCCAATGACGATAGTCAACGTAATCTCTCATCACTAGTCCTGGGTAGGGAGTCATTATGTTTTATGATTAGTTACCTGTGTGTAGGCACAGAAAGATGAACAGCAGTTTGGTTGAACTGCCTAGGTCTGTATGTATGTGAAACTATATGAACTTCTCGTCACTCGACACTGTGACAAACCAGTAGTTTGTGTGCAGGCTCAGGAAGACTGATGGCTACCTGCTTAAACTGTGCAGGTCCGGAAACAATGCAGTCTGTGTCCGCAGGGGTGTAGCTAGAGCCTCATAGACCCTGGTGCAAAACTTCAATTTGGGCCCCCATTGTCTGCAAACAATGGCTGTGGACCACTTCTCTTTAACAACAGGTTCCCTACTTGGAATGGTGGATGCTTGCAGTGTAGCATGTATAAGTTATATTTATCTTCTGGTTCCCACTATTTCTGTTCTGGAGCTCCCCGAGTTTGCTCCTTTTCAATTTCAGGTTCTCAATAAAACACACAGAAGAGACTTATGTTTCATTTACTTAAAATAGAACTCACGTCTCTACTCTACGTGAATGAAGCACGCGCAGCGTGTTGGTATGAGAACCCAGAAGTGAAGAGACGCGGATCGTGGGGAGCTCCGGAGTGGCAACAGCAGAGACCAGAAGGCACTTATAACTTTCTACCACTCTGGATCCATTTCCAATTAAGAAAATTAACTACATGCCTATTTTACATCATACACCCCATTTTACAGCCTTCTCTCACATAAATAAATTACACTGGCCATTTTACGATGCTAAAAAAAGCCAAGTTTATTATTTTACAATATACATGGCAAGTCCAGAGGCCATTATTTGACCTTCAGCTGCTTTCTCACTCATTGACACCCAGCAATTGCATTGCAGAGGAAACCTTCTTCCCTTTGTCAATTACCTAGATGCCACAAGCACTATTTACCATGACATCTAAGGGGTTAAAGGTCTAAAAAAGACAGCTCATTAGCTTCAAAGGAATCCTTATCACCCCAACAAGCAGATAGGGATCTTCACATGTCACTGCCCTGCTTGTACTGAAGCAGGACAGCATGGTCACAGGGGAGGAAGCATCATTATGAGAAAGCAACAATGTGCTCAACTGCCCCACAACCTTCTCTACTCTGCTTCCTCACTTCCTGTACCCACTAACACCAGTAATAAGCAGGAGGGAGTCCTGCTAATCCTGTAGACAGCTCACAAAGAATATCATGCCCAAGTGCCACTGGAAATTACCGGCAGTTAATACTTCCGGTAGAAAATTAATACTGACGGCAACTCAAAGCCTGTATTACCAGCTGACTGGCAATCCAAGTGTTGAGGGGAGCCTGTGGGCCCCCTTAGCTTAGGGGCCCAGTCGCAAGTGCAGACGCTGTGACCCCTGTAGCTATGCCACTGTATGTCTGAATGTTCTGGGCCACATGTAGTGGCATTGACTATCGTCAGCATCTGAAGAGGATACGTGCACACAGGAGATGGTAAACAAGTAAACTACAACTGGATTAGCCCTCCCTCACATGCTCTGACATTGGACATCCCCCATCTGGCAGAGAGTATTTATTTGGAAAGAAATGGCAGTTTTGCGTCTTCCCTACCTGAGGAGGTCCGTGTACTGGCTATAACGTAGGAGATATCATTTTTTGGGGCCAAAATACTGGAGAGCAGAGGGTGTAAATATTTTGTGTTAGACATCTAAAAAGTGTCTAATAGTAGAGGTATCATAAGCTGTAAGCCAGCATGGTGTACCACACGTAACTATAAATGGCACCCTTTGTATCAACTTCTTCATATGCAAGTATAATACCAGCAACAACCCCCTTCGTACATAAAAGGTCTGTGAGTGGCTGTCTTATTGGTTTTTTTTGCATGGAGGGGGTGTGGGCTTCTGCTCATTAATTAACTGCACAAGTTTTACCTTTCCCAAGTAGCACACAGACTTGTGTTGCTTCCTACTGGCTTCAGTCTATGATCCAGCCATTGAGCTGTAAGTGTGGCCTTGTGGTTGTGTTTTTGAGTAAATTATTGTCCATTTTTCTGTGATTGACTACCTTCTATCATTATCTATTTAGCCTGTAGTTGGATGTCACCTATCTGTTAATGATGTTGTTGCATATGATGGACAGTTGGCACTGATGAATCCCTTTTCTCATGGGAGGAAAGGCATCAGATAGTGACTGGTATTATACTGTATGACTGTATGACATCTGTATGACATCTACAGGAAGGAAATTTTGACTTTATCAACTAGAGATAATAATTGATTATATAACCATTTGTAATTTTATCGAGTCATGCAATTTTTTTTTTTATGTGGCAGGTAAATCTATTATTTTGGGCTGTCCAGTCCAAATATAATTTGGGCCTGTTGTTTGTACTTGAGTGCAGATAAAGGATAATTTTTGGTACATTTCCATCCTATCTATTTTACTTATACAGGATCTCTTCTGTGAGAATAAAGACTTCTCACTGAAGTTGGACTTTTACAGATGTGGCAATACCAATTATGTGTAAATCTTTATTTTTTTTATTTGTACAATGGCAAAAGTGGAGTGTTTTTTTTTTTTTTTTACATTAATACTCCTAGGGTATTTGACTACTATTAGACACAGACACAATGCCTTGTACTATATACAGCAGTACTATTGTATTGCTGTACATTGGATTTTCATCCATTCATTACCTATTACAGCCTGCCATAGGCAGAGTTTAATAGGTTTACATGCGTGGCAGCTGCAGAAGCCTTTATGAGGCTTCCTTCTGCCATGGCAACCGATCCCTCCCTGCAATTACATTGCGGGGGGGTGGGGGGTTTGATAAAACAGAGGAGTGCTGCACAGTACCCCAAATTTGGGGGATAAAGTGCGTCTTATAGTCTGAAAAATACGGTACTTTAACCCCTTCACGACTTTAGACGTATGCATTCATCCTGGAGATCGTGCGAACTCTAAAGCAGAGTTTGCACGATCGCTGTGGTATGTCAGCTGTATATTACTGCTGTATATTACAACTGCTTAATTAGCGGTCGCGATTAAGCGATCTTTTCCTACATCTCTGTCGGCGACAGCAGCGGCACGATCCTGCAGCTGCTGACGCTTAACAGACAGCCTGGAAGGTATAGAATGCCTTCCGGGCTGTCTGTGATGTCACCATGCCTGGCCGTGCCCTGTGGGCATGGCCAGGCATCGTGACTGACAGTTGTCATAGAAACTAGTACACAGCAGTAAGCTGCGTATTGATTTATATTATAAAAGTGATTTTCCCTATGGGGAAAAGTAAAAAAGAAGATTAAAAAATAAGTAAAATGTGAAAAAGTAAATACAAATGTGAAAAAACAGTAAAACACAAATATGAAAAATAAAATAAAAACACACCAATCAACCCAAAAAAGATCCAAAATAAATAAAGTACCCATATTTGGTATCGTTGCGTGCGTAACGACATATCCTATAAATCTGTTATATTAATTAACCCAAATGGGGAAAGCCGTTAAAAATAAATAAATAAACAATCACAGAATTGTGATTTTTGTTCATTCAGCAGCACATAAAATGGAATAAAAAGCTATAAAAACATATATAAATGCCAAGGTGATGCCAATTAATATGTTGGTTCATTCCGCAAAAAAAAAATTCCTTACACAGCTCTGTATACGGAAAAATAAAAAAGTTATGGCTATCAGAAGGCAGCGATACATACATTTTGCTTTACACAATAAAAACACTTCTTTTTTTTATAGCACTTCATCATAAAAAAAACTATATAATTTGGGTATCGCCGTAATTGTATCAACCCACAGAATAAAACTAACTTGTCATGGATACTGCACAGTGAGTGCTGTTAAAAATAAAAATAAAAAACTTTTCTAGGATTGCAGTATTTTCTTCATCCTGCCTTCCAAAAAAGGCAATCAAAAAGCGATCAAAAAGCCTTGTCCCAAAAAATACCAATAATAATGTCAAATTATCCCACAAAAAACAAGCCCCTACACATCTCCGTACACAGAAAAATAAAGTTATGGCTCTCAGACTATGGCGATGCAAAAACGTGATTTCCTATTTGAATAAAAGTGTTTTTTATTGTGTAAAAGCAGTAAAACATAAAAAATACAAATTAGGTATCGCTGTAATCGTATCAACCTACCGAGTAAAACTAGAATGTCATTTATATCGCACAGTGATGGCTGTAAAAAATAAAAACACTACAAGAATTGCAGTATTTTTTTCAAAACGCCTAACAAAAACCCTAATAAAAAGTGATCAAAGAGTCATATGCACCCCATAATGGTACTAATAAAAACATCAACTCATCCCACAAAAACAAGCCCCTACACAGTTCCATACACAGCAAAATAAAAAATGTTATGCAGTTTTTTATAAACACATTTCTATTCTGTAAAAGTAATAAAACATAAAATATAAAATTTATATCATCGTAATTGTACCGACCCCCACAGTAAAGGTATGATTTAATTTATACCACGCGGCGAAGGCTGTAAAATTGAGGCCCAAGAAACAATGGCGGAACTGTGTTTTTTCCTCCCCATTTTCATGGCCCAGTGCTACAAAAGCTATGGAACACCTGTGCAGGCCAAAATGCATAATACACCCCTAGATAAGATCTATGAAGAGTGTTGAATCCAAAATGGGGCGACTTCTGGAAGGTTTCACCTTTTCTGCTACTTTGGGGGCTTTGCAAATGAGACATGGCACCCACCAAAATCTGCATTCCAAAAGCTAAATAGCGCTCCCTCCCATGTATGCCATGCCATGTGCCCAAATTGCAGTTTACAATTGCCGAACTTGGAAGAAATTGTGTAATACAATTTGGGGGGCTTTATTCCAGGATTCCTTGTAAAAATTAAACATTTTAAGCTAAAATTGCAGATCGTTGGAAAAAAATACATTTTTGATTTTCATAGCCTAAAAAAAAAAACTTGTGAAACACCTGTGGGGTCGATATACTCACTGCACCCCTGGATATTTTCAGATTTAAAAAATATGGCTGTGTCAGGGGTTAAAACATAACAAGTAACAAAATACGCCTAATCATATCCAATGTTCATTTGTAATGGTTACTATTCTAATAAACTGTAACCTGTATGAAATCAGTCATATTCCTGACTAGAAAGCAAATAGCTAAAGTCCACTTGTCCAATAACACCATGTGTTAAATATATACTTGTTTCTGAATAGTCAGCACTAAGAGTTATAGCATGGTAGTTTATATTTGGGAGTTTGGATAGAGACCAATTAACAGGTCATTCCATAAGGAAGGGACATCTTCGAACTGCCAAGTCAGATAAAATTTCACCGAGTCAAATGTAAAATAGGGAATAGAAGCATGGCATTTACTTGACTTAAAGCAATAAGCAATCTGACAGAAGAAAGGAAACTGGGAAGAAAACATCAGGTACAATAACAGGGCATCTAAAGGACAATGACCTATTTATAAAAGTACAAATCCTGCTTATGAAGGTTTCCACTCATAAGTCTGGGCTGCATTTCCACTACTAATTTCACTATTACTACTTCTATTTTCTGTTTCCTTGATTAATGACTGTAGTGGAATCTATTATATCTTAGTAAGAGACAATTTATCTTGCTTTCAAGACAAAGGCATCACACAGGCGCTATCTTCATAACCAAACTAAGCAGATCATTTTCTTGAACATTTAATTTAAAAACTGAATTTGACATGAGTTTAAATATCATGTTGAGAACTGGAAGATTTACAGAATAACAGTAATTAGAGGTATACAAAAGGAGCTGCAAATTTGTGACTGATAGAAGCACAAAGATAATCTTTACATTTAAAAATGATTAGAAGGGATGGTGCATAAATGAAAGATTCCCATTTTAAAGCTAGTGCTGCCATAAACATAAAGGCCAGACTTGTTGAGATGATTTGAAGAATGTTACTGATTTCCATATTTTCTAAAAAGTGAACACATTTCTGAAACTGCTACAGGCACCTAAAAAACACCATTCCAGTTCTAAAGCTGCTGGCGGTGTTCACAGGAACTCTGTTTACTTCCTGTTCTTCAGCTGCCAATCCCTGGAAATCATCACTTGTGCAGTTCATTTAAAAAAAAGGCATGTGACCACTGAAGCCACATATTGGCTGCAGTGGTTGCATGATAACTGAAGAACAGGAAGGAAATAAAGATTAGGGGACACCACCACCAGCTTTAGCATTGGACCAGGAGTGTGTGCTTAGGTAAGCATTTTTTTGGTTTTATTATATAGCTGAAGCCTATTTTTGGCTTAAAATTTTAAGTTGGACAACCCATTTCAATACTCTTTTCACAAAGTGACCACGATTATGATAAGTAATTGATTGGTAAGTACAAACATGAATAAATTATCACTAAAACACAATAAAGAAATTCTTTATCTTTTCTAATTATATTAAATTTATAATAATAAGGCAGCATATTATATTTACAAGCAACAAAAGAGACACAATTCAACCCTTATGATTAGACTCTTTATTTTTACAATATAAAGAGTATATAATTTGAGTTTTACTTGCGTTTTCAGTGAACCTTATAATTGAAATGGGATCTAATGTTGCAACATATTTGATAAAGTGGTCATGCTTTCTTGAATTTTAAATGAAAGTCTAAACAAACAGTCAAATGTATTTGACTTAAAAATAAAAATTATACTAATTTGGTTAGTTTCTATGTAGGAATAAAGAGCTTTTATGGCACTTTGAGAAGCTTCATTAACCCCTTTCAGGCATGTCATGATGCTGGTAAAGACTAAGTATAGAGCGGGTTCACCTGTTGACCATAACAAGGCTATTAATTATTTTCCTCAGGTAAATCAAAATGCCCTGTACACTGTAGATAATTAACAGGATAGGCACTAACAAAGCTGATGCAGGTTACTTGTCTGTAAAGGATAGGTTGCTAAAACAGTTCTCCTTTCTCTGATATCACAATGTAGCTATTTACTAAAGATACGCGTCACTGGTGAAAATTTTTAGCTAGGACTCCATACCTTCGAACAAAGGCGGTGGACTACTGTTTTTTAACAGGTTCCCTACTTGGGTCATGGATTCTTGCAGTATAGCGTTCCTACATAATTTTTTCACTTAAAGAGTTTTCCAATGGAAGAAAATTCATTTGAAATAGGGACAGGCTGTGAAAAAAAGAGAAAAAAGTATACTTACCTTACTGTCCTCCACTGCTCTGTTACTGCTACAGAGCTCCTCGGTATTTGCTCCTCAATCTTAAAGGCTATTACGAACTAAATACCATGACTTAAAATATAACTTTTATTTAATATATAAAAAAAATATCAATAATTAACAAACGTATAATGTGCTCTCAGTGGAATGTATATTCGGGAAAACAAAATATCAGAGGCTGCCCTCTCAAAGGACATAAGACATAGATTATTCACGTACATATACAGTATATCTTCTCAATGGTCAATTAACATGAATAATCACCTGTAGAAAATGAATAACATGATCTGACATACTCCTACTGAGATTTGGTCATAAATAAACAGATAACGAAGCAGGATAAAACTAACGTAAAGATATGACAGTATCCAATGATGTCCACCTTGAAGATGAATTAACCAGTCATCTCCTTTTAATCCATGGACCAAAATAGAGATGTTCTGGTCCTTCTTGGAGAAAATATTGAAGGAATCGTGCAAAGGAGTTTATTTCTCATATGTGTCTAATATTAGTAATGTGTTTAATTACTGTTTTTGTCTGAAAATATAATACAGAGTGGTCAAAAACTCATGAGTAAGTGTAATGGGCAATCAACAGAATCACCAGTCATGAAATGCATGCTGCTAATTTGGTGTAAGTGAGTCATTTAATGAAAGTGGGTTGTGCAAATAAATAACAGTGAGGATTTCAATTAGTGAGGTAATTCATTCTGTGAAGAAACAGGTATCAATTATGGCCCTGACACGGCACATGTTGTTGCCGTGGAGGAGCAGGGCGCTACAGGGGTTAATCGCTCTAGCCGGGCGACACACCCAGGGAGAAGCCTGGCTCATGAGCATAGGATTGACAGCCCGGCTTCGAATCAGCTCAGAGGGTGTGTCGCACAAGTCAATATAGGTGTTTCCGAAGGCCGCAGCAATCAGCTGCTGGGGCGGGGTCCGGGCGCCTCATTTAAACCTGCTCAGTGTGTTAAACCTTTGCCTGTGAAAGGTTCTCCCCAGTCCTCCTCCTGATTTCCTGTTTGTTGTTTCTCCTGATTTCCTGACTGCGGCTTGCTCCTAGACTTCGTTTCTGTCCTAAGTTTTTGTACCGCGCTACCTCCAGTGTTTTGAACCTTGGCTTGGCTTCCGTTTTTCTGTTGGTTTCTGATTTGTGGCTTTGACGTACCCGTACCGTTATCGACCCGGACTGCCATGCACGTAGTAGCATAGGGCTTGTCGTCCAGTTGGGTTCTGCCATTTAGGGCAGCACGCCAAGTAGGCAGGGACATTGGGCTGGGTGGCAGTCAGGGCCCACTGCACCTCATCTGACTTGACATTTTCACAGGCCTATACCTTCCTGCTCTCCACACACCATGAACCCCATGTCGATGCTGGTAGAGCAGATGCAGGGACTTACCCAGTTGGTCCAAGATCTGGCACTAAGGGTGCAGCAGCAGGAGACCTCCCTGGTTACCCTCCGGGATGGGAGTTTCCCAACACCGCTGCCCCCTTTTGTGGAACCCCCCATCCAGTTACCCTATAGATTTTCAGATGACAGGAGGGTCTTTCTGTCTTTCAAGGAAGGCTGTCACTTGTATTTTCGACTCTGCCCACGTACCTCAGGAAATGAGGAACAGAGAGTGGGAATTGTCATGTCCCTTCCCCAAGGGTTCCCCCAGGAGTGGGCATTCTCACTACCCCCCGACTCACCGGAATTGTCTTCGGTAGACAGATTTTTTGTCTCCTAGGGACTCCTCTTCGACGACCCTGATAGGGAGGCGGTGACCGAGACTCAGCTCACCACCTGAAGGCAGGGTAAGCGGACGGTAGAGGAGTATGCTTCTGGATTTCGCCGCTGGTGTGTTCCGTCGGGGTGGAACGACCCAGCTCTCAGGTGCCAGTTCAGAGTGGAATTGGCCAACCATGTTAAAGACATGTTGGTGGCTTATCCTACCCCGGGCACTCTGGATGATGCGATTGCTTTGGCAGTTCGGTTGGACAGACGGTTTAGGGAGAGACGTCGGGAACAGACCCTTTTGCCCCGTCTTATGCCACGTCCCCGTTCTGCTACCACTCCAGAACCTGCTAGAGCGATGATACCCCCGGAGGAGCCTAAGCAGGTAGGGACCTCTTCTACGGGTGCCGCCAGTGACCGCAGGACCTCACGTCGCACCCAGGCACTGTGCTTCTATTGTGGTGGATTGTCCCCCAAAAAAGCCGTGGCCAGAAAAACTCCAGTGCCTAGGTAACTCAGGGGGAGGTCGCCTAGGTGAGCAGGTATTCCCTATTGTGTCAAAGAAATTGTTGCTTCCAGTTAAAATTTCGTATTTTTCCATGTGTGATTCTGGGAGCGCATTTGTGGATTCAGGATCAGCCTCCAATTTCATGGACTCTTGATTCGCCAAGCGTCTGGGCCTACCCTAAAGGCCTCTATCTGATTCCCTGCAGGTGGTGGCTATTAATTCTATCCCGTTGGTTAAGGGCAATATCCAGTATTGCACCCCTGAACTTCAGATGCTTGAGACGTATGTATACATAAGGAGAAGTGCATATTGTTTATCATGGAGGGCTTACCCGCTGATGTTGTGTTGGGGTTGCCCTGGCTTCAGAAACATAACCCTGTGTTTGATTGGAATTCTGGGGAATTAATTAGGTGGGGAAAGCAGTGTATTGAGAAATGTTTCCCAATTGTTCTTGGTAATGCGGAAATCGAGCAGATTCCTGCCTTTATTCGTGATTTTGCTGAGGTGTTTTCCAAGACCCAGTCTGAGAAGTTACCCCCACATAGATCATATGACTGTGCCATCGAACTATTGCCGGGGGTGAGATTTCCTAAAGGCAGGATATATAATCTGTCGGGTCCTGAGAGAACCGCCATGAAACAATACATTGCTGAGAGCCTACAGAAGGGTCACATTCAACCTTCCGTGTTCCCTATGGGTGCAGGGTTCTTCCTCATTAAGAAGAAAGATGGAACTCTCTGCCCATGCATCGATTATCGGGAGCTCAATAAAATAACGGTAAAGAACCAATACCCCTTACCATTGATTCCTGATCTGTTTAATCAAATTCAGGGGGCTAAGTGGTTTTCCAAGTTAGACCTAAGGGGGGCCTATAATCTTATCCATACAAAAGAAGGGGATGAGTGGAAGACCGCATTTAATACCCCGGAGGGCCATTTTGAATGTCTGGTTATGCACATTGGGCTGTGTAATGCTCCTCCCATGGTCTTTCAGAATCTGGTAAACGACGTTTTCCGTGAATTGATTGGTCGTTGTATGATCGTATATATGGATGACATTTTAATTTACTCACAGGACTGGTCGTCACAAGTTAAACATGTGCGACAAGTTTTGCAGATCTTGAAGATCAATAATTTGTTTGTCAAACTCGAGAAGTGTGTTTTTGGCATTCAGGAGGTTCCTTTCCTGGGATATATCCTGACTCCCAACTCTTTTCGTATGGATCCCGATAAGGTTCGGGCTATCCTCGACTGGGTCCGCCCTTCCTCCCTGAAGGCCTTACAGCGATTCCTTGGGTTTGCCAACTATTATCGAAAATTTATTCAGAATTTTTCTGTTCTCGTTCGGCCTTTTACTGATTGACTAAGAAGGGGTAAATATTAGTAACTGGCAACCTGAGGCCTTAGAAGCTTTCGAAAAACTTAAGCAGTGTTTTGTCACAGCCCCAGTCTTGATTCAAGCGGACCATTCCAAACCCTTTGTCATTGAGGTAGATGCTTCTGAGTTCGGGGTAGGGGTGGTCCTTTTTCAGGGGTTGACCGCCATGACTAATCTCCGTCCTTGCGCAATCTTTTCCCATAAATTTTCCTCAGCGGAAAGGAATTATGACGTTGGGAAGCTGTTGGCTATTAAGTGTGCCTTCGAGGAATGATGCCACTTCCTTGAAGGCGCCCAACACCAAGTCACGGTTCTAACTGATCATAAAAACCCTACCTTTCTAGAGAACGCTAAAAGGTTGAACCCACATCAGACTCGTTGGGCATTGTTTTTTACCTGTATTAATTTTGTTGTCACCTACAGACCGGGATCTAAAAATGTTAAAGCTGATACGTTATCTAGAAGCTTCTGTGCCAGTCACTCATCTCGGGAGGATCCAGTACCCATTTTACCCAAGGAGAAAATCATTTCAGCCATGTCCCCCGATTTAGCCACTGAGATTAAGACACACCAGGAGATGAGACCTGCTCATTGTCCTGCTTCTAGAGTCTTTGTCCCCACTCAGTTTCGGTTATGATTATTAAAGGAATTAGATGATTCTGTATTATCTGGACATCCCAGATTAGCTGGCACAAAGAGGCTGATCTCTCGCAACTACTGGTGGCCGTCATTATATCGTGATGTGGAGGCCTATGTGGCAGCGTGTGACATTTGTGCTGGGCAAAGGTTCCCAGAACGCGTCCTCCTGGGGAACTTTGGCCTCTTCCCATACTCGAGCATCCATGGACCCCTATCTCCATGGACTTTATGACCGATCTTCGTACCTCTGAGGGTAAGACGGTCATTTGGGTGGTAGTGGATCGCTTTAGTAAGATGTGTCATTTGGTTCCATTAAGAGGTTTGCCATCATCCAAGAAGCTTGCCGAGCTTTTCATTAAACACATTGTGAAAGTACATGGGTTACCCGAGAATATAGTTTCTGACACAGGGGTCCAATTTGTTTCTCGTTTCTGGAGATCCCTCTTTAAGGCTCTGGGTATTACCCTATCCTTCTCCTCGGCCTTCCACCCTGAGACTAACGGGCAAACGGAGAGGGTAAATCAGACGGTTAAACAAAAGCTTCGTTGAGTTGTTTCTGATCAGCAAGCGGATTGGGTTAAATACTTACCTTTAATGGAATTCGCAATTAATAATCAGGATAATAGTTCGTCTGGTGTTTCGCCGTTTTTCTGTAATTATGGTTTTCACCCGAAACATGCTTCGTTATCCAATGCTACTTCTGATCACAATGGGGTGGATGCTATCGTTAAAGATCTGTGCACAGTCTGGGCCCAAGTTCAGAAGAACTTGCTCAACGCCCAGAGCATCCAGAAGAGAAAGTGTGGCAAGAGGCATCTCTGCTCCAGTGGTTTTTCTGTGAGAGATAAGGTTTGATGTCCACCCGAAATCTCTGCCTAAAGGTGCCTTCCGGTAAATTGGCCCCATGATTTGTGGGCCCGTATGTTGTGCAAGAAGTAGTTAACCGGGTGGCATACCGTCTGAAATTACCTCCTTGTCTCCGGATACATAATGTCTTTCATCAATCATTATTAAAGAGGTACATCCCGTCTCTGACTTCGCCTTCCAAGCCCCCTCCTCCTGTTAACGTTGAGGGTGAATTGGAATATGAGGTCGCTCGTATCTTGGACTCCCGCAGAGTGCAGAGATCTCTACAATATCTGGTCCAATGGAAGGGTTATGGTCCGGAGGAGAGGTCGTGGGTTCCGGCCAGTTTCGTCCATGCCGAATCTCTGATCAGGGACTTCCACGACTCCCATCCGGTCTAACCCAACCCAGGGCAGGGTCCAGTGGCCCATCCTAAAAGGGGGGGTACTGTCATGGCACATGTTGTTGCCGTCGAGGAGCAAGGCGCTACAGGGGTTAATCCCTGTAGCCTGGCGACACACCCAGGGAGAAGCCTAGCTTATGAGCATAGGATTGACAGCCCGGCTTCGAATCAGCTCAGAGGGTGTGTCGCACAGCCCAATAGAGGTGCCCGGAGGCCACACCAATCAGCTGCTGGGGCGGGGTCCAGGCGCCTCATTTAACCCTGCTCAGTGTGTTAAACCTTTGCATGTGAAAGGTTCTCCCTAGTCCTCTTCCTGGTTTCCTGTTTGTTGTTTCTCCTGATTTCCTGACTGCGGCTTGCTCCTAGACTTAGTTTCTGTCCTAAGTTTTTGTACCGCGCTACCTCCAGTGTTTTGAACCTTGGCTTGGCTTCCGTTTTTCTGTTGGTTTCTGATTTGTGGCTTTAACGTACCCGTACCGTTATCGACCCGGACTGTTGACTTCGCGTTCCACTGACCGCCATGCACGTTGTAGCGTAGGGCTTGTCGTCCAGTTGGGGTCTGCCATTTAGGGCAGCACGCCAAGTAGGCAGGGACAGTGGGCTGGGTGGCAGTCAGGGCCCACTGCACCTCCTCTGACGTGACAGGCTTACTTAAAGAAGGAGGGAAGTCAATATTGTACCTGTTGGTTTTAGCCCATTCTCAGTGTAAACTAAGGGATGTTCCAGACATTGAACCAAGGGAGAAAGTATTTTGATCAAGATGTTGATTGGAGAGTGTATATCAGATCAAGAAGTACAGTAAATAATTGGCAGCTCAGCTAAAAAGATCACCAATGCTTTAAAAAAAACTTGAAACACGTGGTAGATCTGACTAGAGCATAGAATAATAAGAATGGCAAAGAAGCTTAGAGAGAAGAGCTCCAGGGAGATCAAAGAAGATCTTATCTTATCTGTGAGTGCTTCAACAATCAGAAGGCGTCTACTTGAAGCCAAGATATTTGATGGAAACCTTCGTAAAGTATAACTGCTAAAAAAGCTAGTCTTGCAAAAGGTTACAGTTTAACCGGCCTAAACACATTGACTGGCCTAAAGAGAAGTGGTGCAGCATTCTATGGACAGATGAGAGCAAGACTTTTCTTATTGGGTCTAAAGGCCGCAGACAATTTGTCAGACGACCCTTAATGGGGTTGTTTCACTCCATCAATTCATCTCACTGCACACCTGTTGTCTCAGTTTCATTTTTGAATTCAGTGTTTACTGGTTTCTACTGGCCTGCAGTGATATATATAGTGGCCAGTGCTGACAGCCTTTCAAGAGAGATTGAACAGATCTGCAGCTATAGTGACCTGAGAAGCTAATGCAGCCCATACAAGAGGGGAAATCTAGGAATAGGTAGGACACGGTTAATGGACACAAATTGCAAAGTGACTTTTTTTTGCAAGATCTTTAACATAAAAATCAATTCTTGTGGTAAGACTTTATGTGAGAATAACTTTTTGACACTTTTACCTATCCATGTGATTCAGAAACTCTCATGACAGAGTTTTCTCATGACACTTTGTGCATTAATTTAGTAAGAAATTTTGGACCATACAATCCTTGTTTATTTGTGAAAAATATCAAAATACAGTGAAAATTTGGAAAAATTTGCCATTTTGAAAGTTCAATATTGTCTATGTGTAAGACAGTTATTCCACTCAAGCTAGTTTATAACTAGCATCTACCATATGTCCACTGTAGGTTGGCACAATTTTTTAAATGTCTTAGGAAGTTTGTTACCCCTTTAGGTATTTCACAGAAATTAAAGCAATGCGGAGATGAAATTTAAAAACTTTTTTTGTAGATTTTAATATTTTTTCCATTATTCACTGGAATAAGATAGATGTGACCAGGTAAATGAAACTCAAAATCAATTTCCCAGTTTCTGTCGTTTTTAGAGATATCCCATATGTGGCCCTAGTGTGCTATTTAGCTCAACCACAAGCCTCAGAGTAGGAGTAGTGTAAGGGTGGCTGGTGCCACTCCTGAGGGTTCTTTTGAAATTGCGGGGAGAGACGATGTGGGACTCTGTGTAGCAGCGTAGAAATTAAAGACAAACGACAACACTTGCTGACCGGGAGAACTGAGGCTTTACTTCGTTTCTTCCTCCAACAACGACACTTGCAAACAACCCGTCGTACATAGAATTCACACAGCCAGGAAAACCCTGCCCCCCCGCAGTCCGAGGGGGGTTCCTCCATGCCCAAATCACTGCTCTAACCGGCTGTCCCCAGTGGGTTTCCCTCAGCTCAGGGGTTCCGTCCTTTGCTGTTTTTGGGGCTCCTTTTCCCCTTTTCTATGCGTTGCGGCCCGAGGCCCAAGTTCTGCCCCGGCCCCTCCCCGGGTTGCTTATGCTGAAAACTTTTGGGAATAGTGTTGAGCGTTTTATCGACAAAGTTGAAATCGGAAAAGGTTTTTTTGGTGATGAAAAATTTTCCAATCTGCGAAATTAAGGTTAAAAACTGTGCATCATCTATTAAGACGCGCCTTTTCGGCGCTTTTCCCTTAAATTTTTTGGGGGCCAGCAAAGAGATTACAGAATAAAACAGGGTGGATTGTGTGGACTCATGACGGGATGTGTATGGGTGCGATTGGCTGGAAAAAAACACATGACCTCGTTTTAAAGAACATCGTTTTTCCCGTTTCAGCCCCCGTGTCTTCACGTTAAGGGATAGGGCCTGCGCTCGCCTGTGGCCAAACAGCTCAGCGAAATTGTCTATTTCTGACAGAGAAACCCCTAAATTTGTGTGATCCCTTTCCCAATTTAGTTGATTTGAGATTTGAAATTTTATGTAGTTACTAGGAATTTTAAAGCCGCATCTACGCTGTAATTCACGGCGGTGGGCGGGGGGGGGGGGGGGGGCGTGGGGGGAACAAGACAAGCTCTATTTAAAAGAACACTGGTAAAGTTACCCAAAATTATGTAGACAGGTAGTGGAATATCTTTATTATCAAAATTTGCTATTGAAAAATTTCCCGGATATTGGGCAGCCTGAACTTATATTGGATAAAAAATATTTCTAGTAACTGCGGTCTCTTTTTTAGCTGCAAAAACCAGTTTATTTTCATTATACATTTTAGATAGGGGTTCATTTTCAAAATTTTACCCATTTCACCTGTAGTTGATAATCCACCTTGCATTAAATTTCAACCAGCAATCTTGTAGTCAGCAAGGTTTTTTTTAAAAATTTTTTGAAAATTTTTTTTTGATTTTTTGGCAAACGTTATTACGGAAAAAAGTTTTAAAAAAG